>OY757910.1:76364946-76722026 GCA_963585895.1 Sepioteuthis lessoniana | reverse complement strand
TCCACTATTTCGCATCACTTTGGCATGAAAATTTCTAGTTTATTATCCTATGTTTTAATTCGTCACAAAATGTAATTTACTATTTCTATGTTACTAACCTTAGCATTTTCTCTATTACCTTATATCTTACACATTGATCAAATTTCCGGCTTTGATGTTATATATAGTTATTCACTTGTCTTCTTCGAAATTTCGGTCGATGGCTTCGATCATGACTGGCAATATTCCGTAAGGCTGGTATTCTCTAATTGCATGAGAGCCATGACTAAATAGTCTGGTTTTGGTTTCTTTGTTTAACGGCATACCTACGTTCGTGAGTTATTTACTACCAAAGCAATCATGTAGAAAAACAGTAGTGATACGATTTAAACTATATGTGGGGAGTATACTAGAGTTCATGCCTTTCCCAAAGGTATTAGTCTGAAAGTTAATGTAACCACGCAACTGGAGTTTGAACTTGCTTACTACGATGTCATAGTTTTGCACATTAACCACAGACCCCCTCGACTTAGCTGAATGAAAATACTTTCATTTGTTTGGCTCTACTTAAACCGAAGGGAGATTATTATGCCAGCCTAAACGAGAATTTATGGGCAAGGATTATCTCAACCGGGGATCATAAAGCCTACCAAATGTGAGAGTGAATAATATATTTTGTCCGAAAGCAAATACCACCGGCTAAAACAAGAGCCTGGGGTTTTGTAGTAAAATTATCAATTGTTATCATTTAAGTTTGGTGAAATATTTCTCCAGAGATCTATCTATACCAGGAAAAAATTATGGAATTACCACACAGACCATGTTCAACTTGATATCTTCCATCAACAAGAAAATAAATCACAGATAAGATGAACATTCTGGATTGATAAAATATGCTTTTAACAACTTAGATTAAATTATTTAAATCAAAGGTATAATATTTTCCTAGCTGTTTATATCATTGAATAATCAAATTCTGAGCAAGAAAATATTGGATTTATTGCCACCATTTTTTTTTTAAATCAAAAATTAAATAAATAGAAATTATAGTAACTTTCCCTCCACAAGTTTTAATGACAGCTATAATTCTTTCAGGCATAGATTTGACAAATTAAATGCATTATTCTTCATGAAAGTGGTTCGAAATTATCCGAATGGCAGTTAGACCATTTGAGTGGATGGAACCTTCTCATGAATATTAAAAAAATTTCAGCTGTGTTTAAATCTGAAATGTTTGCTTGCTATCATATTGATTTTATCTAACTTTCCTGATGAAAAGCTTGAATCCTCTTTGCTCTGTGACAAGATGCCTTATTGTCTTCAAAAATGACTTCATTATCATCGAATCATTTTCCTATTGATGGAATGGGAAATTTATCCAGGATTTCAATATACACATGTGTATTGATTACTAAAGTAATGATTGCAATCTACCCTGGTCATTTAAATGACATGCAATGCCATATCATGAATGTCTTGTTAAATTTATTTGTTTTCTTTGGGTATTCATCTTGGTTTCATTTGAATAGCAACAGACAAAAGTCCCTTTGTAATCGACTTGGTTAATGCAGATTTATCCCTGACTTTCATTCAATCATGATTATTTCTCGTTGGCCCAGTTTAACCTCATCTTCTGTGTATTAGTGTTTTTGATTGATTTTTTTTGTTTGGAGGTGCCCGTGGTGTAATGGTTATCGTCGTAGGAAATGAACACGGCGACACGAGTTCAAATCCTGGACGAGACTGATTGCATTTCACATAGCACTAATACCCTTAGGAAAGGGATGAATCCAATTATTCTCCCTCCAGCTATGGGTAAATAGTAGGACAGACTAGGTTCTTCAGCCTTGGTTAGGCAACTAGTCTAGGAGAAGGAAAACTCTGAATTAAAACCTGTTAAACTCCGCTTAAAAATTGACCTTGTGTCATATCCTGCCCGAGCGGAGGGGTTGGTAAATAGGGTATTAGTGTTTTTGTTTGGTTTTATTGTGCTATTCCATAATATTTTCCTCTTCATGGCTTTAAAAATTCATATTACATTGAATGATTTAATCAAGTTTATTTAAGAAAATTTAATAAAGTCTGGATGTTCACCTATTAAAGTAAAATTTTTTGCCCTTTATTTATCATTACTTTATTTACTGCTAAATAAAACATATTTTAGTGATTAACGTCTTTGTGCACTAATTCTATAATTTTTGGCTGGGGTTGTAACTATCAACCTTACTATTTCAGTTTTTCTATTTTTGAATCTATCTATCATGAAGAATATATTCATATAATTTTGAACACCACCCTCTCTCTAACCTCCAAGTACAAATACACACACACACACACACACACACACACACATATATATATATATATATATATATATATATATATATATATATATATAATAAAGATATAAATAAATATATCTTAGTTTTTTATAGGTATTTAAGAATATGGACGCTTATCTGCGACCGCTGGTTTCATACTGTCTTTATAAGCAAATAAGCAAGCAGAAAAAGCTTTTCTGCTTGATGATTGTCGTATAAAGACGGCACGAAATCAGTGGTCACAGATAGGCATCCATACTATTAAATATATATAAAAACTCATATATATTTATTCATTATTATATAATAGCTCTATCTCAGATATTGAGCACACTCCAAAATATACCACATTTGGTCTGCCTCAAACCAACCAAGACAGTGACAGCGATACACGTTCATAATATATATATATATATATATATGTGTGTGTGTGTGTGTGTGTGCGTGTATGTGTGTGTGTGTGTGTGTGTGTGAGGAAACGTGTGTGTGTGTGTGTGTGTGTGTGTGAGGAAATGCAACAGACGACAAAGGTTATCAGTTGACTTTTCATTAAGTTTTTTCTATCAGCCCCTAGGAAGCTATAAATGTTGATCTAAACTGCGTTAAAGCTGCTACAAGTTTTTTTTTTAAATTTATCTATTTATTTTTTATCAGCTTGCAGTTGGCTTACTTTCGACATAGTGAAGTTGCTTTGTTTTTATGGCTCTTAAAATTTGGATTTTTTGCTATTAATACTATGTAACTTTTATACAATAGTTTTTGAATATTAATGTTATAGATTTAGTTGATATTAATCTAAGGTTTTATAAACATAGTGTTTGTTTATGAGGAAGGTGCCAGCCGAGTGACCAATTTACAAGGGATTTTATTTATAATTGGTGTATTGCTACAAACTCCTAATAGACATAGGAATTCATGAATCACTATAGATTTACTTGGAGGTAGCTGGTGGGTGTGAATGTTATTAGCGACAATGTGGTTAAGAATTTGCTATTATTGATAATTGATTTTGACATTAAAAATATTGACCTCAGATTCATATCAGAGTGTTTATAGTTGGAAAGCAGTAGAATTGGGTAATAGTATTGTGTATTCTTCATTTTAATCATTATCTGCAACATCAAAAAACAAAATTCAATTCTTATATTGATGACAAACGACCCAGTACAGGTGAATCAGTTTAACATTAGATTCCATCGTTTTCATTGAATTAGTTCTCTTGGACATATGTCATGTGACCCAAGCAGCTTTTCGAATATGGTTTTTCAAGTAGTAGTAATGGTAGAATTAGTAATTTTTGTAGAAGTAGTATGAAGAGGAGGAGAAGGAAGAGGAGATGCAAAAGCAGTAGTAGCAGTAGGAGTAGTCATATTGGGAAGGAACTGTGGTGGAACAATAAATGATTTAGTGCTACAATCTAAAATCAAGAAGAGAAAGTCGAATGAAATTCCAAATCTATCAAAAATTAATCAGCAGCATCATCATCGTCAAATCATGTGGATAGTACAGAGTCCCTTGACTCTCTCTCTCTCTCTCTCTCTCTCTCTCTCTCTCTCTCTCGCACTGAGCTTATGAATGTAAGTCTTTCCTGGTCGGCCAACACAGGTGTGTCCATACGTAGGAGTTCAGAGGAGAACATTTGATTTTGAGTTAATCCTTACTTCTCCAGCAGTACCCAGCAGGTCTTCTTCGTCTTACTTGGATGGCTTGTGAGATGGTTTTGGTTTGGTTTCTCCTTACAACAACCTCTGTCGGTTAGTGAATACAAAAACCATTATCCTAGAAGAACAGCAGAGATACTACTTAAGCCATAGCTGGGGGATAAAGGGGTTAACAACTTTATAAAGGTCATTTCTTTAAAAGTAAAAGTAATAAACTGACTGGAGTTCAAACTCGCTTGCTTCAAGGTCATAGTTCGGCTCTTGTGAGATTGGAGGCAAGTGGCCGTAAAAATGCTATTTCGTGAAGTATGATTGATTATTCAACTTTTAGAGTGTTAAATCAAAGGCAAAATAATTGAATCTAATTTCAGAATTTAATTTAAATCGCATACTTCCAGAAAGAAATTTTAGAGAAAAGGTATCTCAATAAGATCTTAAGAAAACTTATTAAGCGATAAATGATAAAACCAGAATTAGTGATGCAAAATACCAATGAGTCTCCTCATTTAATCGGTAAAAGCGAGTAAATAAAATGATAAAAATGGTGAAGAAGACATTTTAAAAAGTCATTATTTCATCATCTCGGCGCAAAAATATTAAAGAAGTTATCGAAGCCCCAGAATATAATCAAACTAAACATCTTCATGTTTTTTAATCTAACTTCTTTGCTATATAGAAAAACGTTCTCTCTGATAATGCAATAAAACGTTTGTATCTATGTTATCATCAAAGACCCACAGCTGACCAAAAAGGAAAGAAAAACATGACGTTCTTTTCATAGACTGAAAATCAACCCAAAAGCATAAAATATTTCGAAGTAGTTTTCGGACTATTGTCTTCATCTTTATTGTTATTTCCGCAACGGTTCGCCATATATGTCCTCCGGCCTTTTTCCGGTGTTTGTCGAACTCGGGAACCTTCACGGAACTTCGAACTACGTCCTTTATTGAAACCACGGGGGTCGCCTGTTCTGATTCCGTTAGCCATAACCGGGTACAAGTGTTAAGTATTCCTGTATTGTTACTCGCTTGTAGTGAGGAGTGAACCTGCAACCTCCAGATAATTGTCTCATTCGAATCTTAGTGAACCAACGCCTACAACTCTTACACCATGTGTCCAACTAATTTCGAAGTTGATAATTAAAAAAAAGAAAAGAAGTCAAACTGTAGCATGTTAGGGTTACTTGCTTCATTACCACCTTTTGTGTAAAACCTTTTTTCAAAGTTTATCTAATATAAACCTGAAATAAATTAACAGCAAAAAAATATCTGTTTGAAGTTTTGTTATATATATGTATATATATAGCCAGTGGCTCGGAAGACCCGGGTTCAATCCCAAGTCGATTATACCAAAGACTCAAAAAATGGTACGTGATGCCACTTTGCTTAACAGTCAGCATTATTAGGTAGGGATCAAGGGTTAAGTGGGGCAATACAGAGAAAGGAGTTGTTCCCTCCCTACACCCCAGTGTAGTAGCTATTGAAAAACGAGTCTTTGTGTTGCCCTCGACTACGGTCAGCAACTTATATATATATATATATATATATATATATAGCATTTGTATAATCTCTTACTGATTACTGCCGTCCCTCATAAACCCACACCCCTACCATCATGTCCTCAGGGGGTGTCCTCGTGGTGTAATGGTTAAAGCGATGAACTGCGGAATCGTAGTACGCGAGTTCGTACTCCAGTCGCGCTATTACGTTCACTTTCGGGCAAATACCCTTGGGAAAGGTATGAACCCCCTTATTCTCCCTCCAGCTATGGATAAATAGTAGGACGGACTAGGTTCTTCAGCCTTGGTGAGGCAACTAGTCTAGGAGAAGGAAAACTCTGAATTCAAACCTGTTAAACTCCGCTTAAAAATTGACCTTGTGTCATATCCTGCCCGAGCGGAGGGGTTGGTAAATAGTACCATCATGTCCTCTAAAGTGACTCATCCTGCAGCTGATTAACAAAGTTTGAAGTAAATCTGACACAGGAAGGAGGTCCTGTTCACTTGATCGAATGTATCAGCTTGTGGAATTTATCACCACTGCAAGAGACCAGAAACCAGCATACAAACTTTATATCCTATTTTGAAAGTCACATTGTCTGTTTTTGGAGAGCAACCTGTGTGCACGGATAAACTCTCATGAGGCTTTTGATGATTGAGATATCCAGCTTTAGAAAGCAAAATCCGACCACATCTTTGACATTTCTATCCATCTACTGGTCCAGTCGGTTAGGGCTGCAGAATACACTGACTGCATCTCTGTTGAGGGTAATACTCCCCCACCGAATGTCCTGATTTGACACTAAACAATCAGATGGTGAGGCTCCAGTAATGCTTTATTGCCATCGCTCCCAGGTCCATTTTGGCCTGGAGTAGTAGTACTTGATAGGGTCCTATCTATCGGTTAAATAGAACTAAACAGTGTATTTATGCTAAGCTGTATTGTTTGAAATAGAACTGTTTTTACTTTTAACAGTGTGCAAACCAAAAACTGTACTCATTTAAAATAGAACTGTTTGTTTTTATAAAAAAATAGATATAGTACGCATTACTTTTTTTTTTAAAATCTGATTTTAAAATCAAATTCAGAGCCAGAGGCTGAAAATAGATCTAGAGTGTGCTGCATATTATCCACAATATCATCAAGAAAGTCAACTTCGTCACTGAAAAAGAACTCTCTAATCAGAGTGTGAAAGGTCTTCGATTTGAAGTTGAACCTTCTAAAATCAGAAAACTTTCCTGCGTTTCTGAATTCCAAAACCCAAAAGAGATGACCTCTCTTACAATGCCGAAACGCGTGAATCAGCATCACACAAAAGAACACCGAGAATAGTGTTGGGGTCATGACATCCCTTTGCTTAACATCATTATCTACTGGAATCTCACTCGTCTCTATTTTTCAAAGTATATTCCAATGTGCATCCCTGTTAACCGGATCGATAGATTTAGTTACATCGACATAAACCTCAAAAAGTAGGACCCTTTGCACAATACAATTCTCTTATATTCATCTAACTGAAAATATCATCATGTTCAGCTCAGAAACATGTGACAATCATTTTGAAATAAAAATAAAATGATCATTAATTTTTATAAAGTGTATGCAAGTCATATCTATTCAGTGGAAATACAAAATATTAAAACGATAACGAAAGCCCGTTTCTTTCGATAAGAATTCAACTGAGGAAATTAATAATTCAATTTTGACGAACACAAATATACGAAGGTATCTTCTCTGCTGAAGCCAAACGCTTTCTCATAAAAAGACTTGAACAAAATCTCAATTAATAACCAAGGTGGTTGGTTGGTTGGATTTTATGGCACGTCAACGATTATTGGCTATTTAATACTGAAATTTGTTTAACATGTATATTAAATGTATATGATTTGTAAACTCATTTCGTAGATACATTTTTATGGTGCCAAAGATCATTATTTTCTACATGATTAATGGTTTCAAGTATTGAATGGCATCATCATTATCATGTCGCGCTGCCAGCATAGATCTCCCTGACCCAATCCCGCCACCTGTCTCTATCGATCATCGCCCCCGGGATATCTTCAAGGCTATATACTGTTTCGGCACAGAGCCGTTGTATATAGGTTCCAGCTGTGTAACTTATTGACCCTCGATCAAGCCGTCAATCAAGAAACTGGTGCATCCGGTCGAAGATATCGGGGTATCACCTTGACCTGTGGACAGGTTGAATTCAGTGCAATTGCGACGCCCACAGGAGCAGGTGGGTGTCAAATAATTATAAAAACCAGGTGCCACAGACGGCTTGAGTTAATTGGAGTCAGTTGCAGTTGGAGTTCGAGTTGCAGTTCGAGACAGTGAGAACCAGCTCCAGACAGAGGGCTTGTGGCCCTCAGTGACCCCCGGTTGAGCAGCCCAGCAGAATGAGAAAGAAGTGCTGCTATAGTCAGATGAAATTGGGTCAATATGTTGCTGTCAGTTCCGTCTCCAACTCACCTTTCACACATAATCAATATCAACCCTTTCGCAACCCTTTCGAGAATAAAGTGTGAGAGGTATATTTTTCGAAAGAAGTGTGTTCGTTCCTCAGTATTGTTGATTATGTTTCCGCATGTATATGTATACGTATAGTTGTATCATGGCTATACTACAGCTGGTGGTCCTGCCTTTGCTCATCCATGTGAAGGGGTCCATAAAAGTACATCGCTTATGAGTTCATCCTATACTTCTCTAACAGTGTCTTGCATGTCTGGTTTGTCTAACTTTCATAGTTTTCGTGATGAGTGGGAGGTGGCCGTAAAGTTGCTATTTTGTAGGTTGTCGCCTGCTGGACTTGTTCAGTATTGCTCGCAGTATTCTTGTATATATACTGTCAAGCTTTTTCTCCATACGTTTTGTTAGCGTCCATGTAGTCCATCTCTATAGCAGTATCGACACGACAGCTACTTGGAAAAAAAACTGCATTTTATTTTATCGGTTAGGTCTGACTTCCATATGATCGATACCTGTCCGAACTTTGCTAGTCGATGTCCTCCTCGGTTGATGAGACACTGCTTCATTGGTAGGTAAACTTGTCCACTCGTTTCAAAGGCTCACCCTTGATTGTGGGAATGCTACCCCTTTGATTAAAGCACATGTATTCCGTCTCGTCTGTGTTGATGTGGAGGCCTATGCTACCAGTTACTCATTCCAGATTATGTAGCAGGCATTCGGCTCGGGCGTGTGTATTTGCCAGAGGCGCGATGTTATCGGCGTAATCCGCGTTCATAATTGTATATGCCGGATATCTTCTGCTTCTTTCCTTTACCAACTTGAAGCTTTTTTCTTTCATTAAATCAACAGAGTTCAAAGCACGTCGTCTAGGCATATGATAAACAGGTATGGGGCTAGAATGTATCCTTGTTGCACACCTGCTACAATGAAGTAGTCTGCGTCTCCATCCTGAGATCAGACTTTTACTTACATGTTTTTATATAGCATCATTATGGCTTCGACGGTTTCTTTGGGGAGGCCGTAGGTGAGAAGAATTTACTCCATATTCCCTGTGTGTATGGAGTCTAAGGCCTTGGAGAAGTCGACAAATAATATTGTTGCATCCAGGTTATTTGCACGTACACTTTCAAGAATTCGATAGATCGTCAAAATTTGTGATGTCGTGGATCGATGTCTCCGAAAGCCATTTTGGTTCTTCCTAAGTATCTTTTCAATTCTGGGTTCTATGCAGTTGCGTAGTAGAGCATTGTAGATCTTGGCCGGGTTATACCTCGGTAGTATTTGGCTAATCTGAGGTCACCCTTCTTAGGGAAATGGGGATACACCCCTTTGTCCATCTGTCTATTGTGTTTTCGTTATGTACGGCATTACATCGTCGTCAAATTGCCTGGTCTTCCATACTTCGGGGAGTATTTCATCAAGCCCTGCTGCTTTTCTATTTTTATTTTTTTTAGTACTAAGTCGAGTTCTCCTTGCGTACACTGTCATTGTTTGATGTCTAGTTGATTGCTAATAATTTTCGTGATATGTTCATACGTAGCTTTCAGAGATTTTTCGAGTAAAATCTCGAAATGCTATTTCCACAGGTCTATGCACTCTTCTTGGCTGGTAGCTTTCAGTTTAACCATATTTACCAACCCCTCCGCTCGGGCAGGATATGACACAAGGTCAATTTTTAAGCGTAGTTTAACAGGTTTGAATTCAGAGTTTTCCTTCTCCTAGACTAGTTGCCTCACCAAGGCTGAAGAACCTCGTCTGCCCTACTATTTACCCATAGCTGGTGGAAGGATAATTGGATTCATACCTTTCCCAAGGGTATTAGTACTATGTGAAATGCAATCAATCTCGTCCAGGATTTGAACTCGTGTAACTGCGTCCATTTCCTGTGACGATAACCATTACACCACGGGCACCTTAGTTTAACTTTAGCAGTGCTCTTCGTTCTGTTCACTTCGTTTATCGTCTGCCGTGCTATCCTAGATTGTCTAGCTTCAACCAAGTCACATCTTATTGATTTAATTTTGTATGAATTCTGTTTGTTCCTTTAGGTATATGTTACTTAATTCATTTTGTGCCTTTTTAAGTTTCTGGCCATTGATATTGGTTGGGTTCTTCCTATTTCATTTGGAAGCAGTTTTCACGTCAGTACGCTTTTTTCTAACTGCTAATGTCTCCAATGTGACACTTTGTTTAGTTGGTATACATTCTGTTGCCGCTTCTATGTGGGCATTGACGAAGTTCTCATATTCGACATTCGGAGTAAGTGTTTCTGATATTTCCTGAAGTGCATCAAATTTGTTTCTTAGTGTCAACGTATATTTATCACTAATATCCCTGTTGTTAAGCAGGGACCAGTCATAACGTAGGGTTGTTGTTCGGGCCGCATTTCTTCGTAGGCTCAGTCGTATCTTTGCCGTGACAATTTGGTGATCAGAGGAAACATCCTCGAAAGAGGAATATACCTCGCAATTCAATGCATTATTATTCTATTTCTTATTAGGAAATGGAATGAAAGCGTAGTATTGAATGTAATAGTAACAATCTATAACCAGTTATTTGCACACATTTAAATCAATATATATGTATGATTTGTAAGTGAATAGTGTGTATATAACTTCATCTTTCCGTTAGAACTAGTTTGTTCGTGCACTCGTATTGCTATTGTTTCTATAGAGTGAAAAGGTTTCAATAATTGCTTTCTCACACTAATAATTCAATTCAATATCAATCATTTGTTTGAAAACACTGAAGTAATTACAAGTATGAACTCTAAGTATTCTATTTAACATTACTAATAACTTTATTCTTAATTAAATAGTTCCAAGTATTGTTTTGCCCAATCGGTTAGGGCTGGAGAATACACCGATTGCCTCTCTGCAGAGAGGTAAGACTCCCCCAACGAGTGTCCTGGATATACCACAAAAAATCTGATGGTGAGGATCCAGTAATCCTGAAGCTTTGGGGAATGCAGAGTACTCCTTCATCACCATCACTCCCATGTCTACTCTGGCGTCTAGTGGTAGCACGTGATAGGATACTCTCTGTGGCTCAAATTGTTTGACATTTAAAATGTGGGCTTATTCTGAAGTAATTTGTTTAAAATAGAACTGTTTTTACTATTAATGGTGTGTAAACAAACACTGTGTAATTTTGCTAAACTGAACTGTTTGAAAAAGAACTGTTTTTACATTCAACTCTGAGTAAACAAATAGCTGATGCTTAATTGAATTGTTAGTGATACATTGTAGCACTTGGAACCATTTAACTTTGCTGACATGCTAAACTGAATTGTTTGACATAGAATTGACTAATCGTTTAACTGTGTGTAAACGAAAAACTGTGTATTTATGCTAAACTGAAATGTACGAAATAGAAGTGTTTTTACATTTTACACTGTGTAAACAAAAGAACCTGTATTTAAACGAATGACTAACGGTGTGTAAACAAAAAAAAAACTGTGTACTTATGCTAAACTGAATTTTTTGAAATTAAGTGAAAACTTAACTGAGGGCAAAAAATGAGCTCAGGCTTGTTTAAAAATGTTATCTACAAAATTGGCTTTAGAATCATATATTTAGTTTATGTATAAAAAGGATATTAGTTGTCTGAATTTCTGAGACGAACCTTGATGAATTTTATCATTAAGGGTTTTCGGACTATTGTCTTCGTCTTTATTGTTATTTCCACAACGTTTCTCCTTAGAAGCTTAGGGAACCAATGCCTATAACCAAACATAGACAATCATCTGGAGGTTGCAGGTTCAATTCTGACTGCAGGTAAATAACAATACAGGAATACTTAACACTTGTGCCCGGTTATGCCTAACGGAATCAGAACAGGTGACCCCCCCTGTGGATCCAATAAAGGACGTAGTTTAAAGTTCCGTGTTGGTTCCCGAGTTCAACAAACACCTGAAAAGGCCGGAGGACATATCAGCCAAAATGTTGCGGAAATGATATTAAAGACGAAGACAATAGTTTGAATACCCTTAATAGTATAAAAAGGATTTGGCATTAGATGACCTACCATGATTGATACGCCATCAAACCAAACCAAACCAAACCAAATCCAAGAAGTGCTCAGTATCACTAACAATTCAATTAAACGTCAGTCAATGTTTTACATATAGTTAAATGGTCAAATACTCCTTTTTCTAGAAATTCGATTCAACGTTATTCATTTTTTGCACACAAATTAAATGTTAAACAGTTCTATTTGAGCCATAGATTGGACCCTATCGAGTGCTACCAATCAGGGCCAGAGTGGACCTGCGAACAATGACAATGTAGGGGTACTTCACATTTCCCAAATCTCTAAAACTGGAGTCTCACCCTCAGATGGTTTACTGTCATATCCAGGACACTCAGTGGGGGAGTCTTACTAATTTGCGGAGATGCAGTCGGTGTATTTTACAGCCCCGAATAACTCGGGATATCTAATATCGAGAACCCGGCAAGTATTTGCTTTTAGTCATATTCTAATATTCACATTTTGCGGGACATTAGAAATATGTTTTAAATTGAGGATTTTTAAACGTGCAAAGATTAATTGTATACATTTAATTATGATTTCTGATTGAAAAAAATGTAAAGGAATAGGATGGATTGG
Organism: Sepioteuthis lessoniana; assembly: GCA_963585895.1. Taxonomy (NCBI): domain Eukaryota; kingdom Metazoa; phylum Mollusca; class Cephalopoda; order Myopsida; family Loliginidae; genus Sepioteuthis; species Sepioteuthis lessoniana. The sequence goes on along the minus strand of OY757910.1, from coordinate 76,709,489 downwards.
GTTGAGGTAGTTTTTCATAAAAGGCTTTCTTTTTACCGAGAAAATCAGCATTTACTTTAATTCAAACAATAACAACAAGCAGTAAAAACACAACGCTCTCTTTAACAAATTTGATATTTCTATGTGTATTTCCGATTGTATTATTGTGTATTTATATAATATAGTTCTATATATATATATATATATATATATATATATATATATATATATATATATATATATATACGTATTTTTCTCAAATTTGTCACATTAAACAAAAACCATGATACTTCTGTAATATTTTAATTTGGTAGTTTTAGGTTTGAACATTCGCGTATGAATTGTAGCTATTAGAAGGCTCGGAATACTAACTGTAAGCTCAGATGAGAAATACTCAAGTTATGCAAATGGGTATGTATATCATGCAGCCTTTCAGAGTGCTGAATATATAATGAAAAGCCTACTGAAATATACTGATCAATCAGTATATACTGTTTCCTTCTGTCTTTCGATTTTAGAGGAATATTTTTTTATCTAAGAAACTGAATCTTCTGTTAAAAAATGAAAAGGAAAATAAAAGAATATAAAAATAAGAACCACAGAACAATCAGACAAAATAGAATTTTATCAGTCGTTTTTTCTCTTAAGGAACAAGCATAAGGAAGAGATTTCATGGGGATTTTATTGAGATCAGTGGAAATGGGGTTTTTGAAAGTTTACCTAATTGTATCCTGAAAAGAGTATTTTTCAAAAAGGTAATTACGGGTTTAGCGGCTTATATATATATATATATATATATATATATATATATATATATATACATATATATATATATATAACTTGAAGAAAACTCAACCACAGTTAAAGTGCTGTTATAAATTTATTTCGACGAACAAAGAATATTATCTTCGCCTTATTAGATAACATACATGGTTATTGGGGGGATGAGATAAGCAAATATTTTTTACAATATATATATATATATATATATATATATATATATATATATATAGGAATGCCAAAGCAAATAAAAGAATGGGTGTAACACAATGAAGATATTAAGGACATAGAAAAATGGGTTCACCATTCATCGGCTACTGCAAGGTCAACAGCCAGTTCAATCTTAGTTCAATTTAAGCCTGTAAATCAGATATTGATTCTTTTATTTTCTTATTTCCATGTGTTAGGTCCCGATGTTATTTGGACAGCTAGCTCCTCTGAACTTTAGAACTCTCAGCTATTTTTTACTAATGTATTGCTACTACGTTTATTTTTTATCTCATTGTGTGGTGATGGTGGTTCCTGCCATCCTTACTAGTAATGACAAAAAATGCCCATAAGAAGCTAACACATCTAAATACGAACTTTACTTTAACGCTGTCAAGGCCTCTATTAAGCCAGTAATTCACTACATAGAGCACCCGCACAGCAATTCTATTAATTACTGAAATAATTACTGAAATATATTTGTTTATATGATTTAATTCAATATCCATATCAACGATCTTCTAGTCTGTAGTGTCACCCTCGGTAGCCTTCAATCAAGTTAACTTAAATCTACTTTAACGTCTACATTTAAATTTTAGCTCGCTACGTCTATTAGGTAGTTGTAGTAGTCCAGGGACCTTAAAACTAATATTACTGATTTTCTCTTCAACGCGTAGGTTGCATCTGCTTTTGGCACTATTTGTTGTCGAAGATCGTCTATTTTCCACTTTATCTGTTCCTTTAGACTCCAAAAGTATTATGAAAGGACCGTTTGGTTTTTTAAGTCGTGGATTTGAGATAGAATGTCTGTGACTATGCAGCCACTGCTGAGATACCAATGTAAATTTTCAAATCATTATTACATATGGGAAATGCACGTTTGGTATACTATGTTCTCCGAGTTACGTCGTCTATCCAAAGGGCGTTCATCTTTCTCTCTACAGTTATTGGGTACTCTATTTGTCCTCTCCTTATTTCTATTCGATTCATCTAATCGTTTCCTATTACGGTAATTTAAGAGTTAATAAATATTGTTGATACAGGAGTAATTGATTTTATCGATGTTTCTATAAAATATTTTACTTAGACAGATGGCTCTATTGAAGTGCCTCTCCAGAAGATTTAGCAAGTATTTGCCTATATTGATTTTAGTAAGTTTACAGAATGGCAGGTTAAATCAAATTACCTTTCGATTATTTAAAATTTCCTCTTCTATTTGAATGATTACTATTGATACCACCTACCTTGATGTGCCTGTGGTCTCTACGAGAGCTACTCCTGCGAGTGGTGATGTCTTGTCTCGTAATGTTGTTGTTCACTGGGTCTGCGTATTCCAGTCTACTTCAAAATCCACGAATTTTGATGGCTTCATTATATGTTTTGTTTTCTCCAAATATTTTTTTGCATGACGATAGCCTATTTATCCTCTGGTTTACGGCAATAGGTATATGTTTCAGTATCGATCAGAGGTGGTTAGACTTAACATTTATATTGGTGGGGTGAAATTGTTTTTTCTAAATTGCTTGAAGGTACCGTTCTCTCAATAAAATGAAATGTCAAAAAATTAACAATTTTCAAGTTCGAGGCTATCTTCATTCTTAGTCGTAGTAATTTAAACGCCGTAATAATTTTTGTTATATGTCTTCGAGTTTTGGGGGCTGATACTGTCCAGGATGAAGATGATTCTATCATATCTATAGAGCCTCATCTGCTCCAAGTTAACAATACGACCTAACATATCTAAAATTCATATCCTATTAATTCAGCTACTTGGGCCGAGTCGTAAGCACCTATGGGTACGTTGAAGTTGTTCCGCATGGGTTTTCACACAAGTTTTACGGCTATCTGCTAGGACAGATTTTCTGCAAGCTAAAATGATTACTATTTCTTCGTGTGTTATATCTGTATATTCCCTAGCGTGGTTCAGACTCTTAAATTATAACTTGGCGACCTTTGTCGAGGATGACCCGAAGGTTCCCTTTTCAATAGCTACTACACCGAGGTGTATGGAGAGGGCGCTACTCCATTTCCAGGATTGCTCCACTTTACCCTTGATGCTCACCTAATAGTGCTGAGTGATAAGCAAGGTGGCATCAAGTATCATTTTTTGAGTCTTTGGCATGACTCGACCTAGTATTGAACCCCAGTCTCTCGGACCATTGGCGAACACTCTACTCATGGGTAAAACTCTATGAAATCCAATTGGATGAACGTAGTATTCTGTTTATTCCTAATGTTTCTGTACCAATCAATAGTGTCTCGAGAGTTTTTCCATAAATTATATTTAGAGCTACTGAGTCTCCTAGACTTTTATATTAAATCTTTAGATACTAAGCCAAGCTTGTTCTTGGCGGGATTAATTAGCCTGGCCTGTTTCCTATCCTGGAAGTTTTGTTTATGGCCCCTAAATAAAATGCATGCGCTTTTTTTTAAAATTTCCCTAATCTATCTTTAATCTGCAGTTTGTCAGTCAGCGAATTTAGCGGTGTCACTGTTAATTATTGATGGGGTGTTGCTATTGTCCATTTTATTAGAATCAGTAAGCTTATTATTATAATTCCTTCGTATTCGGAACTCTCTCTCTCTCTCTCTCTCTCTCTCTCTCTCTTTCGCTCTCTCTCTCTCTCTCTCTCTCTCTCTCTCTCTCTCTCTCTCTCGCTGTGTGTGTGTTTGTGTATGTGTGTGTGTGTCTGTCAGTCTGTCTGTCTGTATGCCTGTTTATTATAGAGAGAATGCGGGAAAACAAAAACATAGGAAGTTATAAGATTAAAAGATAAGGAAGTGAAAGTGACATTTAACAATTCCTGTGACAATAAAAAGGTAGTGAATGTGAGGAGAGATATGTATATTGAAACAAAATAATATAAAAAAAGTATGCAAATTGTAAAGAAAAAAATCGGAGACATATTGGGGCACGTGTAGCATTTAATTCTTAATAAATCTTCTCTCAGAGTATATTCATAACACTGATTTACAATAGAAATCAGTATTATATATCTATTATGGCTACCATTATGGCTAACCAGAATTTCTAATATCTTCTATTCTATAATATTATATATAATAGAAAAATATTAGTTAATATTTCATATGCATATATATATATATATATATATATATATATATATATATATATATATATGTGTGTGTGTGTGTGTGTGTGTGTGTGTGTGTGTGTGTGTGTGTGTTTGTGCCATCAAAAACTAGTAAGAATGTCTCTTCGCTGCAAGGATTTTATGTGAGGAACACCATAAAACGCTCCCTAAATAGGGGGAGTAATTTCCCGCACTTTTTACAAACGAATGATAATTTTGTTAAGATCTGTATTTATGCAGAATGTCATTTTTTATTCATCCAATTTTTGATATACTATAACAATAAAGTACAAATTAGAACTCTTTTCTCTTTTCAAACTAAAAGCGTCGATACCATCATGGATCACTATTAACTATGAAATGTTTATAAGAATCTTTTCCTCTTTCCTAAATAGAAGCATCAGTATAATAATGGTACATTGTTAGTTATGAAATGCTAAAGAGAATATTCTATTTTCCCTGAGTAGAAGCAGTAGTATCATTATGGACAGCTTTTTGCTAAGAAATACAAATTAGAATCCAATTTTTTAGAATCATTTCATGTGCATTTTTTCATCCAGTTTCTTTGATGGCTAATTACATGTTCGATGCTGCTCGTAAAGTGATTTGGACAACGCTCGAACAAAGATAATGAGGGAAATAGCAACAAGGGAGTAATGTCTGAACCAAAAAAAAAAAATGGTAATAGCAATGATTTTCGGTTTTAAAATGAGAAGTGATGATATGTTGCTTCATTGAAGTAAAAATAAAACCATCAGTTTTTTTTTCTATAAAGTGCATCGAATCATATCGGTTCAGTAGAAATAATGAGGAGGGAATTCAATCGGAGACTGGGACAAATATTTGAATATTAAATTGCAAAATATTTTACTAATGAAGTCACACAAGGCAGAAAACGACAAGTAAATTTTTGAGATTGGCAAAAACAGACGACATTAATGAGGGAAGATTAATATCAGACATCATCTGTGAGAAATTGACAAGAAAAATGGGAAAAAAAAGAAAAAAAATGGCGCAGTTTTCGCAGTATGTTGTTTTAAAGTACCTCCAAGTTCATAAATTACCCAAGTTCTATTCCTTCTTATATATATATATATAAGAAAGAATAGAACTTGGGTTATTTATGAACTTATATATATATATATATATATATATATATATATATATATATATATATATATATATATATATATATATATATATATATATATATATATATATATATATATATTGTGGTGCTATGGTTACTGTCGTAATGACATGGACACATCAATCCGAGTCAAAATCCAAATAGTAGACCAAAGTGGGCTCTTTTGCCTTAGTATGACAACGGGTCGAGCAGAAGGAAAACTTCTTTCAAAATTATTAAATTCTTGTGACTTGAATTACCACGTCTAGAAAACCCGGCGAATACTTTCGCACGACATGCGGAAACTCTGGCCAGTTGTTTCGACCTTATTCACAATATAATTCCTCTACTTAAAAAAAGAAAATGTATATCTGTAAAATTCTGCTGAAAAAACTACAGTTTAACATCCTACTTTTGGCGATGTAGTCAGGTAAATGCACGTATACATGTGTATTATTTGTTTAATGACATATAAACATTCCTGGGTTATTTAATGCCAAAGTAATCTTTGTAAAAGAAAAGCAGTGTTATTATTTAGCCCATATTTCGTGTGGATAAGGAGGTTCATAGCTTTCCCATAGTTGTCTAAAAGTCAACGTTAAAGCATGACTGGAGCTGGAACTCTTTTATAGCGATGTCACTGTCCAGAACGTCAACTGTTATATAAAGATTTAAGTAGAAAAATATGACCGTTAACAACGGTAGTGAAAGTGTTTGATATTCCATGAAACTTCATTATAATTCACTTGAAATTTAACAAATATTGATCAATTTTTATGCCTTTCTCGATTCTTCGAGGATGAAGACCATTCTAGGCGTAGCCGAGAGAAAAGTAATTGAAAAAGGAAGGGCATGTCGCATTTACCATTTACAAAACACAACGACGGTTTTTGAAAGAAAATGTTCAAAAATGATGAAAAGTAAATATTAATAAAAATCCTGAGATTCTTTTGACGACAAACAAATAAACAGCGAAAATGTTTCAAATAAAAACTCGAGCAGAGGGAAGAAGATATCGGTTCACTGAATATTCGTATCTCAGCCCCTGTGTGTAAAGCTCAGCTGTCTTTTACCATCTCAACTGGACCTTGATTATATTTTTATACATCAGCGTTGTCTTTCTCTACAGCACAACAGATCAAGGATCCCCGTACTTTTTAGGAAAGCTTCATTTTCAGGCCTGGATTGACGCCCGGTCGGAAAACGATAAGATTAACCAACTTACGCAGACGGAGTTAGTATATCTGACTAACGAATGTGGTAGTATCTGAATATATAAAATTGTATTCAGATTGGGTAGTATCCAAAAATATAGGACTCTATTCTGATAGGGTAGTATCCGAATATAAAAAAAAAGTAAAGTTGGCGACCGTAGTCGCGGGTGACCCGAAAGCTACAACACCGAGGGGTTGGGTAGGGCGCTACTCCATTTCCTTGCTGTGTCGTTCCTCGCAAACAAATGTTTTGTCGTATCAGTGTAATATTCTTCTAGTGTCCCCATCACGCTTGACAGTGTCTTTGTGAGTAACCTTAGCTAATCCTAAAACCGTACTGGCTAGTTCCGAGAGAATTTCCCCTATCTTTGCTTGATCTTAACTAAGTCTCTTGCAACGTTCGTTGCACTCTTATTATCGCTGTACTGGATTGTCAATTGTTTTAATAGATTCGACCCAACTCAATTACTTTCGAAACCAATGGTCCGGGAGAACGGGATTCAATCCCAGGTCGAGTCATACCAAATTCTCAAAAAATGGTACTTGATGCCGCCTTGCTTAACACTCAGCATTAAAAGGTAAGTAAAGTGGAGCAATCCAGGGAAAGGAGTTGTGCACTCCCCTACATCTCGATGAAGAAGTAAAATAAAAAGGTAGCCTTCGAGTCGCCCTCGACTATATTCGCCAACTTTTTACTTTATATAATTACAGAGAAAATCGATAATACGCAACGAAACAGAAAATAAAGTGTATATGGAAAAAAAGATAAATCGGTTAATCACGTTATAAACGGTTGCTGCAAACTAGCACAAAAAGAGTCCAAGTCTAACAATTCTGGATAGAAAAGGTAATCAATCGGCAAATTTGCAAGAGATCAAAATTTAGCGATACTACCAAATGGTATATGCACAGGTTAGAATCAGTCCTAGAAAATAAGACGTATACAATTTTCTGGGATTTTGAGATAACACAGAATGAAAATAAGAGAAATTGAAAAGATAGACAAATACTTGGACCTTGTCAGAGAACGAAAAAAACCGAGGAAGATGATGGTGACTTTAGCAAAAGTTATAGTTTGAGGTGCCCGTGGTGTAATGTTATCGTCGTTGGAAATGGACACGGCGACATGTGTTCAAATCCTGGACGAGACTGATTGCATTTCACATAGCACTAATACCCTTAGGGAAGGTATGAATCTAATTATTCTCCCTCGAGCTATGGGTAAATAGTAGGACAGACAAGGTTCTTCAGCCGTGGTGAGGCAACTAGTCCAGAAGAAGGAAAACTCTGAATTGAAACCTATTAACCTCCGCTTAAAAATTGACCTTGTGTCATATCCTGTCCGAGCGGAGGGGTTGTTGAATATGAAAAGTTATAGTTGGTGTTATAGGAATAGTTCACAAAGGCTAGGAAAAAAGACTGGAAGAAATGGAAATCATAGGGAAAAAAGACACCATCCATGTTGAGATCGATCTGAATACTCAGAAGAGTCCTGGTGACCTGAGGAGACTTGCTGTCACTCAGACACCAGTTAAAGATCACCAGCCAACACTTCTGTGAAAAACTCACAAAAAGTAAAATGATAAAATGAAATAACGAGGCTACAGAGAATTTTAAGAACCTATTTAACTTCATCTCTGATATTGCTGCATAAAATGTGTCTTGTAGTATCCACCACAATCATTACCTAGCTCATAAAACTTATTTTCATTTAGAATTGGAGTTTATTTGTTGACATAAACGCATTACATCAAGGAAGAATAACTGATAATGCTTCTGCATATACTGCAGTACATTACTTTATTTAACAAGAAAATTTAAGTTTTCCACAAGAAATTAATATCAACAGTGATTTGTTAAATGAGAGGACAGTAAAGACTGACGTCTTAGTTCATCATCATCATCATCATCATCAAGGCATTCCGACTGCGTAGATTCCTTTGATTCTCTACGTCATTTTCTCTCGCCATCCTTCTCTATCTTGGATAGGTCTTGGTGGGTCTTCTAGACGGCATCCAGTATCCGTACAGAGCTGGTGAATGCAAGTTTTTGCTGGTCGGATAACATTGTTGTCTCCATTTATAAGAGTTAATTGAAGAATATCGCTTTTGGGTTTGATTTACTTCTTTAACAAGACCTAACAAGTCTTCTTCGTCTTACTTGGATGGTTTGTGTAATGGAGGGTAAGTGGCCGTACACCTACTTCCAGGATTTGTTCAAAACAGAACGTAGCATTCGTGTTCCTATATATATAGCATTTTCTTTTTCGCGAGAGCGTATATGATGCTGCTATATAATAGTACTCACACGGGTTGGAGGAATTACTGCTTTATTTCCTTGGAGATCATATCTCCATATATGGACAACCTGTCAATAGTAGTCCATGCTTTACCTATGCATATGTTGACACAAGTTTTTGTAGATGAGATATTGCTACCGAGGTATATGAACGTTGAACGACTTAAATAAATTATTTTTTAATGTGATGAATATCTCTGTAGAACAAGCCACATTTTTGAGTAAGCCGAAAAGAGTTAGATTTAGTTATAGTTTCAATGGAATATTAAATTTTTTAGATTATTCAATGCCAAATCCATCCCCTTGGAAGATTAGTAATTTCAAAGGTTTGATATTTAATGAGGAGATGGCACCATTTTGACTAAAACACATAAAAGCTGTTTATCTGAGTTAACGTATAAACCAATTCCACTCGCTGATTGCTCTAGAATATGCTGCAGAGGTTATTCTTGAGTCCGTGCATTTCCAAGAAGCTAAGTCTGTATCAGTTATAGTTTTAAGAGGATATCGTTTGCTTCTTGCATTTTTTTTTTTTGTGTGAAACCGTTTATATTTATAATATCTTTTAACGTTTGGAGCGCGTAATCTAGGAAGATAATTAACAGAAATTGTGTCAACGTATCTTCTAGCATGATTCTAATGAGAATGAAAAGGGAAATAAAACCGAGAAGATACCCAGTGTAAAACCCTATCACAGACATTAAAACTTTTTCATGCTTAATAGTACATAAATGAATTTAAAGATCAAATTGAATACACGCACAGAGAGAGAGAGAGAGGGAGAGAGGGGGGAGTGAGTAAATAATTGAATAAAATACAGTTCTATTAATTAAAAAAAAATAATTTTTTAACTTGAGCGAAAATTTTGTTGAAAAGCAACAAATTTAATGTCTAATATTTTAAGAAAAGCCTATACTAGTTAAAGAAAATTAACAGAATTTGCCCTGTTTCAGAACTAGGTTATATATTCTATGAGTATGAAAGATCTTTGTAAGTGTACGTTATTATGAAGAGTCAAAGTATATTTAGACTCTAATACGTTTATGTAATTAAGTTTAAAAATCAGCAGTTCGGAATGTTTTATCAGCAAAGACAGCTAATCGAAAGGTAAATAAAAAAAGATATATTTTTGTTTGTAGAAATAATTATATGTATTCTAAGGGAATTGAATTCATTCAATAAAAACAAAATGAGAAGCATTTGGGAATTCTCTTATGCATTCTGAAATTAATCTATTTATCTATTTATGAGATTTAGATAAGTTCAAAATTAGATCAAAAATGGAATCCGACCGCTTTATAAAAAAATAGTTGTCTTGGAAGGAAAAGTTTCTGAAACTATTTTTGATTCTTTAAATTTTGCGAGGCAAATCAAATATCGTCTCCAAAACTCAAAGTAAGGCTTCATCTCAAATGAAGGTGCTGATTGGCAAAATGATGCTCAAATACATATTTAAATTTTAAAGCTTCTGAGTATCAACGAGTCTTTACGTGTCATGACATCCTGAATATTCTAACCGATTTCAACAATGCTATGGTTTAGCTGGTCACGATTCTTCCTCTGATTTCAAAATTCTCCAGATTTTTTCCAAGCCTTTGGAAACCATTCCAAGCATACCAGTTACTATAATGATCTCCATCACTCTCATGTTATGTTCCACAGATTTCTTAAAACTCTAGCAAGGTCCAAACTATTATTATTATTATTATTATTATTATTTACTCCTTGAGAGTTTTCTACATCAGCGTTAGCTGTTGATTTTCCATTGGAGTATGAGTTACAGCAAGTCTCCTCAAATCTCAAGGACTCGTCTCAGTATTCTCACTGATCTCAGCAATGCAGTAATTTGGACCGTCTCCATCCGTTAGAAGGTTTTCCTCATACTGCTTACATTTCTCTCTAGTAGCATTTGAGAAATTCCTTATCAAAAAGTAGTATATTGCTAATTATCATCAACTAACATCGACTGATGTTATATGCAAATCATGAAAACAGAACAAATCAGTTAATAAAAGAAAAGTTTAAAAAATTATCCGAAATTAACCTGAGTGGTCATAACGTGCAGGGTATTAAATAATGATTTCACCTTGATCCACGGTTACTAAGGAATCAGTTGAAATTAAAATTATAAAAATCAAACTCGGCAGGGTCAACACATATGTGATAAACTGTTTATATGACTATATATGTCGTATGACTATATTCCTATATATTATAAACATCATTGTTTATATGACTAATATTCGATACATATTTGATTAAACGTAATAGACATTTTTTCTACAAATTTTTTTGTTAATCCTTTCGAATTGCCGTATTGATCTTATGATATTCAGCGGGAATTGGTTGATGAACCTTCCATAATTAGTTATTTCCCAAGTACTTTCCGCCCAACTGTGGACCATCATCAGGGAAGAATGTATCACAAAAGTGATGTAACTTTTGTATGTACATTACTTCTTTGTAAGAATGAGCATTTGTATTGTTGTATTATGGAGCGTTTGTTTTTCGAATTTGTTTCTATAAATAGCGTCAGTAGTTAAAGACATTAAAGTACATGAATAATATTTATATATATTCATGACTATATGACTAGTTATTATATATATCATTTTTTATATGACTGATATTTATATATATTTAGGATTATATAAGCAAGTAAGTTACCGGTTCATTGGCCAAGCGGTTAGAGTTTTTGCTAATGACCTGGGAGACCAGGGTTCAATCCCAGGTCGTCATACCAAAGAATCAACAATAGCACTTGATGCCTCCTTGCTTAACACTCTGCATTATAAGGTGTGGATCAAGGGTAAAATGGAGCAATCCAGGGAAAGGAGTAGCGCCTTCTCCTACACCTTGCTGTAGTAGCTTTTGAAAAGGGAGCCCTTGGGAGCCTCGACTATGGTCACCAACTTTACTTACTTATGATTATATATTATATACATCATTCTTTATATGACAAATCTTTATATATATTTATGACTATGTGACGATATATTATATACACATTTGTTTATATGACTAATATTTAAAAATATTTATGACGATATGACTATATACATCTTTGCTTATATGACTAATATCTAAATATATTTATGATTATAAAACAATATAATAATATATTATATACATCATTATTTATATAGGCAGCGTCGAGCCTGGTCTATACTTGGATGGGTGAACGCCTTGGAATACCAGGTGCTGTAAGCATAAAAAAGCACCGGTTCATTGGCCTAGCGGTTAGAGTGTTCGCCAATGGCCCGAGAGACCTGGGTTCAATCCCAGGTCGAGTCATACCAAAAACTCAAAAAATGGTACTTGGTGCCTCCTTGCTTAACACTCAGCATTATAAGGTATGGGTAAAGAGGAGCAATCCTGGGAAAGGAGTAGCGCCCTTCCCTACACCTTGGTGTAGTAGCTATCGAAAAGGAGCTTTCGGGTCACTCTCGACTATGGTCGCCAACTTTACTTACTTACTTATATGACTTATTTTTATAATCAAAAGAACCGATACGTATATTGATATAATAATATTCATATCCACCCGGGAAATCATCAATAAGTTTTTCCTCGTACATCAATTTTTTTTATTCTAAAAAAAGCCGACTGATAAAACCTTATATACTTGAAGGATAAAATAAGGAAGTAAAATAAAAAGCATCGACAGGTCAAATGGTCTTTATTGAGTTTTCATATATAAAGTTTTCAATTTACACTTAATATTTTGCCAAGTCAGCTTGGGCTGTAGAATATACGGACTGCTTCTCTGCAAAGGGGTAAAACCCTCCTAACGAGTGTCCTTGATATGACACTAAACAATCCGATGGTGAAGTTCTAGTAATGCTGGAGTTTTGGGGAATGTGGAGTACCCTACATTACTATCGCTTCCAGGTCCACTCGGGCCTAGAGTAGTAACACCTGATCGGGTCCTATCTATGGGTCAAATAGAACTAAACTGCGCACTTATGCTAAACTTAATTGTTTGAAATAGAACTGTGTTGATATTTAACTGTTTGTAAAAAAAAGTATACTTACAGCAAACTGAATTGTGTGAAATTTAATTCAGCTTTAAATGACCCAAAAAGGGTTGATATGCTGTAAAACCAAACAACCAACCAACCTACGACTTGATATCGTTATAAAGCAATGTAACCCTCCGTATCCTCCTATCAATATGCCATGAAAAAAAGGGACCAAACTATTTAGAGCTTTATACGGTTTTTATAATTATTATTCAATGCTTTTGAATATTCATAGGCTATTCCAGAAGCATCAAATGAGGAGCAAACATTTTTGAAGCAGTTATTGAACTGATAAAAATTCAATAATTCCTCGAGGAAATAACGCACAGAATTTTCGCACGAAATACATACGCATAAATACAGCAACATGATATCTTTATGTAAAATGCATAAGGAAGATTTCTCACATGCTTCAATGATAAAATCTTTTGCGTTTCTGTGTTGTCAATGGTTCACTATTTTTATGTTCAAGAATCAAAGTAAAAGACTCTATTTTCTTCTTGGAATTTATAAATCTATTTGTCTTTTATGTCTCCTTGAGCATCTTCGCTTTCTACTATCTTCTCACATTAATCTTGAAAATAAAAAAGAATCTTTACTCAGAAAAATATAACCTAATAATGCAATATCAATAAACATGGGAAATTCTGTTAAGTAATTCATTCGATAGTTCCCAAAAATCCCCTCTTAAATTCTTTTTCTTACCATTTTTTCTTCATCATCATCATTTCGCGCTGGTAGCACCGATATCCCTGACCCACTCTCGCCACTCCTCCCAATCGTTCATCGCCCTCGCCAGGTCTTCAGGACAACATCCCGTATCCTCACATAGCTGCTGAATGTATGTTCGTGCTGGTCGTCCTGCTTTTGCACGGCCATGTGTTGGGGGTCCATAAGAGTACATCTCTTATGAGTTCGTTCCTGCTTCTCCAGCAGTGTCCTGCATGTCTGGTTCGTCAAACTTGAATAGTTTTCCTGGTAGGAGGCAGGTGGTCGTACAGTTGGTGTCTTGTGGGGTGTTGCTGCCAGGACTTGTTCAAGATTGCACGCAGCAATTTTCTGTAATTGCCGTCTATCTTCTTTTCCAGCCGTTTTGTTAGCGTCCCTGTAGTGCACCCGTATAGCAGTATCGATGTGACCGCTGCCTGGAAAAAACTGCGTTTATTTTTATCGGTTAGGTCTGATTTCCATATAATTGATACCCTATTGATAGCTGTCCATGCTTTCGTTAACCTCGTGTCGATGTCCTTTTCAGTTGATTCGACGCTGCTTCCTCGGTAAGTGAATTTGTCTACTAGTTTAAGTGGGGTTCCGTCTAGAGTGGAGATGTCTCCCGTTTGATTATAGCACATATATTCCATTTTGTGTGCATTAACATAGAGGCCTATGCCTGTGGCTGCTCGTTCCAAACTATGCAGTAGTGTTTCGGCTTGGTCGGGTGTATTTGCCAGTATTTTTTTCTTAAAACATTCAATTTAATCATAATATTTTTACGCGTGTGCTGTTTTTGATCTGATTCGGCAATCTGTTAAAAAAATTTACTCCATTTTCAGAAAAAATCCAATTGGTTAATTGACTTAGTTTTTTGAAATTTAGGTGACAATTAGAACTTTATTGTCATTTTAGTGAAGATGAAAAATAGTCCTTTTTTCCACACGTACACACACGCACACGCATACACAAACACACATGCATACACACACATACACACAGCTATTTACACACTCACTTAAATATACCTGCCAATATCTGCAGGAGAACAAATAAAGAAAGATTTCATTAGGCGTTTGAATGATTATCTTATTTCTTGGGCGTGAAACACGATAAAGAAGGTCAGGCTGCTTTTCATATTTTCAGGACCTACAAATGATTCATTCATTCTTATACTTTCTTCTTATCGTCTTGAATTATATAAGGAATATTCAATTGGATAAAGACATTAAATGAAAGACAGTGGAAGGGAAGAAAAGCGAAAAAATCATCAACTTACATATACATTTCTCTTTTATTACCACCGTCACTCATATACTTAATTATAAACACATGGACACACACATACTTAAGCGTATATATTCAATCATGAACACTCTAACACACACAGACACGCAGACATGCAAGATATATATATATATATATATATATATATATATATATGAGTGTGTGTATGTGTGTGTGTGTGTGTGTGTGTGTGTGAGCTCGTGTGTTTCTGTTTGTGTGTATGTGCGTATAATATCTATGCGGATGTTTACAAGTTTGTCTGTGTGTATATGTATCTGTGCCAGTATAATGATGTCTATTTCGGTAAAATTGCCCTTAATACATTCTTCTTGGAACTGGTTATAGAAATTATGTTTGACAATCATAAAGTGTCTCGCAACAGAAAGATAGATTTGTATAAGGTTTCAATTTTGTCCATTTTCTAAATGTGGATTTTCTGTTTAATTTGATTTCAGTTTTGTGATGGAATTCAATCGGCATGTGTTCGGAATGAAACGCACGACTCCCCAGAAAAGGTTCCGTGATGCTCCTAGATATTGTGCGAAATAAGGATGTTACAGAAACCTCATGTGCAGACATAAATTGATAGTTAGATTGTGCAATAAAGTGAGACAAATAGAGAGAAAAGATTTGAGAATATTGATGACGTTTTTACTACAACAAGGAAAAATGACATAGAACTATTAAACCAAGGAAAAATCAGCGTGCTCGAAGAATAGGAAGCTTATAAGTGGACATCATCAATCACGTGGAGATGAAAGAAAAAATTTAAAACGAGTATCTCAGAAGCACGAGAAAACTACATGAAACCAAATTATGTAGCAGAAACCAATCAAAGGAATAAACACCTGGGCTTTTAAGATACGCCGAACCATTCTTAAAGCGGTCGAGGGAAGAACTTCAACAAATGGGCCAGGGAACAAGAAAACTATTGTCGATACATAATCCTTGAAATAACATAGCAAGACTGTAATAAGTCAAGAAAAAAAATGAGAAACTAAACTCACCAGCAGTGAATATAGCGTTGATATATATATATATGACGACTCGAAGACAACATAAAAAACACAAAGAAAGATTCATTACAGTGACCAGAATCAACATAAAGAAGACAAGGATCAACAGAGCCACAATAACTAGAAAACAAAAACGGAAAAAAATCGTATGGATATTTCCCACAGCAAAGAATAGAAGCCTCATACCGACATGGATAAGAAAGGAAAACCTTAAAGAGAGAAAGTGAACCTCTTCAAATTGCAGCACAAAACAACGCAAAAGGACAAACTTCGTTAAAGCAAAATAGTGAAGATTCAACAAAATAGCGAATTTAGGTTATGTGGTAATAGATAAGAAACGATCAATCACATAATAACCGAATGTAGCAAATCAGTGCAAAAATAGTATACGCCTAAACACGACTAGTGGGGGAAGGTGATCCATTAGGAAATGTGCAGGATTTGTTTGCTTTTTTTGTTTTATGGCATTTCAACCTTTATAGGTTATTTAAAGCCATATCCATTTTATACAAAAACAGTTCTATTTTAAGCAATTCAGTTTGGAATTAGTATGCAGTTTAGATCTCAACACAATCCTATTTCAAGCAATTCAATTGAACTTAAGTACACAGTTTAGTTCTATTTGACCCATAGATAGGACCCGATCAGGTGCTACCACTCTGGGCCAGACTGGATCTGGGGGCGAAGGCAATTAAGGGTTTCTCGACATTTCCCAAAACTCCAGCATTATTAGAACTTCACCATAAGATTATTTAGTGTCATATCAAGGACACTCTTTGTTGGGGTGTCTTACCCCTCTGCAGAGAAGCAATCGATGCTTTCTATAATTCCAGCCGACTGGGCAAGAACTGTACAGGAAATTTAAATTTGACCATACGAACAAGTGGTATAAGTACAACTCAGAATCTGTCCTGGAGAAGGAGACGTACCATGTTTTTTGGGATTTCAAGATACAATCACCTTACCTAATCCTGGTCAAAAGACCAGACTTAGTAATAATTATGATATTATGACTTTGCCATCCCGGTGGACCAGATAATGCTAAACAAAAACGAAAAGCGAGACGAGTAATTGGACCTTACAAGAAAACTGAAAAATCTATTGAAAATGAAGATGACGATAAAATAAACTGTAATTGGTGCGCTAGGAACAGTCCCCCAAGACTTTGGAAGGGGGCTGGAAGCGTTGAAAATCAGATGAGGTGTAGAGACCAGTCAAACAACAACATTGCTAAGATTAGCCAGAATACTGAGAAGAGTCCCAGATACCAGAGAAAACTAGCTGTTACTCAGACTCCCAGGAAATACCATCCGGTAACTCTCATAGGAAAGATTCAAAAGAGCTAATAAAAAAAATGATAAAAAAAAGAAAACTGTGGGACATGAGGATGATGGTTACACCAATTGTAACTGGCGTACTTGGAACGTTCCTTAAATGTTTGTTAAGTGGATGGGAAAAGTTATAAATTAGTAGAAGAATCGGAACCATCTAGATTACATCAGTGTTAAGATGAGTCCTGAAGACTCGAGGAGACTTGTTGTCTCTTAGACTCCAAAGAAAAATTTAAGAAGAGCAAACGTTCAAGTACTTAGCAATATTGAAGGTGGGAATAAAAGAAAACAACTAAAAGCGAGTATCAGAAATGAACAAGAAAATTTCTCGGAACCAAGCTCTGCAGCAAGAATCTCACCAAAGGGATAAACACCTGGACTCTTTCCGTTTTAAGATACTCAGGGCCATTCTTGAAATTGACGAGTGAAGCACTCCGATAAATTAACCAGAGGACAAGAAAGCTACTGACGATGCATAAGGCCTTACATACGAGAGCTGACATAGACAGAGAAGAAGAAATAGGACTTGCCATCATTAAAGATAGCGTTAATGCATCAATATGAGGAGTCGAAGATTACATAAAAAATAACAAAAAAAAAACTTATTACAACGAATAATAACAATACAGGCAACACAATACCAAAATCTAGGAAATAAGAAGAAAAAACAACTGTACGGATAGTTCAAGCGACAAACAAATGAGATCTCAGACGAGGAAACTTGGACATGGGTCAAAAGAAGGAAACCTTAAGAAAGAAAGAAAGACAGAAAGACAGATATGTATATATAGATACAGAGAGAGAGAGATAGAGAGAGAGAGAGAGAGAGAGAGAGGGAGAGAGAAAGAATTACTTCTAACAACGCCATAAGGACCAACTATGCTAAAGCAAAAATTGATAAGACACAACAGAATAGCAAGTAAACATTATGTGGTTGTAGAGACGAAACTATTAATTTAATGATAAGCAAATTCAGCAGACTATCTAAAAAGAATGCAAGACTAGACTCAACTGGATGTGGAAGGGGATCTACAGGGAATTGTTCCAGAAATTGAAGTATTGTAAAGGGGCTGGAAGATTTAGAAATTGGAGGACGAGAAAAGATCTTCCAAGCTTCTAACTAGCCAGAATACTGAGAAGAGTAATGGAGAATTGAGTATACTTGCTATTACTTACACTTCGGTAAAAGAGCATTAACTAATACTGGTGTGAAAACTCGCAAGGAATAATAATTATAATAATTACTAGTATATCTAGGACATGCAAAACCTCACCAAAGCAAAGTATTTGTCTTTTTTAATAAAAGACACTTAGAAAAATAATAAACCAAGAAGATATTACAACTGGAGAAATTATATGTACACTCAAACGTGCATATAAATGAAAGCAAGCTGGAGTAGATAAAATATCTAACTTCGAGCTCCAACTATTATCAATTACCGACAAAACATTTCAGAAATCCGAACCTGAAAAAGGTCTCATTGGCTCACAGAAAGAGGTAACATACATAGTACAAAAGATGAAAGACACAAAAAAGGCAAATAAAAACGACTGACGAATTACATGTCTTCCATCAACATCGATAGCAACGATTCTAAAGAAGAGAATAGTCAAATTCACAGAAGGTAAAGATATCTTCTTTAGAAGAAAAGGATGGAAAATGAATCATATCCTCAAAGATCAGCTACTCATTAACAAGTTGATCTTGGAGAATTCTTGATCCAAACAGAAAAAAAATCTAAGTATGGCTTGGATTGACTACAAAAATATTTTCATAGCGTACCCAATAGAATGGATTCTAAAAATTCCGAACATTTGAATGATATAATAATATTCCGAAATACAATATGAAAAAGTGGCAGAATAACATCAGATTAATCTATGAAAAAGGGATTTGTGAACATTAGATTGAATCTTCCAAGGAGAAAAACTTTCTCCTCTTTTTAATAACTCTCCCCATAGAACTTTAAAACGGGGCCTCTGGATATAAAGTACCATTACAAAATAAACCATCTATTCTCAACAGATGATTTAAAGTTATGTGCAAAAGATAATGAGATTTAAAAGGTTTTTTAAGGACTGTGAAATAATAACAACATAGGAATGCAATTTTAAAGTCACCTTTAGAAAATGCTTGAAAAACTATCAGTCTAAATATATGCAGAGAAATTACAGAGTTAAAAGACAATAAAACCTATAAATATTTGATATTAATGAAGATAATGATATCAATCATATTATTAATGAAGAAAAAAATCTGAAAATAATTCTGTGGGAGAATTAGAGCCACATTAAGAATAGAATTAAATGCAAAAATTAAACTTTTTAGCAATCAACGCTCTGGTAATACCAGTAATGAAATATAGTTTTAATATATAAAACTGGACGTTTGATGAAATAAAAAGAGATGCATACTAAAGTCAGGAAACTAATAACTAATAACCTGCCACAGAAGGGATGTCCTCGTGGTGTAATGGTTAAAGCGATGAACTGCGGAATCGTAGTACGCGAGTTCGTACTCCAGTCGCGCTATTACGTTCACTTTCGGGCAAATACCCTTGGGAAAGGTATGAACCCCCTTATTCTCCCTCCAGCTATGGGTAAATAGTAGGACGGACTAGGTTCTTCAGCCTTGGTGAGGCAACTAGTCTAGGAGAAGGAAAACTCTGAATTAAAACCTGTTAAACTCCGCTTAAAAATTGACCTTGTGTCATATCCTGCCCGAGCGGAGGAGTTGGTAAATAGTACCTGCCACAGAACGTATCACCCAAAAGGAGATATAGAACGGCTCTAAGACAGGAGAGAAAATGGTGGAATTTACCCACTAAACACCCGTTATAAGATTTTTAAAGATACTTAGTCACAACAGATTGGATGCTACAGTTAGTGAACACATGCAAAAAGCACGTATATATATATATATATATATATATATATATATATATATCAGGGGCGGAGACTGGACTAGTGCTACTCGTGCCCGGCACGACCAATAACTCGGTCAATGTTATTCAAAATGGATTAAAAATCATCCATTAATTTCAAGCAAACATACTTACTCTGATCTCAATTAAATTACGTATCTATTCAAGTTTCGATAACTAAGTAGCCAAAAATTCATAAATATATCTGGGAATAATACAACGATGCTTTTTTGAACGGATGGTCTTTGTCCGGCCACCGTCAGATTCACTAAACATCCCATAAAATCGGCTATAATGTTGAACACGCGCTATCTGTTCCCAGCACTAGACCCTTATAATAACAGTAAAGTTAGAGAAATCCGCTTTTGGCTGTAGCCAATAGCAAGAGCAACTCTAAACACTGTGCTCAAAAATATTAGCACGTTGTGACTGCTGACAGCTGTCTTGGGAAGAGGGAGAGGGACCGAGAGAGAGAGAGAGAGAGAGAGAGAGAGAGAGAGAGAGAGAGGGGATAGCAGATTATAGCCGTCGCCGACGTCATCATCATCGCTATGGTAAATGTTTGTTAAACGGCGTGTTTTAATTCGTTTTTTCACTAACAGATGTCTATTTCTTTAATGAATGTTGCATATATTACATTCTGTAACTAAAATTTGTTTATTTGAATACATTTTTAACAAAAAATCTTTATTTTAAGCGAAATTGAAACTACTAGCTGTGTCTGTGTATATTGTCATCAGTTTCTTTATTCTAATAAACATATTTTTCTCGTCATAGTAATGAACATCTTCTCTTTTCTTCTATACTTTTGAAAGGAAAAAAATTATCTTATCTACTGTATTAACAAGACTACAAATTATATAGTATCTTGATTGTTTACAAAAAAAAACACCATGCAAGGTACGTTTGTCAATCTGTGCTATACAATGGAGAATCACGCAATAGCAACTATGATGACTTACTTTGGGTCCACGGACCACGGGTTGGGAACTGAAGTTGACAGAGGGCGGTGGGGGGTCACGAGTAGCAAAAATAGGCTAGAGTAGCCTCTGATATATATATATATATGTATATATATATATATATATATATATTCAATTTGTTAGGAATGTAAGAAATTTGTTAATCAAATTGACTTCACACAGGAAGAAATAACCTTATAAAATAAAGCAATAGAAGAAAATAAAAACAAAGAAAGATGCAAAAATTCAACAACTAAATCAATGAAAAACGACAGTGAATAAGCAGAGTATTAGAATCGCTGATGTAGATATTGTAAAGACTATTCGATGGCTGGAAAGTGCTGGACTGAAGGTGAGAACAGAGGAATTAATAATAGCAACACAGTAAAAGAGCATACCAGCAAAAACTATCTAGCAAACATTATAAAAAAAGATGAAATCAAGTATGTAGAGTGTGCTAGGAAAGAACTGAATTAATCACTTAGTATCCAGTTGCTTTATCTGAATATCAATGAAATATAAAGACAATCATGATAAAATAGGAAATTACATTCATTGGAAAGTACGTAAGTACTATGGAATATGAGATTGTGACAATTGGTATAAACACCAATCAGAACTAATAACAGAAGCAAAAGAAAAGCAACTATTCTCTGGGACATTGCTATGGGAAAATAAAGAAAACTAGACCCCATATAATGGCTTAGGACAATAAAAAAACATGCCTTCTAATTGATATGTCAGTACCAACAAATAATGATATACACTTTAAAGAATATTATGAAAGAAGTAAATACAAAAATCTGGAAATAGAAATTGAGAAAATGTGGAACCTTAAAACTGCCATTATGCCATTGCTTGTGGGATCCATGGCTATGATCAGGAAAGAGATAGATCAACACATTAACAAAATCCCTTGCAGTCGTAGCTTTCATGAAATACAAAAATTGCACTGAACAGAAAAGCTCATCTTTTTAGGAGAGCACTATCAATGTGACTAAGATATATCACCCAAAATAATAGCCCACTCGGCTGGGGATGTAGAATACGTTAACTGCTTCTCTGCCGAGTGGTAAGACCCCCAAGCCCCAACGAGTGCCCTTGATATGATACTAAACAATCTGATGGAGAGGTTCCAGTATAGCTGGAGCTTTGGAGAATGCGGAATACCCCTTCCATGACATCACTCTCAGGTCCACTCAGGCCCGGAGTGGTAGCTCCTGATAGGGTCCTATCTATGGGTAATATAGAACTAAGCTGCGTACTTATGCTTAACTGAATTGTTTGAAATAGATCTGTTTTGACATTAACTGCGTGTAAAAATACTATACTTATACTAAACTGAATTGTTTGAATTAGAACTGTTTGAATAAACTGAATAGCTTGAAAAAGACATGTTTTGACAACTAAGCTGTGTACTTTTGCTAAACTAAATTCTTTCAAATAGAACTGTTCATTCGTATAAAAATGGATTTGGAATTAAATAACCTACAAATGTTGATATGCCATAAAACTCAAACAAACAAATAAACATCACCCAAAAGAAGTAGTAAAAACATCAATACATAGAATGAATATAATCACTCCCTTAAGTGCCAAGGTCTTTGGTAAGAAAACGAAAAGAAAAGTGAAAATTAAATGCTACAACTACTACTACTACTACTACTACTACTACTACTACTACTACTACTACTACTACTAATAATAATAATAATAATAATAATAAAGGAAAAGTACACCGATCTTGCTAGGGAACTGAAAAAAAATATTGATCATGAAGGTGACAATTGTACCAATCGTGATTGATGCTTTTGATACAGTAACTAAAGGATTATTAAAGGGACTGGAGGACTTGGAGGTTGGAGAACGAGTGGAGACCATCCAAACTACAGTACTATTGAGAACCGCCAGAATACTGAGAAGACTCCTAGAGACCTGAGGAGACTTGCTGTCACTCAGTCTCCCGTAAAAGAACATCAGCTAAAACTGATGTGAAAAAGTCTCAATGAGTAAATCATCATCATCATATCGCGCTGGTAGCACGATATCCCTGACCCTCTCTCGCCCCTCCTCCCTATCGTTCATCGTTCTAGGTAGGTTTTCAGGACAACATCCCGTATCCTCACATAGCTGCTGAATATATGTTCGTGCTGGTCGTCCTGCCTTTTGCACGGCCATGTTTGGGGGTCCATAAGAGTACATCACTTATGAGTTCGTCCCTGCTTCTCCAGCAGTGTCCTGCATGTATGGCTTGTCTAACTTGAATAGTTTTCGTGATAGGGGGTAGGTGGCCGTACAGTTGGTGTCTTGTGGGGTGTTGCCGCCAGGACTTAATAGCTCAGTTGGGAGAGCGTTAGACTGAAGATCTAAAGGTCCCTGGTTCAATCCTGGGTTTCGGCAGCCGCTCGTTCACACTGGCAGTTTCCTATTCTTCATAGGCGAAAATAATGAGTAAATAATGATGATAATAAAAACGGAGGAGAACGAAGTGCTGAAAACAAGATTCGCCAAAATTCAGTATGGTGTAGTTATGGCAATTCAAACCTACTTGACTAAGCGCTGGACTTGGTTTAAACGGTTAATCGAAATCGAAAAGGTAAAAATAGAAATTCTTAAACATCGACAAAAATCAATTTTAGATTAGGATGGAGCTATATATGGATGAACAATAAGCAAATCTTTTGGCACTGAAATTTATGAGCCCGTCGGTGCATGAAGGTGACTGTGACGTGCTGGAAAATGGTGCATATTTTCGATAAGAATAACATCGGACTTTATCATGATGATGGATTGATGCAGATGGAAGTGGAGGCAACAAAAGATGGATGGAATGTACCAGAAATAAAAAATTATAAAAATATTCAAAGATCACGATTTAAAGTTGGAGATCACGAAGAATCTGAACCCAGTTGAATTTCTTGATATAATGCTCTTTCTAACAAAAGAAATACATTAAATTATTGAAAAGCAAGAAAAAATGTGCCTTTACACATGAATAAGAATACCCCCCCCAAAAAAAGTACCGATGGATATATTAGTGTTGGCTGTAAAATTCATAAGCGGACTAAAATACTCTTAAAGCAAGTGACTAATGAGGTTTAATAATCAACATAGTCTCCTTTGCACACCCTTCTTGCATCACTATGGCAGTGTTTGAATACTCCAGAACTGTAAATATTCATAAATTGAAATTACTGTGATGATACTACAAAAGCAATCCATTTATTGAAAATTAAGACGATTAGTCGGTCATTAATTCTTTGATTACATATAATAAAAAGAGATCAAGTTTAGAAAGGAAATAAACAAGTTAGCAGACGAGGCTTTGAAGAAAAGCTGCTAATCTCAGAATGCTCTTATGCCAGCAGATCTGACTTATTTTCAATATATCAAGACATATTTTTCTTGTGTCATTTACACTCGCACAGGTTTGCATAAATCTCCCCACCAAATATTATATATATATATATATATATATATATATATATATATATATATATATATATATATATATATATATATATGTGTGTGTGTGTGTGTGTGTGTGTGTGTGTGTGTGTGTGTGTGTGTGTGTTCCTCTGGCAAAATCCTTTTTTTCCGTAAATTCCCTATCTCACTTGTTCTTCCTGCTACTCTTTATATAAATGTATATGATTCGCCATTGTATTTGTCATTTAATTATGAAATTTTGTTTTTTCATTTAATTGAAGATGGCTTCATTTGTACTTGAGAAAATTCGGTGCATTCCTTAATTCATTTAATACTAAAATCAAACGACTCATTCAAAGACTTGAATGGTTAAAAAACGCAACAGGCAGACACGAAGTTCTTTTTCATTTAATCAAACATGTTTAAAAGTGAATATATATTTATATATATATATATATATATATATATATATATATATATATATATATATATAAGCCGTCGTTGCCAAATTTATCTCTTTTATAGAGTGAGTAATGTTGAAACGAACTAAGTTATCTAAAACTAATTAGATAAAATCATTGAGAACCGAAATTGTCAACATCTAAATATAAAGCCGACGAGAACATTTAGAGACGTGCTTGATTAAAATAGTTTCTAATTTCCTCGATGCATTTCTTTTAATACTTTGCTTTAACGTTGGTACTTAATATTTGAATGAGTTTCATTGAATTTAGATTCAGAACATATTTAAAATAAAGTAAAAGAAAAAAAAAGCTGTAACTTCATCAATTTTGTTTTCTTTCTTGCATTTTAATTGACTATCCATGGACACAAAGAAAAGATTGTTGTGAAATAAGATTACTTGTGTTTATATCAGCAAAATTAACGCTACAAGCAAGACACCTTTCACCTAGAATGGAATTGTTGACTTGCTTACTTTTCAGAGAAAAAAAGCATCAAACGAAATTTGATTAACTTTCATCAAATAAGGAAAAGTTGGAGATCTGTACTATGCTTTGAGATTTTTGTCCCCGCTCTCCGAACAAACTTTAACCTTGTTTTAATCAAGAAATTGCAAATAATAGATAATAATATTAAAAAATGGAATTCAAATTTTGTGCAGATCGTCACTTTTCAAAAGAAAATTGCTGATTTATTATTATTATTTACTCCTCTAGAGCTTTTCACATGAGTATTAGCTGATGGTTTTTCACTAGAGTTTGAGTGACAGCAAGTCTCCTCAAGTCTCCAGGACTCGTCTCAGTATTCTGGCCGTCCTCAGCAATGCTGTCGTTTGGATAGTCTCAACCCGTCCGCCAATTTCCAAGTCCTCCAGGCCCTTTAATAATCCTTTAGTTACTGTGCCTAACGCACCAATCACAATTGGAACAATCGTTACTTTCATGTTCCACATTTTTTAAAAAATTCTCTAGCAAGTTCGAGGTACTTATCCTTCTTTTCGCTTCCCTTCAGATTTATTCTGTGGTCCACCGGGACAGCCAAGTCAACAATTTTGCAAATTCTCTTTCTTTTGTTAATTATTATGAGGTCTGATCTTCTGGCCAGGATTAGGTGATCCGTTTGTATGTTAAAGTCCCATAGGAGTTTATGCGAGTCATTTTCTAGGACAGGCGCCGGGTTGTGCATATAACATTTGTTTGTATGGTCGAATTGAAATTTCCTGCACATTTCCCAGTGGATCACCTTGCCGATCCAGTCGAGTCTCACCTTGTACTCTTTCTGTGCTAATTTGCTCCATTCGCTTATTATGTGATTCATCGTTTCGTCTCTGTCACCGTATAGCCTATATTTACTGTTTTGTTGCGTCTTATCTATTCTCGCTTTGATATGATTAGTTCTTATGGTATTGTCCTGTGCTGCAATTAGGAGGGATTCTGTTTCTCTCTGAAGGTTTCCTTTTCTTAGCCAGGTTCAGGTTTTCTAGTGTGAGATGTTTATTAGACGCTTAAAGCGGCCATAGAGTTGTTTTCCTCCCCATTTTTGTTTCCGAGTTGTTGGCATTCTTTCGTTTATCGTGTTGTCCGTATCGACTCTGATGGTTGTAATTAGTCCTCGTTCGTGTTTTTCTATGCAGTCTTCGAGCCGTTGTAGGGATCACTTGAGTTAGTAACATTATCGTTAGCTGATGGTCTTTCACTGAAGTTTGAGTGACAGTAAGTCTCCTCAAGTTTGCCGGACACTTCTCAGAATTCTGGCCGATCTCAATAAAGCAGTAGTATGGATGATCTCCACTCGTCCTCCAGTCCCTTTATTAATCCTTTGGTGACTACCAACAGCACCAATTACAATGGTATAAACGTTACTTTCAAGTTCCACAGTTTCTTCAATTCCTTTGCAAGCTCGAGATATTTATCCCTCTTTTCACATTCTTTCAATTTTACTCTGTGGTCAGCTGGGACAGCAAAGTCCACAATTTAGCAAGTTCTCTCTTTTTTTAATGATTATTATACGTACTGGTCATCTGGCCGAGATTAGGTGATCTATTTGTGAGTCAAAATCCCAAAGGAGTTTGTGTGTGTCATTCTCCCGGATTGATGTTGGGTTGTGCATATACAATTTGTTCGTATGGTCAAATTTAAATTTCTTGTACAATTCCTAATGGATCATTTTGCCCACTCAGTCGTGTCTACTCTTATACTCTTTCTGAGCTAATTTGTGGTATTCGCTGATTAAGTGATTGATGGTTTCGTCTCTATCAAAATAAAACTTACATCTGCTGCTTTGTTGACCAGAATACTGAGAAGAATTCTGGAAATGAAGAGACTTGTTGTCACTCAGACTCCAGTGAAAGACCATTAACTAACGCTGGTATGAAAAACTTGTGAGGAATAATAATCATAATAAGTGTAATATATTGACCTACGACCCGGCCAGGCTGACAAAATAGGAAATGCACCAATGTAAATAACAGGTGTGTCCGGTCGAGGAATAATCAGGATATTATAGCCTTGACCGTGGATGGGTTGAATGAGTGCAATTTGTGACGCAAACAAGAAGAAGGGGACGTTGAACTATTATATAACTTGGTGAAGACAGGAAGTCAGTTACTTTGGAGACTAGACCCGTTGGTGACAAGATACGGTAAAGAAAGCCAGCGCCCAGCAGAGTGGGTCCCAGGCCCCCGGTTGAGCAGCACAGGAAAACGGGAAAGAAACGCGGTTATGGCCAATAGAGTGAGGGTCAATATGTTTCAGTTCTGTTCAGTCTCCTACTCCCTTTCACAACCTTTCAAATAAAGTGAGAGGTATATTTTTCTAAAAGACTGCGTCGCTCGTCGTCTTTATTGTGTCGTAGTTATGATTTCGCATGCATATACATATGTGTTTGTATAGTTGTTCATGGTCATGGTTGTGAATATACAACATAAGGTGACACAAATCGAGAGTTAACGTTACAAGGATAAACGTTGAAATTATTCTCATAAAATTTGATATTAATCAAATGAAAATAGTTAGAAATTTAAATTTGTGATGTTACGAGTCTACTTGTCAAATAAATAGAAACGCTTCACTTGTGATTCTCACAGAATCAAAAACGGCTTTCGTTCCGCCAAAGTGTCTTGAAAATGTCATTATTCTAATAACATTATTAATTGCTAAAGGCATTTGAAGCCCCGAAGTTTCCGCGTCAATGTGCTCTTTCAAGGCTTGAAAGCTTTGATTTGATCGCCATTGATTCAATATTCGACTGTCTTTGGCATTAGTTCAAAGTTGGTTCAAAGTTCTTATTATGAGTTAAACATTAGTTTTTACTTTTAATGATGCAATAACATTAACTAAATTGTTTCCACTAACTTTTCTTTCGCCATACAAATTAGCTAGAAATAGTCATAACCTTTGGTAAAGCAGTTTTAATTGTTTGAGGTGAGAACTTGCTGTCAGAGCCTTAGATTTTGGAGAAACTTTTTGATATTGATTATTACCTTTTTACACTGAACACATATAAATAAGATAATACCTATTAAAAAAGTGAAATCTTTATTTTCTTGAGTAAAATTTTAAAATTCAATCTGAAAGTAATGGGGCATCATTTTCTAAAAGTCCTCTGCAAATAGTAGGAATGTAACTGATAGTAAGAAAGGATTAAACGTTGTTTTGCGTTGCAGTTGGTTGGTTGGTTGGTTGGTTGGTTTTATGACATGTCAACACTTGTTAGGAACTTTAATGTTGAATTTATCATTTTTTTCAAAAAAAGTATTCTATCTCAAATAGCAAACCAGCCCAAGAGGAGGACAAGACTAGTTACGACTGGCGGGAAAAGTGATCCGGTAGGAATTGTGCAAGAGATTTAACTTTGAACATACTAACAAATGCTATCAGGACAAACAAGAATCCGTCCAAGTAAATGAGACGTATGGAGTTCTCTGTGATTTTGCGATACAAACCAATCCCTTTATCGAGGGGATGTCCTCATGGTGTTGTATATTGACCTCCGACCCGACCGGGCTGTCAAAATAGGAAATATACCTGTGTAAATAACAGGTGCATCCGGTCGAGGAATATCAGAATATAATCTTGACCGTGGATGGGCTGAATGAGTGCGATTTGTGACGCCCAAAAAAAGAAGGTGGGCGTGGAACTTTTATATAACTCAGTGACCAGGAAGTTCTATCAGTTTGGAGATCAGATCATTTGGAGACAAGACGCGGTAGAGAAAGCCAGCACCCAGCAGAGTAGGCCCTCAGACCCCCGATTGAGCAGTTACAGTTGGAGAGAAGATGCTGGATTGAGGAATGTGTCCCAGAGAAGCTGGTCCCCCAGGCCCCCAGTTGAGCAGTCCGGGAGAGCGGGAAAGAAACGCGGTTATGGCCAATCGAGTGGGAGTCAATATGTTGCAGTTCTGTTGGGTCTCCAACTCCCTCTCACACACAACCCTTTCAAATAAAGTGAGAGGTATGTTTTTTTTCAAGACCTGTGTCGCTTGTCTTTATTATTGTTTCGTCGTTATGATTCCGCATGCAAATGTATATGTATTATGTGGCTATACAACAGTGGTGTAATGGTTAAAGCGATGGACTGTGGAATCGTAGTAAGTGAGTTTGAACTCCAGTCGCGCTAATACGTTCACTTTTGGGCAAATACCCTTGGGAAAGGTATGAACCCCCTTATCCTCCCAGCTATGGGTTAAATAGTCACACGACTGTTCTTCCAGGAGAATGGCTTTGGCATTAAAAAACCTACAAAGGTTGATATGCCATTAAACAAAGAAACCAAACCGAATCCCTTTATCGTGGCCAAAGACCAGATTTACAGAGTAACAATATAGTTGGCACCGCACCAAATGTAATATCTTTGTTAACGACATCAATATCAGTTCCAAACGTTACACTATGTAAGTCAGGATAACAAAAGTAGTACTAAACCTGCCGTGGTACTTTAACTTTGACTTTATCCTGGTAACCGTGCCAAATGTGATACTATGGCTGGTAACAATATTAGCGCCAAATTTAATACTATCGAGCGGCATGGTACTTAATTATGGTCTCTTTCCGTGACTACCACGTGCGTTTCCAGGTAGTTTGTTTATCAATCACCTCTGTGCTCACGTTCAGTTTGAAAGATCGACGGATAGGGAATGACACAATCCTAGAACTTTTTCTAACAGTCAGGTCGGTTTCTTGAAGCACGTTGCCTGGCTCTTGGCAACTAAAAGACTAGAAAAACTATCCGCAAACAGTTAATAATTATTTATTGGAACGTATTGGTTCAACACTATTATATCCAATATATTTGTAGAAATTGTCGCTTTATTATTTAGATGTGAAGGTGTTCATTGTGATCAAGATATTGAAGCAAGAGAGAGAGAGAGAGAGAGAGAGAGAGAGAGAGAGAGAGAGATTGTAAGGGACCATGAACAGAGACATGCTTGCCATTACACAGAGCTAGTTCCCTCCAGTCATTGCTCCGAAGGGCTTTGTGGATCTCAACCCAACTGAGAACCAACTCCAAAACGAGTACCACCTCAACTGATTCAACTTTCAAAATTAGATAATTTTTACATATTCTAAATTCAGTATATCATTTATGTGATATAATCTCACTAACTTATAGCGTCATCTCATCCCAATCATCACATGCGTCCCCAGCTTTCAACGTTTTCATTTCACCTCAATCAAACTTATGACAAGACGTTAATATATTTTGTTCACATTTAGTCTTCCCGTGTCGAGATAACTGGTGTCTCTGATCATATTCGTGGGTGCATGCGCTTGACCTTTCTAATTTGACTTATATTTCCACTCATATTTTAGCTTACTAAACTGATAACTGAACGACTGGCAGCCTGACCAAACATGATAATGAAATAATTGACACAATTAACCATCACAATAATTAGTTCAGAAGAGTATATAAATAAGAAAAAAAGAACTTGCATTAGAATGGCAAATTTTTCGCGGACCACAGTTTAAAATTTAAGTAAAGCAAAATGATATAAAAATAGACTTTGCCAGAGAACTAAAAGTAAGTGAAGTTGGTGACCGTAGTAGAGGGTGACTTGAAGGCTCCTTTTAGGATAGTTACTAAACTGAGTTATAGGAGAGGGTGCTACTTCTTTCCCTGGATTGCTCCACTTTACCCTTGATCCGTACCTTATAATGCTGAGTGTTAAGCAAGGAGGCATCAAGCACCATTTTTTGAATCTTTAGTATGACTCGACCTGGAGATTGAACTCAGGTCTCCCTGGCCATTAGCAAACACTCTAACCATCATGCCACGGTGATATCAATTCTAATTGGTGTGCTTGGAATGGTTCCCAAAAGCTGAGAAAATAGACTGTAATAATTATGAGGAAGAATCGTATATTTATCAATGATTTTGCATCCCTTTAGCTTCATACTGTGGTCAGCCGGAATGGCAAAACGAACTGGAAGGTAAGTTCTTTTTTCTTGTTTATTAACTCAAGAACAGGTCTTTTGGCCGGGATAAGTTGATCTGTTTGTATCTCAAGTGATATTGGTTTGTATACTCCGACGAGTTCTTCAAGAACTCTTCTAAGGAAATTAGCTATCACTCAGATTCCAGAGAAATCCGGTATGAAAACTTGCAAAGAGTAAGATAATTGGTGAATGATTATAAGTTTAAGTAACTATTCTTGGTATAAATAATTTGAATAGAATTAGATGGATTCAAGTATTCCTATCAAGTTATAAAAGTTGGCGACCAAAGGCTCCCTTTTCAATAGCTACAATACCGAGGTGTAGGGGAGGGCGCTACTCCATTCCCAGGGTTGTTCCACTTTAACCTTGATCCTTATAATGCAGAGTGTTAAGTAAGGCGGTATCAAGTATCATTTTTGAGTCTTTGGTATGACTTGACCTAGGATTGATCTCCGGTCTCCAGGACCATTGGTGAACACTCTACTCATTAGACCAATGGCCCGATAATAATTTCCAAACAGATGTATTTTACCTTTATATGGAACTGTGATAGGTGCTACCATTTTTAGCCACATCGTTAGGTACATTTTATTGTCATACCCAGAATATCTCCTTTTCTTTCTTTTTTGGGTTGGTCTTACCTTTCTACGGGGGCTGCATTCAGCGTACTTTAAACCCCGGGGAAAGGGTGTATTGTTACATAATCTCAAGGTGATGATGTTACTGCCTTGTTGAGGTTTGTTTAAAATAACTACAAGAGCAGAAATCATTTAAGAAATAAAGGAATAAATCGGTCAACCAAAGTAGTTTACTAGGCTTTTTGCTTAAACGTGGCACAAGGCCATATATGAATGGGGCATCCAATGAGACATGAACTCACACGTATAGGCTTACAAGTCTAACTTGCAAACCATTACACGTACGAGTCAACAAAGAAATAGATGAATAGATTGATAAAATGATAGAGAACGAAAGAAAGAAATAAAATCACCGGTCAGCCCAGACACTGATGAAGTAAATGACTAAAATCTCAGACAACTGTCGACCATCAGTCTAGGCGGGTCCTTTGAGGACGCGCTAATAATCTGGTTGAATAAAATCTTTGGATTTTTCGTAGTGAGATGGTGCCTCTCATACTGTGATTATTATAAAAAAATAGTATTTAGAATTTGAAGTAAAAAAAAAGCTGGTTGTGATCAAATGAAAATGGGGCAGTAAGAATGTGAGATAATTGTGATTCATAACTTTTTAATGACCTTTTTGGCAATTGATAAAGGATCGTGACTTGATGTAGACAAAGAGTTGGAGACCGTCAGACAGAATGTTTCTGATCGTTATGTAGTATGTAATCGACCGTCAAAGTCGATAGAAAGAGGGTGCGTAGTCTGCAAAGCCGTAAGGTTGAAACTTAGTTCCAGTGCTGAGCCCCGAAAAAGAACCATTTGTTGTCCATTCTCTCTCTCTCTCTCTCTCTCTCTCTCTCTCTCTCTCTCTCTCTCTCTCTGTATCTATCTATCTATCACTCTAATGTCAATTGCATTTTAATGGACAATCCACGGACAAAAAAAGAAAACAGTGAAATAGGATTGCTTGTGTTTATATCAGTAAAATTAACGCGACAAGCAAGACACGTTTCCCCTAGAGAGAAATCGTAGACTAGCTTACTTTTCAGAGAAAAAAGTATCAAACGAAATTCGACTACCTTTCTACACAAAAAAAGGTGAAGATCCGTGCTATGCTTTGTGTGTTTTCGTCTCCGCTCTCCGAAAAATCCTCACCTATAGAGCAGTATGGGGCTCACCCTCAAATTCCTTACGGGTACAAAGTGACGTAAAAAAAATCCTCGTCTGTGCCAATATGACAAAAGCATTACAGGCAACGATATTAAAGTATTACATTTGGAGACAGCTAACCCCTCTTTCTTTCTTTCTTTCTTTCTTTCTTTCTTTCTTTCTATTGCCTACTATTCTCCTTGCAGACCGAAATTATGTTTTATTTATAAGACAAACGTATACATACACATACATAGACACATACACACATAATATATATATATATATATATATATATATATATATATATATATATATATCCCAGTCAGCTGAGGTTGTAAATACACAGATTGCATCAGAGCAGAAAGATAAGACTTCCAATGAGTGTTCTGTATATATCACTAAAAATATTACTCTCTCTCTCTCTCTCTCTCTCTCCTGGCCTTCTATTCTTCTCTTTTCAAACCGAAATTATGTCTTATTTTAAGACAATATATATATATATATATATATATATATATATATATATATATATATATATATATATATATATATACATCCAAGTCGGCTGATGCTGTAAAAATACAGTGACTGCACTTCAGCAGAATGATATAACTCCCAGTGAGTATCATGGATAAGACACTAAAACCTATGTTTGTGAGGCTCTAGTCCTGGAGCTTTGGATAATGAGAATGATCCCTTTTTGCCATTACTCTCAGGTCCACTCTGATCTGGTGTGGTAAAACATGTTATGGTCATATATGCAGGTCAAATATAAATATATTATTAATCAGTATACTTCACATCATTTAAATATATTCAAGTAAATAATTGATATTAAATAGCATTGTTACCTTAAAATAGCAACAATTGGAGACGCTTGTGTGCGAAAAAAAATGAGATCTTGCTCGTTTAACCATAACCAAAAAATATTCGCTGATAAGTCTCACACACACACACACACACACACACACACACACACACACACACACACACACACATATATATATATATATATATACATGATTTGGCTTTATATAACACACAAGGGTTGATATTCCATAAAATGTAAAAAAAAACAACTGGCCCAGCGGTTAGAGTGTTCGCCAATGGCCCGGGAGACCTGGGTTCAATCCCAGGTCGAGTCATACCAAAGACTTTAAAAATGGTACTTGATACCACCTTGCTTAACACTCAGCATTATAAGGTACGGTTCAAGGGTAAAGTGGAGCAATCCTGGGAATGGAGTAGCGCCCTCCCCTACACCTTGGTGTAGTAGCTATCGAAAAGGGAGCCTTCGGGTCACCCTCGACTATGGTCGCTAACTTTACTTACTTTATATATATCACATTTATACTTGATTTAACCTTCAAAGCTCACCTGTAGTGAAGGTAGTACGCAACTACATTCACATTTATCTACTACACTTTAAAAACAAAGCTTTAAATGCCCGTTTCTGTTCAATGCATCCGTTATTGGATTTTATAAGAATAATTATTATCACGATATAGGTATAGGAAAAGACAAGGAAGTTTAAATAAGGGCCACCGCTTTGCTTGAAATCAATAAAAGCGTCTACGCAGTAATTACAAGCCGGAATAGCTTCGATTTAGAATCAGATATTCAAGATAAATGCCAACAAAATTATCTGTCAGTGACGTTATCATTGTTCATGTTCTGTAATTTTACGTGCCTTAAATTGTACGTATCTTAAATTGCCTACAAAATATGCAGACTCTGCATAATTTTGACACAAAAACTGAGAGTAAAAGAATTAATGAAACGATGTATCTTTTGCTACTAACGATATAAATCTGTTCTTGCTTGTTTGATATACTTTGATAGATTTGATTTAAGTATTCGATACACAACATTGTTTTTCTAATCATCTTCTGTCTTTCGATTTAAGTTTGCAAGTGATTTTTGTTTATCATTTTGTCATAATGTTAAATACTAAATACCAACATATTTTCATTTTTAGATACTGATATTTGCGAATGTTAGCTGATTATAAAACAATACGTAAAAGGAATACATACGACGAAGTTCCTGGATAATAAGCTTTAGACATTCTGGTTTGAATCTAATATTGGCACTAGATGGAAATAGGCAAATATCAAAGACATCAAAAAGATCACTGAGTTGATATCTATTTCATATCCACCCCCAAAATAACCCCAGCCACTTCTCATCCTTATTTAAAAGAAGCCTCTCACCATCAAAAGGTGGCATTCTATCCATAGGTTCCTCGTTACCCAGTCAATCGTTTTTACAAAAATAAATCTAAATCCTTCAAGTATTAGTTTTTAAAACTTCCGATAATTACTTTGAAAAGATTGTTTAACTGAGAAATGGCAGAAGTGCTCCATCTTTGTGTTATTGTGAATCACGAGATCTCTTTACGTTTAAAGTTGACTTGTATAGTAAATTAAGTTTATGAAATAAATAATAGATTCATTGATTTGAAAAATAGCAATGGAGAAATGTATTTTCTGAATTGTCCATTGTAAGCGAAATATTCTACTGGCTATGAAATATCTTCTTTTTTTTTTTTGGCCTTGTGAGTAGAGTGTTCGCCAATGGTCCGGATGACCTGGGTTCAATCCCAGGTTGCGTCAATACATATATACACATATATATATATATTTTTTAAGTCAACAACACAAGAATGCTGCAAGCAATATTGAACTAGACCTGGAGGCAACACCCTACAAAGCAGCAGCTGTACGGCCTCCTACCACCTATCACGAAAACTATCAAAGTTAGACGAACCAGACATGCAGGACACTGCTGGGGAAGTAGGAACGAGCTCATAAATGATGTACTTCTATGGACTCCTTCATGGCCGAGCAAAAGCAGGGCGATCAGCTCGAACCTACATACAGCAGCTCCGTGAGGATACGGAGTGTAGCCTTGAGGACCTGCCAAAAGTGATGAACGATTGGGAGGGTTGGCGAGAGAGGATCAGGGATATCCGTGCTGATGGAAAGACAAGATGAGGATATGTATATGATAGAAATACGTGGAAAGTTTGATAGATCAAGCACTTAACTCAGATTTAGATGTGTGATATTTCGTTGGGGCTTTATTTCATATCCACGAACTTCTTCAAGAGTTTTGAAACGAAATATCACACATCTAAATCTGTGGTAGGTGTTTGATTTATTCAAGTTTCCCCATATTTCTATCACACTTTCAGATTCACTACAAATCTATCTTTTCAACACACACACACACCCACAACACACACACACACACACACACACACACACACACACACACACACACACACACACACACACACATATATATATATATAATATTTTAGCTTATATTTAGTAGGTAACATAAAATACGTCAGAGGTCATTCGTTTGCACACAGTTAAATGTTTATAAGAATTGCTATATTTAATATCAAATATTTATTCACGCAAAGCTCATTAGTTTCAAGTATACTAATTGATAAGATATTTCTTTTTGTCCTATAGATTGGATCCAAATAGGTATTTCTACGCAAAACCAGAGTCGACATGGGATTAATAGCCACGAAGAGGTTTAGAAGCAAATCCTACAAATTAAAACATAGCAGTTAAGATAATTCAAGATTTTTTGTTGTTGTATCGAAAGCAACACATTTTGAAAACAATCATTGTTCTTTATTTTGTGGCATATCAAAAACGTACTAAATTACGAATTTTATAATCCTAGTGAAAAGAGGACCAGATATGTGATTGGTACATGAAGAAGACCCAATACTCAACTGAATAACCAAAGAGGGAATAAAAATTCTTATAAATCACTGAGCCATCCCAAGACGATGACAAAATCGTCATTATTAATGTCTTTCTGTCAGCCAACGTCATTTTAGAGTTCATAAAAGATAATGTTTCTAAGAAGCATTTTAAATTTATTATATAAGAGTTGATTTCACCTATTGATGTTAATTAGAATTCATTTGCATATATTTATATTCAATCGTAAATTGGTTTCTTTTTTTAATAGTATATTAACGTGTAGAAGAATACATTTGGTACCATATAACTCACAACTAAGAGTATAAAGGGTTTAAAACCTTTCCCAAGGTTATTAGACCGAAAGAGGACGTAATAGCACTATTGATATTCGAACCTGCTTGCTTGCTTTAAGGCCGTATTGTACCTCTTTTGTCATTACCCCACGGGTACTATATTGGTTGGATCGTAGATATTTGCTATGAATCAATTGTTAACAAGCGATAAATAAAATTACCAGCAAATGATCAGTGAATGCATTAATTAAATTGTTTTAAGTAATAAAAAAATATTTTGAAGATATTTACTGAACTCATCAAAGAACAGATGAATAACAATTGGACTCCTAAAGCTGGATGACCTCATAAAGATTGAATTGAAATGACCGAGCAAACTAACCTTGCAAAGTGTCGCTTGACAAATCTCACACAATATGAGGCTAAAGATCAATTTGTTTTGTTGTTTAATGGCATATCAACATTCTTGGGTTATTTAATACCAAATCCATTCTTCTAGAAGAACTGTAATGGTACTATTTAACCCATAGCTGGGAGAATAATGGAATCCATGCCTTTCCCGAGGGTATTTGTCTATTTCTCCGAAAGTGAACGCAATAGCGCGACTGGAGTTCGAATTCGCTTACAGCAATCCTGCAGTCCAACATTTTAACTATAATACCTCTGAAGATCAATTGAAGTATTGCTTTTATAGCGGATGTGATAAAAAAAAAAAAAATGAAAAAATATCAATATACGGAAGAATAAAATAATACAGTATTTTGAATATATTATATTAGAGGGTTTCATTAGTTGGGTTTTATGGCATGTCAACCTTTGTAGGTTATTTAACGCCAAATCCATTTTTATACAAATATTCAGTTCTATTTCGAACAATTCAGTTTAACACAGTTTAATTGTTAAATATATCTCTATTTCAATCTATTCAGTTTTGTCAAACAGTTCTAATTCAAACAAATCAGTTCAGCATAAGTACGTAGTTTAGTTTTATTAAAATGCATTTTATACAAATAATCAGTTCTATTTTAACACAATTCAGTTTAGCATGGGTACACAGTTTATTGTCAAAAATATCTCTATTTCAAGCTATTCAATACATTCAAACAGTTCTAATTCAGTCAATTCAGTATAGTATAAGTATAGATTTTATTTAAACTCAGTTAAATGTCAAAACAGTTCTATATCAAATAATTCAGTTTAGTGTAAGTATAGTTTTAATGTCAAAAATAGTTCTACTTTAAACAATTCAGTTTAGCATAAGTAAACAGTTTAAATGTAAGCCGTGACACGTAATATACGTTCGTAAGGAGGAAGCGTGAAGGTTTCCTCATCGGCACATCGAATCTGTCACTTCCCCGGAGGGGCACGAACTCTGGTATAGCTGTGATATACTTGAGGTCTTACAGGTGCATTTTCGTGTTGCCCGCTTTCCTAATTTCCCTCTTCTGGAGTTTCGTAGGTATCTTTCCCACTTCCCAGGCCTTTATGAGGCGGAAGCGGCAGCCTGCGAAGGGCTGGTTACAGAGTGTGAAATCCGTGAGGCGTTGAAGCAGGTCAACCTCAACAAGTCGCCGGGACTGGATGGTTTACCCTTCGAAATGTACTTGAACATGTCACACATATTTGTGTCTATTCTGAAGAATATGTTCAGCCATTGGTTTACTCAAGGAGTCATCCCTAGCAGCATTACCAAAGGAGTGGTCACATTACAGTAGAAAGGAGGCAAGCGTGTTTGGGAGGAATTAGACGATTATAGGCCCATAATTCTGCTTAACACAGAGTTAAAGATTTTGACCCAGAGCTTGGAGAATCATTTGCAGATTGTCATCAGGGATTTGATCGGACCTGAGCAGAACGATCCTATGCAGGGAACATATATCCAGCACAATCTGCAGATTCACGAGATCATAGAGGGGATAGAAGACATCACTGATGACGCGCTGATCAGTTCAAATCAGTCCAAGGCCTTCGAAAGGATGGATCGGTTTCTGGCGGTGGTTTTGGAGACAACCCGTTTCGAACCGGAGTCCCACAGATTGATTCACACGCTGTATCCCAACCCTCAGGCTGGTGAACGGGAAGCGCTCGGGGTTTTTCGTGATCGAGCGGTCGGCTCGGTAGGGTTGTTTCCTGGCCCCTCTTCTCTATGTCGTCACTTTGGAGCCCCTGCACCGAAGACTTAAGGATGGGGGACAAATCCAGCCCTGCGCAGAGTTTCCTTTGTTTGTGACTATTGAGCAAAGGTCTCCGCGTACGTTGATGATGTTCTGGTTTTTGTGTCCTGCCTCTCAGACAAAGAGGACGTGAAAGAGGCAGTCGCGAGGTACGAACAGATTGCAGTATCCAAGATAAACTTTGATAAGATTGAAGGTCTGGGGGAGTGGCGTTCCCCTACATGGATCATTCCGCTGGAGCGAAGGACCCATTCGTATAGTTGAGGTGTGATTTTGGCCCGGTCTCTAAATGGAGCGAAACTGGTCGGAAGTCCTGGCAAAGGTAAAAGCGTAGGTGGGTACCTAGCTTCGAAGGCAGTTGTCCTTAAAGGGCACGATGGAGGTATGTGCTGTGTACGTCTTCCGTACTTCCTCCATCTGAGATTTGTCAGCTGGCGCTGCGACATTCCTCGCCACGTTGCTGTGGTGGGGTGGGAAACCGATGGTCCGCAGATAGGTCTGTTATCAGCATTGCCACAATACGGGCTCGGAATGCCCGATCTGGTGAGTCATTGGCTCGATGAAAGGCTGGCATCAAGGGTCGATTTTTAATGGAGGAAATAGTGCGGAAGCGTAAGGTTCGTAAGCTGCGTAAACTCCCTCGGTTTAGTGACCTTTCAAAAGGAGCTGTGTCGGTACCTAGTGGTGAGTGCCGCTTCAGATTTTCTCGTAGAGCTGTTCTGCTGGTCACTGAGGTAGATTAACTCCCAATAGAATTTGGCGCTAGACTCGAACTTCTTGAACAACTCTGAGTTCTCGCTCACCTGACGACTCGCTCGGAATGCACTTCCCCTTCGAAACTGGGCTATCAAAGCTGGCCTGGCAGATATGCCTGTTTGCCCCCGCTGGGGCAGAAGGGTAGAAGAAACGGCTTTTCACGCCTTCTACTACTGCGAGCGGATTCGCCCGTTTCGGACGCAAATCGAGGAGTGAACAGCTTTCATCGATCTCAAACAGGTCGTGCTGCTTGACGTTGGTTATGTCGTAAACCAAGTTTTGCCTCCGTTGAAGAGTAAGAAACGTGTGTTTCTCGTGATCCTTGCCGTAGCTAGAATGGGGATTTGGACGACGCAGAAGTAGGGATTGTATGACGGTGCTAACTTTTCTGATCGTTATCTGATTCTTTTCTTTAGGCATCAGATTAGGGTCACAATCAGATGCGATAGAAAATGCTTGGACCGCATATGATTCAACAAAAGATTGGTGCATGCAGCAAGGCTGATCGTATGAAAGGAGAAACATTGGAGTCATCAATTCCTCCTCTTCATGCACATTGCAGCGACGGTCTGTGTCTTTAGGGAACCCAGCCTTTTTCCTTAGCTTGTGTAACTTCGTAAGTCAGGAGACTGTCATCTAGATTATAGCCACCGAGATCCTCCCATCAATTTATTTTTATGCCTAATCCTGTATTTATTCCCTAACCAAACTTGCAGGATCTTGGATACTCATGCAAATAATTCATATTACAGATCCCTGGACGACGCTCCTCCCCTTGATTTTTTGTCCATTTTTTGAATAGTTCTGTTTACTTGTTAAGAACAATCCGACTTGTTTCTACCTTTAAAAGCCAGAAAATAGTCGGCCGTCCATTAATAGATGGGGGGATGGAAGGACAACTAAAGGGCGTTCCTTTTTGTTGTCTCATTTTGGATTTTTCTTCTCATTTCTTTAATCATCTCGATGTATATAAACTGTTTCACTGTGGTTTTAAGTAGATTTTACGAAGAGATTGTGGTTTCTGGTTTGGTTTCTTTGTTTAATGGCATATCAACCTTTGTCGGTTATTTAATGCCAAAGCTATTCCCCAAGAAGTACAGTAGTGGTACTATTTAACCCATATCTGGGAGGATGAGGGGGTTAATACCTTTCCCAAGGGTATTAGCCCGAAAGTGACCGTAATAGCGCGACTGGAATACGAATTCGCTGATTACGATTTTGCAATCCATCACTTTAACCATTACACCACGAGGACCCCACCCCAGAGATTGTGGTATTATGGCGAATTCAAAGTGACAGTTGATGAATGACTGTAATATTGTAAAAAGTAAATGGGTCGATCAATGTGACAAGCTAAGGCCCTAGTCCTCAGGAGCATGCTCCTTTTTTCACACACCCCTTTAAACCTCGGGATATGTTGTTCCACAATGTATTTATTTGTTATAATTTTTTTGCAAATAAAACACCCCTAAGGACGACCAGCGAAATGGTCAAAAAGGATCTGGCTAGTATTAGGCTCTTTCTTCTCCATCTTAACCTAGTCATAAGAAAAAAACCACACTTGAACGTCTTCACTTGAAGATATCGAAAAGAAAACAAGATGCTGTCTTTAACCGATCATGCTTAGATAACGACTTGCTGCCAAAGAATACAATATATGTATGCGTGTGTGTGTGTGTGTGTGTGTGTGCGTGTGTGTGTGTGTCTGTATTCTAGCACAATTTTCCCCCAAAACGACTGTTCAATATTCAAACCGACATAGAGTAAAAATACTGAATAGATTT
This sequence comes from Sepioteuthis lessoniana, assembly GCA_963585895.1. Classification (NCBI taxonomy): domain Eukaryota; kingdom Metazoa; phylum Mollusca; class Cephalopoda; order Myopsida; family Loliginidae; genus Sepioteuthis; species Sepioteuthis lessoniana. The sequence goes on along the minus strand of OY757910.1, from coordinate 76,667,694 downwards.
TCAACTATTGACTTAAACTGAATTTAGTAAAAAAATATCAGAGTTAACTCGTTGGACTTCTAGATAAAAACATTATTCAAGATTGAGATTTTTTATATTTCTTTATTGCTGTTGTTAGCCTGTTTTTCAGTCAAATCAATAAATAAAAGGATCAGATTTCAAATGCGGTTATTGCTGATAAAAAGACTCCCAAAACTTGAAAGATCCAATAAATAGATACTTTTTTCAACGTGCTCATTTCTCAGAGCTTATATCTCAAGTATGTAAATAGAGTCAAAAGTGTTTTGAAAACTTAATTTTTCATTTTTCTTTTCACAAGATCAAATGAGATAAATATATTTTTAAAAGAAGGATGTATATGTGCCCATTGTATTTGAACGTCATGTGCGTGTTTTTAAACAGTGTGTGGTTACATATGAGATCATTAAAAAAAATTCTAAGCCACACTCAAAGTTTATATTTGTTGCTCACCTCCCACCTTTGGATGAGCTTCGAGGGGCAGAGAAATTAGATCAGGAAACTGAATCAGATTTTCTATTTTTATAAGAAGCGGTAGTATGTAGTAACAAAAAAAAACGGTTAGCTATGACTCTTCTTGATAAGGCTTAGAACTTTTTTCAATGACCCTTGTATGTAGAGGATTAATGTCATAGACTTTTTAATTGTACGTTTTCCTGTAAATACATTAGTCTTATATATCATTGTCTTGTGTCTTGAGTCTTTGTGTTTATATATTGTTGGTTGGTTCCTTGATTATTTTTTTTTTGTTTTATGGCATATCAACCTTTGTTGGTTATTTAATGCCAAAACTATTTTTATACAAATAATCAGTTCTACTTCGAACAATTCAGTTTAACATAACTACTCAGTATTATTGTCAAATACATTCCTGGTTCAAGCTATTCAGTTTAGTCAGACAGTTCTAATTCAAACAATCCAGTTTAGCATAATTACGCAGCTTACTTCTCTTTGACCCAAAGATAGGACCCGATCAGGTGCTACCACTACCGGCCAAAGTGAACCTGGGAGCGATGGCGATGAAGGGGTACTCCGCATTCCCCAAAGCTCCGGCATTACTGGACCCTCACCATCAGATTGTTTAGTGTCATATCCAGGATACATGTTTTTGGGGCTCTTACCCATCTGCAGGGGTGTAGTAGTAGTATTCTACAGCCCCAGCCGGCTGGGAAAGTTTATATTGTGACTGTGAAGAAGGATAAATCCGTAACTCTGAATTAATTGCTAATGAATGAAACCAATTAAATATTTGACCATTAAATGTTACTTGACCTTCAGGTATGCTGTTTATGTATGAGTAATTCAAACACACATTCACAAAGTCTCTCTTTTTCTCTCTCTCTCTTTCTCTCTCTCTCTTTCTCTCTCTCTCTCTCTCTCCCTCTCTCTTTCTCTCTCTCTCCCTCTCTCTTTCTCCCTCTCTCCCTCTCCCTCTATCGCTTTCTCTCTCTCTTTCTCTCTTTTTCTCTCTCTCCCTCTCTCTCTCTTTCTCTCTCTCTCTTTCTCTCTTTTTCTCTCTCTCTCTTTCGTTCTCTCTTTCTCTGTCTCTCCCCCTCTCTCTCTCTCCCTCCCTCTCTCTTTCTCTCTTTCTCTCCCTTTCTCTCCCTTTCTCTCTCTCTCTTTTTCTCTCTCTCTCTTTTTCTCCCTCTCTCTTTCTCTCTCTCTTTCTCTCCCCCTCTCTCTCCCTCTCTCCCCCCTCTCTCTTTCTCTCCCTTTCTCTCTCTCTCTTTCTCTCTTTTTCTCCCTCTTTCTCTCTTTCTCACTCTCTCTTTCTCTCTCTCTTTCTCTCCCCCTCTCTCCCCCTCTCTCTTTCTCTCCCTTTCTCTCTCTCCCCCCTCTCTTTTTCTCCCTCTTTCTCTCTTTCTCACTCTCTCTTTCTCTCTCTCTCTTTCTCTCCCCCTCTCTCTCCCTCTCTCTCTCTATTTTAAATAACTTATATGCAAGACAAGATTTCCAAAGATTTAAATGGCTCAGTCAGCAGGAGTTGTTAAATACACCGACTGCTTCTCTTCAGAGAGGTAAAACTCCCCTCAACGAGTGTCCTGGATATAACACTAAACAATCTGATAACGATGTTCCAGTAATGCTGGAGTTTATATATATATATATATATATATATATATATATATATATATATATAAGTAAACTCTTCAAATTATCGCGTATAGATGAATAAGGATCTATAATTTTTCCTTTGAATAGACTTTATTTTTCTTCTAAACCCAATATACAGGAATTGTATCATATTTTGGGGAATACAATATGATCAAAACGGATATTATATGTATTTCTATAACCAACCTCAACAACATTAAGACTCTGTAAGAAAGATCCTACCAAAATGTATATATATATATATATATATATATATATATATTGTTACGCCACCATGTGCCCGGCGGGATTGCAGGGTGCCGTTTGTTCCTGCCAAGTCCACTAGTTAAAGCAGGGCCCACAGGTGGGCTGTGGTTTGCCAAACGTTATTTAATGTTACAGATATCACCAACTCCCAAGCTGAACCACATTTTAAAGCCACTAGGTGAGTTCTAGGTGAATTATTACAATTTAATACAGCTACCTGGCCAGCTTCCCCCCTCAAATACAAGGTCATCGACAAATATTATACTTCCACAACAAAAAGAGGACCCTGAACTGCCACGTTTGGGTTAACAAGATTAATAACAATATTCTTTTATTGAATAAAAGGAAGAAGCAAAGAAAAAAACAAAACAATTCAGGTTAAAGTCAGGAGCGACAAAGTCTTTATGTATCTCGGAAGAGCCCTTATTAAAATATTCGAATCGTTTAGTAATAGACACGTTCCGCTTTCCTTCGGACTTTGGGATTTAATGGTAGATCTCGTGCTCCAAATCTCAAGTTTATCAGTGGGGGAATATTCCTTCTTTTCTCCTCAATCAGAGCTATTCTTTCCTCCCGTAATTTGCCTTTTATTCACGTCAGCATGAATGCAGCCAGATAAATTTGAATATACTTAAATTGTATGTTCACTTGCTTGAGATTCAGGGGAATTTATTCTTTTCCCTTTTTCCTCGCGTTATTTGGGTTTCCATAACACGTTGATAGAAGGATACATGTCTTATTTCAGATAAGACCAAGATTAATTATTGTCTCTTTCCTCGTGGGCAAATCTTTTCTTTGGATATTCATTTAACGTGGCTCACCATACCTCGGAGTCCGGGTTCATTCAAAGGAGAAGCTTTTTTTTTCTCTCAGTGTTCTCTGCGCGGCATGACTTTGTAATTTGGGTTTCTTCCTTATCCCAAATTATGTTCTTAGTTTTTCAACGAACAAAAGGCAACTGCTTATGTGACCTTCACCCTTCGGCGAATGAACGGCAACTGTCTACTTTCTGTAGTTTGAAAATTTACCACGTTTTGGCTTTTTGGCGCGTTTTTCCTCAGTACCAATCATGGTCATAAGTTTGCTTCTCTCCGCCGATGCATATATGGCTAATCGAGAGTGAGGTTATCTCATGCTCATGTCAGCTTGTACTAATAGAGAGGGTTGAAGAGAGACGGCCTCTCTTTCCGCTGCTACTATTCTTGGTACCACTGTAGTCATCTCATGGCTAATGAGTCGCACCTCCTTCCCCCTCAAGCCGGCGAATGTATGAGAGTGTCATATTTCCTCGTCACAATATATATATATTTCATATTTTTAGTTACGTTGTTGCAACGCAGTAGAGTTTGATAATAGATATTACGTAATAATATCAGTCTTGATTGCATAACGTTCCTATAGAAAAAATAAAATTTTAGAGTCTTTGGCTTAGAAGAAAATTAACGTTTTATAAAATAATTCTTGTTGCTTGCTTATCTATGGGCGATAATGTATATATAATAGCAGGCTACAACATTTAGTACCGGACATTGGCCTAGCAGTTAGAGTGTTCGCCAATGGCCCGGGAGACCTGGGTTCAATCCCAGGTTGAGTCATACCAAAGACTCAAAAAATGGTACTCGATGCCTCCTTGCTTAACACTCAGCATTATAAGGTACGGATCAAGGATAAAGTAGAGCAATCCTGGGAAGCAGTAGCGACCTCCCCTACACCTTGGTGTAGTAGCTATCGAAAAGGGAGCCTTCAGGTCTCCCTCGACTAAAGTCGCCAACTTTACTTTTACTTTTACAACATTTAAGCAATTTTATTACGTTTTAATTCAAATCACTTAAAATCATTTAAAATATAATTGTTTCAAATGATCCGTCTTGTTTGATGGGAAAATATGTTGGTCTTTATAGAAATTTTATCAGGTATTTATCAATTGCAAATGGATCCCATGAAACTTGGACCCGGAAGAAAAAGTCCCGGTGGTTATTTCTCAGACAATGACGGTTTAACAATAATGGCAGATTAAAGAGGAGTTCGAATCTATCGGTAAATATTTTCAATAAAGCCAACCTGATCAAGTTAGCGGGTATTCTTAAAGGAGTTCCAAATACCACTATATTTCTTGTTCTCTCAAAACATATTCAGCATTTTCTTCCTGTGTTTGAGTATGTGATTGATTTTTTGTTTGTGTGTGTGGGGGGTGCTTGTGAGCGCATGCGCGTCATATTCGGAAATTACCTGAATTAATATTACAGTTTTATGGAAACCGACTGAATGGTCTGAGACAGATCGCCATGACAATGAATAAGAATAGAAAATAATTTTTCAAATAAACAACGACACACACATGCGCAACCACGTCCGCGATTTTAGTTTATGGAATGATGACAACGACAAAAAATATAGAAAATAAAAGCTGTAATCAGCAAAACGGTCGGAAGTATATAAGATATCCAAGTATTTTTTCACATCTTTCGATAAATTAAGTATCCTCACAGATATTCGCTGTTGTTTTTTGTTTCTTACAATCACGTAACTCTTTTTTGAATTTTATCACTGAAGATATGGATTAAACCATAAATTATAGGGAAACTAACAGAGGTTTTTTTTCTTCTTTTTTGGGGAAGTGGGGTAAGGTAGCTTGCTGGGCTTTGAAAAAACAACTGTATTTTCCTCAGACAAAGCTCACAAGGCATAAGTCAGCTTGTGGTAAACTTCTTTTCAAATGCCATTTTTGTAAGCACGTTAACATGGGTTATATGGAATATTATTAGAGTTGATTTTGTCTAGTACAGAGCCGTATTAAAAGGAAGGGGAAAGATTGTGTTGTGTTAATATTTTGAATATAGAAATACCTTCCTAACTACCAAATAATCCTGGCTTTTTCAGTATGGGATTGGCCATCAACCACTAATATTTGGGGAGAGGGAAATGAAACAACTGCCTCAATCCCCAAATAAACTCACCACCACCAGAATCATCATCATCAAAGCATGCTGAGAGCACGGATTCCTCTGAGTTTCCCTCGTTATCCATCACGATCGCCCATCGCTCCTTGTACGTCCTCAAGACGATATCCAGCGTCAACAAAAAACTGGCTGATGAATTCAATTTTTTACTGGCCAATCGAAACTGATGTGCCTCTGAGTTCTTTTTTGCTTCACCAGCAGCAACCAGAATCCTTGCTCGTCTTAGTTGGATAGTTTACGAGATGGGAGGTAAGTTGCCGTTCAGCTGCCGCTTTGTAGAATGCTGTTTTCAGCTTTTGTTCAAAACAACACACAGCTTCATTGTGCTGTTCTCATCTAGCTTTTCATCGAGGCGTTTCGTTAATATCCAAATAGTGCAACCATATATTAGTACGGAGGCGGCTGTATGTTGAGAAACTAATGAGGGTCAAAGCAAACTCATATTATAAGTATTAAACTATAGTGAGCCTAATAGTATTGCAAGCTTCCGTATATATATTAGCACACTGGGGTGGTTCTATTCAATACGCTTACTGTATCTCTACCGAGAGGTTAGACCTCCTCTACAAAGAGTATTCTAGGTATGACTCTAAGCTGTATCTGATGTTGAGGCTGCAGTCCTGGGGCTTTGGGAATGTAGAGTACCCCTTCATTATTACTCCAATATTCACTCGGAGAGGTACTACTACCACTTCAAGTGGCAGTACCTCTTAGTACATGTATGGATCAAATTAAACTGTTTAATTGTTAACTAAACTTGAAACCATTTAACTGTGTGCAAATAGAGCGATTAGTATTAGATCACAATATTTGAAACCATTTAACTACGTGTAAACATTAATTAGCAATATATGTAACGATTTTAATGTGTACAAATAAATGAGCTCTTGATCGTTTAAGAATAATGTTACCTCCTAACAATTCGCTGACAAATCAAATATAAGTGGTGCCCGTGGTGTAAAATCTATTATCGTTTGGTATGGGCGCGGTGTCATGAGTTCAAATCCTGGAGGAGCCAGACTGCATTTCACATAGCACGAATACCTTCGGAAAATGTGTGAATCCGATTATTTTTCCTCCAGTAAAGGGTAGATAGTAGGGCAGACTAGGTTCTTTAGCCTTGCTTAGGCAACCACCGTAGAAAAAAGAAAACTCTGAATTACTGCCTGTTAAACTACGCTAAAAATTGACCTAGTACCATACCCTGCACGTGTTGGGGGGTTGGCAAATACATAAAAATCAAGTATAAATAATATATATGCATAAACAGCATTTGGCTTTAGATAACTCACAAGGTTTGATATTCCATGAACCATAACCAAACTGAGAGAGAGAGAGAGAGAGAGAGAGAGAGAGAGAGAGAGAGAGAGAGAGAAGTTTTATCATATATGATGCAGACCAACTAGTCACTGATAAAATCTCGTTTGCATAGGCAAACCCTGTTACTCTGACTCAACTAGAAGATCTGGAATTAGAAAAAATTCAAACCTTTTGTCCTCTTTAGTATCGGCTTTAAAATCAATGGTAGACAAAAGGCACGAACGCATTCGAAATATATTGCACTATTGCTCAAATTAAAAGCTACGTTCGATGAAGCGTCCAAGTAAAATTAAAGTAAATATCTGGAACTACACCATTCTTCAGATCTCATATCAGACGTTTTCGACCGAGATTTTTTTAAATCTCTGTTATTTATAACATGTTTCGACGTATATATTCTCCAACTTTTTCAGTGTGAATTAAATTCTTGGTCATTTAAAGTGGCTCCGAGCTTTTCTTTTTCACCACTTTAGGATAAAAGCGTTGTTTAGGAGAAAAGGAAAATCATTTAGGAAAAAGTAAAATCATTAACCTGAAATTAGTTGCACGTATGAGTTTAGCCAAATAACTTGTTCAAGCGTAATGAACGAATAACTCGATTTTTGTCTTGTCAGACGGATAATTCAGAACGCCAAAATATTCAGATTTATTCACCAAGTACATCATAGCATTCAAGCAGACATTTAAGTACGTCTTAATAAAGACACCTTCAACCAACCTTTCTAATATAATTTACCGACACGTGTCGCTACAGGATCCGTTTCCTTTGGACCAATAGTTATTCTATAATCTTTGATCGCTGCATTCACAATCATCCATTTACTCCGTTCAGAATATATCTTCATCTGGCGCGTACTCTTCTTAAAAAGCTTAATGACGATGTTCTTAACGGTTTATTTTGGGATATTCAAATGATTGGATAATGTCTTCTATCAATCTCGAATATCATATGAATCAATTAATTTCTTCCTCGATTTAGAATTGTGCCCGTGTGCCTTAAGAATGTTGTAGTTAATTGAAGTATTTTCAAGCAGAAGACGGTTGCAAGAATATTGAATTGGCAATAAAACGTGCACATTTACTCACTTGCTTTTCGGAAAATCTCTCTATTTTAAAAACTGTCGATTAATGGTTTCAAAGCAATATTTCGGAATTTTCGGCTAGTGCTAACAATTTTGCACTGTGCTTAGATCGTATATCAGATAATGTTACCATATTAAAGCATCACTGTATACCTCTACTGAGCACATATGTTTCTGTTATTGATGCTTGTATGATAGAAAAAATTCTACGTAAACATCAGAGTTAGCGAGAAAAAGTGATAATTTTGATTAGTTCGCTAATAATTGCACACAGGATCACACACACACACACACACACACACACACACATATATATATATATATATATATATATATATATATATATATATATGCATAAATACATACACACCTATATTTTTTGGGTCTCATCAGCAGTGTATACCGTAATCTTCACCACGGGAGATTGAACCAGCGACTGCAGTGCCGAAACTCTCCAACTGAGCCACGATTCTATATCGCACACAAGTGACACCAAATTAACTAGTCATGGTAATTGCGCAGCCAATTAACTAAAATGTGTCTTGCAAGTTATATCCGTTGTCTTTACAGAGAACACGGCCACCTCCAGGGCTACGTTTTCCCAAGAGGATTAGAAATACGCATCCGCGTAATTATTATGACCCCAAGGACAAAGGATACATCTCTACATTTTCCTTTTTAAGTAGAGGAATTATATTGTGAATTCAATTATCATAACCAGAAATTCCGGCAAACACCTACGCACGACATACGGAAACACGGGACAGCTATTTCGATCTTATTAGGTCTCATTAGCAGTGTATAGCGTGATCTCCACCACGAGAGATCGAACCAGCGACCACAGATTGCATCTTCGAAGTCGGCTTGAAAGTCAACACCAAAGTGTACCTGGATGTGCTGAAGAGTGTGGTGATCCCCTGGTGCAATCAGGTGGCCGGTGACAAACCGTGGGTGTGGCAGCAGCAGGACTCGGCGCCGGCCCACAAGTCTAAAGGCTTGGCTTCAGAAGTAGTGAGACGACTTTGTACCCTTCTTTCACTGTCCCCCCTCCTCCCCCGACTTGAACCCGCTAGACTACTTAGTTTGATCATACGTCGAGAACATCACCAACATGACCTCCCACAACACCAAAGCCAGACTGATCGCCGCCATCCGCCGAGTATTCGCCGAGTTCTTGCCGGCGCATGTGGAAAAGGCATGCTCCCAGTTCCGGATCCGTATCGAGGTGGTGATTGAGGCTGAAGGCGGGTACATTGAATAGATGTCAGCTCTACTACATAATCAAGTTACCTGAATTACTTTTTTCAATAAAAGTTTTAAGATAAATCTGTAGTGTTTTTTTCTTTAGGACGACAATTTTATCGTTCCACCCTGTACTTTTGTCTTACTGATGCAAAAGGAAATATTTCACATAATCTTAAAACCATACATATACATGAGCACTTCTGTATATATAAGCATGTGTGGAACTGGTCGTTAATAAAAAAGAAAAGTAAATGTTTACTCAGGGAAAATTTAAAAATCACCCTTTTCAATAATTAAACACTAAATATACGTTTAACTTTTTGTCCGTGATTTAATTCATTGATTTTTCGTTCGTGAATGCTTTAATTTTATATCTCATGAATAAAAAAGAATTACTAAAACCTCTTATTCACTTCTCTAGTGTATCTACCCCGTCCATTTCAAAGATATCCCCAGACACAATTACATAGTTCAATACAATTGAAACAATACACGTTTGTACGGATACAAGAAACCACTAGAGGCTCTTCTTTCATTTCATCAGAGCAACTAACCTTACAATTAAAAAAGCTCAAAGACGAAAGAAGAAACGAAGAATTTTAGCTTGATTTAACATTGTTTTATTTTGAATAAGCTTTAATTAATGGAAGTGACCAATTTTTAATCTCTACGCGGGGAACACAAAAATGTTAACAAAAAGCTGAATTTCGATTTTTCAAAATGAGATTTGCCCAGTCGGCTGGGGCTGTAGAATACACTGACTGCTTCTTTGTAAAGGGGTAAGACTCCCCAAACGCGTGTCTTAGATATGACACTAAAAATCTATTGGTGAGGTTCCAGTACAGTAGGAGCTTTGGGGAATGTAGAGTACTCTTTCATTGCAATCGCTCTCATGTCCACTCTGACTTTGAGTGGTAGCACATGATAAAATCCTATCGATGGTTCAAATAGAACTAAACATGATACTTATGCTAAACTGGATTGTTTAAAATAGAACTGTTTTGACATTTAACTGAGTGTAAACAAAAAAAAAACTATACTTATACTAAACTGAATTGTTTGAAACAGATCTCTTTATATGTACAAACATAGATTTGGCATCAATAACATCAATGGTTGATTTGCCATAAAACCAAACCAAATCAAACTGGGATGCGAAGAAGACATCCTTCAACTCCTCACTCAAGTCTGTTGGGATTCGCATAAGAAAACCTTTCATTTCTAAAAGAGATCTGCTTGTTTGAAAGGTAGGAAAAAAGAACCACTGGTTTTGTCAGTTTCAATAGAACTCAGATGATGGAAACCTTCGAAAACGTGCGCAATCTGAAAATTACAATTAGGCTCAAATTAAAGTTAAGAAAACCGAATAATATCTTCTATTTAATTAAATATACTGAAAGTGAAAACTAGATAGAACTACACATATTAAACTGGAATGCATTTATGAAATATTATTGCAAATAATTTTCAGATTTATTACAAAGTATAAAGTTCGATAAGATGAAACAAAACTTTAACATCAAGGTGGTAAAAGCATCTAATTGACCAATAAGTATACATCGTAGCTGAAACGTGTGGTACATATATTATATGCAATATTTGGCTTAGAATATCCATAAGACCATCGGTACAATTATAAAGTTGGAGTAGCAGGTATAATATGCTCCTATGTGTAGCCTAACAGTCTATGAAATAACTGAAAAGTTGGAATTGATTGCTGGATACATATAACCATAGACTACATATTCATAATCAAACCTCCATGTCACATTCAAAAAACTTAATGAACATTATTGTTCACTAAATTCCAGATTTAGATTGACAGATATGTCTTAAAATGTCCTTCTGATCAAAATCAGAATATTGTTTATTTGATAATTGTCATTAAAATCTTCATTTCAAAAATGTATACATGTATTTTTGACGTGAATGATAATCAAAGAATAAGTTCTTAATATATTTATTCCGCCCCAGTATTCGGTGTTAACGGATATATAAAGAAAAGACACGGTACAATAATTTACAAAGAATTACCCAGAGAATTTACAAGAAATTGATGAGGGTCAAAATGCGGTTTAGCCAAATGAAATAAGATCAGTCCGAATATCAATCATCTTATTAAATAACCCCTCGAAGTTTTAAATGATGGAGTTATTATGGCAATGAGTCACTCAATCTGGTAGAGTGCTGAAGGGATATTTAGCCACTCTACAACAACTGTGTGTCTAAGAGATCAACTTTCCCTTTTTTTTATATTGATTACAGTGTACAAGATAGTTCCCTCTCCGATATTAAATACTTTAAATCTTTAGTTTGGTCAGGTTTCTTTGTTTAAATTCATATCAACCTACGTGAGTTATTTTATGCCAAAGCTATCTTTGTAGAAAAACTACGCTAGTGGATTTCGAACTTGCTAAGCCCGAGGCGACAGTCCAGTGATTATTACACAGAAAATCTCGCTTTACATTTTTATTTTCAAACATTGGTGTACTCCCATATAATTTTCAAAGGAAATATGTATTTCTCGTGTTCACAAACAATAAAATGTTCATGGTTTGACGAGAATAAGAAATTGTAAGTTTTTATTGTTTGCATTTCACTCACGTTGCATCGAGTGGTATTTTTCGGACTCCCTAGAAAGTTGGTTAGGTTTCTTTGTTTAATGGTACATCATATCTATGATATAAGGGGATTAGTAACTTCCCCTAAGATATTAGTGTGAGAAAAGACTTATGAACACGACTGGGGTTCAAACATTCAAACTAAGATGTTGCAGTTTAGCACGTTCACCTCTACACCAAAGGGTCTCCTCCAAACTCAAGATTTGCATTGCTCATATATCTAAAGTTTACTTATATAATACGATTGTTGCTCAATTATTCTATGTATTATTCTATGTATTATTCTAATTATCATATCAACTGAGTTCGAATGCCACGTTTGTTGTCCTGTGCTAAACTAGGCGGAGCTTAATAAAAAAAGGAAAGGAAGGTGTTTTTTTCATATTCCAGGCGTTGTTTACAAATACATTAACGGAAAATTTCTTCTTTTTGCTGTTCATGTTTAAAAATTATTGTTAGAATTATCTGAGTTACGACAATGAAAATTAACCCACAAACTTTCAAGTGTCGCAATAAGGCGTATCAATGTTTATTCCTGGCAACATTTTATTCTTTAGGTTGAAAGCAACAAACTTTTTATGTAAAATATCACTGAATCTTGAGAGAGAAATCTCACATGCAGAGATCTTATATCACGTGATCACCTATAGAAAGCCAGATTAGGTATATTCGATGAAAAGCAAGAGGAATACAATTGTTTTTCCAGTTGGCTGTTATGGGTTTATATTAATTCTAAAAATGATCTCTTAAATAAAATGAAGGTAAAACAGAAAGAAGAAAGCATGATAATTGCAGATGTATTTTATAGTCATTATTTACACTTAACTTCATCTGGCTCCAGGATCCAAGTAAAGTGCACTCAGTGAACGTTAAACTTCATCATGTAACTTGCAAGAAGTATCTTACCAATAATTGTGGTACAATAGTCATCAAATATTTATTTACAGAATTTTGCTGATTGTCGTATAAGGCCAAAAGTTTGTACGATAATTTGGTATGAAATTTAATATAATAGATCTATGTGAGAAACTTAGAACTCACCTCTCTATTTGTGTGTACGATATAAATATTAATTTTTTATGTGACAAACATTTATACTGCTGTTAAATAGCATACAATAAAAAAAATGAAAGGCCTGATTACAGGTTTGATAAATGTGTTACTCAGGAGTATGCAGGATCTTATCGTGAAGGAGTGTCTGACTATACAACAAACATTTACGGTTATCGTGTTGTGATGAAAGCAAATCAACCATAGTGCATCAAACTTCTTAAACAGTGACCTCACCGATTATTCTCAGTGTTTTCTTTTTCAGATGATCGGTTGAAATGTGTCATGTTGATATACTTGAGATAATATTATGTTTTAAATTTGGATTTTCGTTATCACTGTTATTCATTGAAGTGTTTGCCAATAGTCTGGGAGACCTTGGTTCAATCCCAGGTCGCGTCTTAAAGTTTTGACTTTAAACATGGTACTTGATACCGCCTTGCTTAACATTCAGCAATATAAGGTAGGTGTCAAGGGTAAAGGAGTAGTTCCCTTCCCTACTCCTCGGTGTAGTCATATTTACCAACCCCTCCGCTCGGACAGGATATGACACAAGGTCAATTTTTAAGCGGGGTTTAACAGGTTTGAATTCAGAGTTTTCCTTCTCCTAGACTAGTTGCCTCACCAAGGCTGAAGAACCGAGCCTGCCCTACTATTTTACCCATAGCTGGAGGGAGAATGTTTGGATTCATACCTTTCCCAAGGGTATTAGTGCTATGTGAAAAGCAATCAGTCAGGTCCAGGATTTTAACTCGTGTCGCCGTGTCCATTTCCTGCGACGATAACTATTACGGTGTAGTAGCTATCGAAAAGGGAGCCTTCAGGTAACCCTCGACTACGGTCGCCAACTTTACTTTACTTTTACTTTACAACTGTATACATGACTCCCTAGCCTCTTAACTTCAAGACCCGAACCGTTCATCCCTGAGGTTTCTTTTACATAGCCCGAAGGAATCAATGACCGTAACATTGGTTTTAGAAATATAACCCTCACACTTTATTCTCGAAAGTGGTCATAGCTGGCGTTGGTGCGAGAGAGACAGACGGACAGAGAAAGACGCATACAAACTGCTATACTTACCCATAACTTCTTCTCTTGACCATCTCACGTTTTAATCTTCAAAGTCTTACGTCTTTTCTTCCGACTAGACGCACTCAACCGGTCTTTGCCAGGGGGCCGCTCGACCCCCTGGGGCTTCGGTTCTCTATCTGCTGACTCCACTGACCATTGAAAGCTGGCACCAACTCAAAACTCACACTGCCAGAGTCTTACGTGGGCATCTGCAAATATGATTCCATAACGCTCATCATTTCTGTTCAACCACCTAAGTGATTCCGTTTATTTACACAGGTATGTCCTGTTCAGAGAAATCTCTGCTTGATGGATTGGTCATGGGTAAATATGCAACACTCTCCGACTTTGTTGATGCCCTTGTTTCTGACTTATCTTACACAATTAACAAATTCAAATACGAGGATATTCCTATAAATAAGAGGTATTAAAAGAAAAAGTTTTTTTCAGAATATTTTCCACGTCTACAATCTCCGTAAATTGGTTTAGAGCTATATTTTAAAATCTTGCTAAAATATTTATTTTGGGACTATTCAAAAAGGTGGAAAATCAGACAGTGCTCCAAGTTTGAAAAGAGTTCTATCAGAATTTTTTGATGGCTGAAATGCGCAAACCCTGTGATATTTACTGAAGGATATTGGATGTGTACAGACAAGCATGTTTTCATAAAAAAATGTTTATGAATGGTTTAAAATTGGATTTGACACTACGAGCCTGATTCGAAAAGACAGTCCATCGAATAGAAACCCACCGACACTCCTGAAATGAAAAAGTTCTTGGCGCAGTGGTCAGTAAAGAAGGTCACTCTGATAGTCTTCTGGGACATGAAAGAACAAATTACTATTGATTTCCTTGTAAACGGTGGAACTGTAAATAGTAATTCCTATAGTCAACTCCTTTAACAAAATTCACGTAATTTATAGAATGACTCGTACTTGCATGGCTTAGAGTTATATACGAAACGAGCTTTCCTCATAACAATAAGATAATATATCTATCTATAAAATTCTGATGAAGATTTTCTAAATACATTTTTATATATAAACTTTGATTTTTCTTTATGAGCATCCGCTTAACCATGGGCCAAGCAACTAAATTCGGAAACTTTCAGATTTACAAAATCAGCTGATGATTTCATTATATCGTAATATTCATTCAATACATCTTGATAGATTTGATAAATGTACTGAATGAATATTACGATATAATGAAATCATCAGCTGATTTTGTAAATCTGAAAGCTTTCAAATTTAGTTGCTTGGCCCATGGTTAAGTGGATGTTCATAAAGAAAAATCTAAGTTTATATATAAAAATGTATTTAGAAAATCTTCATCAGAATTTTATATATAGATATATTATTTTATTGTTATGACGAAAGCTCGTTTGGTATATAACTATAAGCCATGAAAATACGAGTCATTCAATACATTTTTACAAGAGCACCTCGTGTATTGCAAGGGTTATCTAAACATTGTTAGTGAGTTTGATTCTCACCGGGTTCCCTATACTTTAAAATATTTGCATACTAATCAACTTTTAAAAGACAATCAAAGTGGTTAAAACCCGGATTACACTCTTAAGTCACCGTTTATACTTGATGGATGGTGTGGGTAAATTTTTGCACTAACAGAAACATTTGTCTCGTATGTTTACCCACTCAGCATTGTGTGAAAAGTAATTCTATCACAAATATTCTCTGAAGCTAGTTTGAATGTGGATTATCGGAACATTATTAGAAGATCAATATTGGCCAAACACTCTACTCAATCGATACAGGTAATGGATGAGAAACTAGCACGTGTCGTCTAATGAAAGCATTTGAAGTTCGATGAAACGGCAATTCTGTGAAGATTCATCTAATCCGATATAGGTCCTCATGACAATTGCTTTTAATGTAAAAAGGTTTAACAAGTACTGTTTTGATTCCATATCCTGACACTTTGAGACATGTTATTTAGTGGTAACACAAAGTCAGCAAACACTTCACACTATAATAACTGTGACTGGATTGGAACAAATGATAAACAATCTAACAGAATGAAAGATATTTCCAAAATATTTCTAGGACCAAAATATTCTTCTGGGTGGTGAGGTTTTCAGAAAAATCACCGCACTCAGACAAATATTGAAATATTGGCTTTATGATCCAGCTCCTAACTCAGTGGGATATTTTCTTTGAAGTAAATGCTTAAGTGTGAATTGAATTACCACGACCAGAAAATACGCCGAAAACTTAAGCACGATATACGGGAACACTGAACAGAAGTTTCGACCTTATTAGGTCTCATTAGCAGCGTATACCATAATCTCAAACACTGGAGATCGAACCAGCGACCATAGATGGCAGTGCCGAAATTCTACAACTGAGCTACCAGTTCATATCGCACGCAAGTGACACCAAATCAACTAGTCATGGTAATTGAGTGGCCAAATAACCTAAATGTGTTTTGTAAGTAACATCCGTACTCTTTCCAGAGGACACGGTCCCCCCTCAGGGCCATGTCTTCCCAAGAAGCTTAGAAAAACGCATCCCCGTAATTATTATACCTCTGGGGCAAGGGAATAGATGTACATTTTTTTAAGCAGAGAAATTAATATTGTGGATTGAATTACCACGACCAGAAAATCTGCTGAACACCTACACACGATATACGGGAACACTGATCTCCAGTGGTGGAGATTACGGTATATACTGCTGATGACACCTAATAAGGTCGAAACAGCTGTTCAGTGTTCCCGTATATCGTGCGTAGGTGTTCGGCGGATTTTCTGGTCGTTGTAATTCAATTCACAATATTAATTCCTCTACTTAAAAAATAAAAAATATGTACATTAATGTAAAAGAGTCCAGATTTCAGATGTTGATTTTAAAGGTAAGCCCTTTTTTTTCTCGGATTGATATTAGCTTTTTTTCTGATTTTGCCTTTGTGTTGAAGCTAACTATTTACGTAAATATCAAAAGCGGATATTAGATACGTTAAAGAAATTATTGCATGAATTAATCGAAGAATGATAAATTATGAGAATATCTTCTTAAAGAATTTAGCAACAAGGTTTCTAAAGAAAAAATGTCAACCAGTTAATTTTTCTGTAATTTAATGAATATTGGCGCGTTTAATATAAATTGATCTAATGCCTTGGTCGCTGGTTCGATCTCCACTGGTGGAGATTATGGTATACACTGCTAATGAGACCTAATAAGGTCGAAACTTCTGTTCATTGTTCCAGTATATCGTGCTTATTTCATTAAGTGGCCATTTATGAATATCTGTTACTTGATGAAGAATTCACAAAAGTCATTCGCTTAAAATTACAGATTTGAAACGTTGAAAGTCGCCCAAGGATCAGATGTTCAATTTATTCGCAAAATAATCAACGTAAAGACAAACGAATAACGTGATTTTTAAAAATAACTCAAGTCTGATTTGCCTTTACAAGTGGGATTTGAAATCTGTCTAAACCAGGATGTTCAACGATTAGAAATGCCCTAAATCTGATCGGTCTCTAAAGAATACAAAATAGCCGATTTCATATGCACGGCTTTGAATAGAATAAATTGAGGGAAGGAAATATAAATAGCTGTCTTTAGATTCAATTACAAAATAAAATTATTTCGTAGGTCATTGTATTTTGTAATAGAATAATGTCAGTAACAACTGGCTTTTATTGTAAACTTCTTTTGACTTGGTAGAGACTGGAATTTTATCTTTAATTAGTACCGTATTACTAAGTAGAAGGAGTCCCTGTAGCAGAGTCGCTAACGTCCTGGACTGCTACATTGTAGTAATCTCTATCTTCAGTCGCTCAATTACGTTCACTTTGTAATAATCTAGGGAAAGGTAGTGATCCGCTTATCCCGACCCAGCTTTGGGTTAAACAACACCACAACAAGGATGGATCTATTGAGGTTGATATGCTACTAAACAAAGAAACCAAACCAAACCGTATCATTTTTCCATTGATGATTTTTTTTTAAATTTTGACTTCGTTTTAATTGTTTTTGATCAAAGTTTCGTTTATAAACACATCTATTTTTCTTAAGCTTATATTGCATGAGCCCTAGAAATCACTGTGGTCTATTTTTACTTTAAGCTTCTTTTTCTTCTCTTATAAAAACCAATCGGAGGACAGCGTATTAAAGCCTTAAGTTACCTGTGCTCACTTGAGAAAAGGTGAGTTCCATCTAAATTTATCAAAACTTTGAATTAATGAAAAAAGAAAAAACTACCAAATATATCAAAATGACAACTACATTTGTGTGTGGAATGGTAGAGATAGATCGATTTTACCCTACTGTTAAGTCATTAATGATATTGCATTTACATTTGAGGGGTTATGAAACAATAAACAGATCTTTTAGATCCATTCAGTTGTGCGACGGTTCATATGTTTCTAATTCGTCTTTTTTCTTACTCAGGTAAAATAATATCTGCATTTCAATCAATCGAACGCAGATGTAGACACGTTTCTAAATCAATTACATAAATGAATTCTATGTTCTTAATGGTAACATCTTCCGGCAACCAGTCTATTTCACCGGAACCTTTACAAATAATCGTTGCAAAAGAATCGATTTTGTAAGCACTTTCGCATAACATAATGTGAATTTCCATATTGCAAATCTATAATTGGCAACAATATCTCTATAAATGAAAGAAGACACAGTATGTTTCTTTCTAGGATAAAATCCAAAAGGAGAACAAGACCCATCTTTATTTCCATATTCTTGAAGAAGCTTTAGTGCTGAATCAGCATCTGCAAATTTTCTAAGAAAACGGATCTAGTCTCCGTCCAAGTGAAAATGACAGTATTATCAATTTTTACATAAATCAATGGTGAATCATTGAAGGGTTAATGGCTAAAGTGCTGGACTGTGAATTCGTAGTGTATGAGTTCGAACACCAGTTGCTCTATTACGTTCACTCTTGGGCATATCCCTAGATCTAAGGGGTAAATAGCACAGCTACAGTTCTTGATACGCCGTTTAGAAAAAAAAACAACGACAAAAAAGTGGTTTGAGATTGCGACTTTTTGGCATCCTGTAAAATGCTTTTCCCTCTTAGCAAAAAATCTCCCTAGGAATAGGTTAATTAGTACAATACAGTATTTCTACAAAGATGGTTTTGGCCTGAAATAACTCATGAAGGTTGATATGCCATTAAACAAGGAAAATAAACAAACTAAAACCTTGAGAAAGATATGGATTTTTTTTATTCTTTCAGCTATGGTATTTATGGTACTACTATGCTTTCACAATGATGGATTTAGCATTACATCAACCACAAATGTTGATATGCCAATAAATAAATAAATAAACCAAACAAAAACAAACCAAAAAAAAATCAAGTAATTTTTCAATTTGCATAAATATGCAGCAAAAAAATAGTGTAAAATTTTTCATTGAATTATAAAATACAAGTTTTAATTTTTCGATGTAAGGTTCACGATGCAAGAACAAAACTTTTTTCGATGAAAATTTCTCAATGAAAGAGCAAAACCTTTTTCGATGTAAGTTTCACAATGCAAACAGCAAATCTTTTTTTTTCGCTGTAAGATTCACAATAAAAAGAAGAAAACTTTTTTTCGATGTAAGGTTCTCATTGCCAGAACAAAACTTTTTTTCAATGTAAGTTTCACAATGCAACTTTTTTTCGATGAAAGTTTCTCCGTGTGAGGGCAAAACCTTTCTCGATGTAAGGTTCACAATGCAAAAAGCGAAGATACTTTTCAATGTAAGGTTCACAATGAAAAGAAGAAGACTTCTTTTGATGTAAGGTTCACAATGCAAAGAGCAAAACTATTTTTCAATGTAAGGTTCAAAGTGCAAACAACAAATATTTTTTCGATATAAGGTTCATAATACAAAGAACAAAACTATTTTTTTTATGTAAGGTTCTCAATAAAAACAGCAAATCTTTTTTTGATGTCATGTTTACAATGCAAAGAGCAAAAGTATTTTTTGATTATTTTATTAAATAATACCACAACAGTTCTTTTACAAGAAAATAATTAATTTTGAATTAAAAAGAAATATTCTCTAACTGCTAAAATAATTTTAAAAGTTTCTCTTTAAGTTGTCTTCCCACGGGTTGGGGACTCATTTGCATGATTTAAGGAAGAAAAAGAGGATTGGACGTAGAGAAAAATACGAGGAGCACGTCCAGTGGTTTAATTGTTAGCAAGTTGGACAAGCAAATTTTTACGAGTGGGTTCGATTCTCATTGCGTGCTCCAGTCATTCGGCCTTGCACCACAACTAATCAAAAAGCTTTGTAAATTACTCGAGAAGATTAGAATGTTTTGTTCTATTTGCAACGGTAGTGCTAACATATCTTTACAGTTGATAAACCAGTAAAACACGAGAAAACGACTTGCATCTTTTCGTGTCAGCAAACAGTGGACTACACATTAAAATATAAAAAAAGTTTTAAAGTTTCTCTTCTCAATGGAAAGATCAGACTTGTATAAAAACTGTTTTGGTTTCGTTTCTTTCTTTGATGACATATCAACCATCGTGGGCTATTTTATGTCAAAGCTATCATTGTTGAAGAACTCAAGTGATACTGTTATAGCTAAAAGATGAGGGAATTCTTAGTTTTTCCCAAAGGTATTAGTCCGAAAGTGAACGTAATAGCGTGACTAGAGTTCGAACTCAATTTGTGTCCAGTTATTTAGCCACCACGCCACGAGGATTCTCTTTAAAAGGAATCGAACCTTCGGTTTCGTGTTTCCCGTTTGATGGCGACGAGGACTCTCCAAGTATGTGTAGGTGTTTGTGTGTACCTCTATATTTGTGTATGTGTATGTATTTAACATATTTATCATACTTTTGTATATCATTAAATTAATCTTTTATTTGACATTTCAAATCTCCTGTCTGTAATGAATAACCCGAGGCGAATAAACTTAGGAAAGCTTTATTCAACTTAACACAACTAACCGCAAAAAGAATTAAGCTAGCTTATTTTATAAGCATTTCTGGAGTCTGTCTATTGCACCAAACAGGGGGAGCAGGTTGTGGGGAATTACTTACAACACTGACATTGGCAAGTTTATGAAATATACTGAAGCAATTCTTCAATTATCCATTTTCTTTTTTACCAAAATTTCGAAACCATTTGTAGATCATTTACCCCAAAAACAGTCGTCCGGATGGAATTTTGTTGGCTGGCGTAAATCTTGAAATAATTAGTTGTTGTTGTTGTTGTTTTTCCCGGAAGAAATCGAATTGTCGATAATTCTCTGGCAATCATTTAAATAATTCAAGCGCAAATATTAAGTAACATCCGTTACCCGTTGTTTTTGTTAGAATAAATATTATTTTATACTTTGTGAGTTTTTCACACCACCGGAAACAAGTGGTTTTCACTGGAGTCAGGAAGACAGTTACACTCCTCAGGTCTCCAGGGTTTTCTCAGTATTCTGGCTGATCTAAAAAATTATTATTATTATTATTATTATTTACTCTTTGAGGGTTTTTCACATCAGTTTTAGCTGAGTTTTTTCACTGAGTGACAGCAAGTCCCCTCAAGTCTGCAGGACTCATCTCAGTATTCTGGCCGTTCTCAATAATGATGTAGTTTGGATGGTAACCTCTCGTCCTTCAACCTCCAAGTCCCCCCGTCCCTTTAATAATCCTTTAGTTACCGTACCAAAAGCACCATTCATGATTGGTATAATTGTCTCCTTCACGTTCCATAGTTTTTTTTCGATTCTCTAGCAAGGTCCAGGTATTTATCATTCTTTTCACTTTCTTTCAGTTTTATTCTGTGGTCAGCCGTGTGAGTAAATATTATTATTTCACTACTGGTAAGTGTTTTCCTCCAGCATTAGGTGGTGGTCTTTCACTGAAATTTAAGTGGCAGAAAAGTGGGCCAATTACTACTGGTATCACCGTAACCTTCATGTTCCAAGGCTTTTTTCCCCCCATTTCCGTGATATCTCATGAGCAATCACATTAATTTATTTTTTGAAATATAAAAAGAGTTGTTTTTCCTCGCATTCTTAGTATCCAAGCTAATTTATCCTACCAGGGTCTGTATTATTATTATTATGATTATTATTATTATTATTATTATTATTATTATTATTATTATTATTATTATTATTTCTGGCGTTGTTCTTATTGTTGCTGTTGTTTATGTTGATTCTATTATTATTTCACTTATTTGAGAGTTTTTTACACAAGCGTTCGCTGATAGCATTCAACTGTGAGCGATAGCAAGTCTCCAAGAATCTACTTAATATTCCAGTCGATCTCAATAAGACTGTATTTTTGGATGGTCTCCAGCAATCCTTCGGTGATTGTACCAAGTGCACCCCTAATAATTGGTATCACTCTCACTTTCATGTTCTATAGTTTTTTCAGTTCTCTAGCAAGATCTAGACACTTAACTTTTTGCTTTCTTTTAATTTTATTCTGTACTGTACAATTCGGCTGGTTCTCTTTCTTTTTACTATCGCTAGATCTGATCATCTGGCTAAGATTAGGTGACCCGTTTTCATCTCTAAATCACACAAAAATTTGTCTGTTCTATTTTCTTGAAAAGATTCTGGGTTATGCATATACTATTTTTTTCATATGGTCAAATTGAAACTTCTTGCACAATTCTCAGGGGATCACCTTGCCCACCCAGTCATACCTTGTCTTATACTCTCTTAGCATTACTTTACTGCATTCGCTTATAATGTGATTGATAGCTTTATCTATTACTACCTAATCTACATAAGCTATTTTGTTGCGTCTTGTCAATTCTTTCTTTAAGGTTTCCCTACCTTATCCATGCTCAAGTTTACTCGTGTGAGATTTAACTTGTTTGTCGCTAAAATGTCCATACACTTGTTTTTCTTTATTATCCAGATAGGATAATAAAGCGACAATTTTCTATAAAAATATTGGGTATATTACTAAATAATAAATGATTGTTACTTATTGACGGAGAGTTCTTCTTGTCTATGAGTTGCAAACACCCAGGCAACTTTGTTCCAACGAATCCCACCGACTTTTTAAAGAAGTTACGGATGAATTGTGTCACTTCATTATGGTGGATCTTTCAAACACAATGTAGGCATAGATAGAATTGATAAATAAACTACCTAGAAACACATTTGGCACTGTTACCAGGATAAGACTAAAGTAAAAGTAGCATGACAACTATAGTACCGCATTTGGCACCGTTACTAGGATAAAACCAATTATTATTATCACATTTGATACTACAAATGTTGCCGTACACCACCGTATTACATTTGGAACTGGTATTGGTGTTGATAGTCGTGACCAAGATATTGCAACATTTAGTACCGTAGCCAGGCATAGTGTTAATTTGGTGCTAGATCTAGAGATAGTACCATAATTGGTGCCGGACAAAGATAGTATCAAAACTGGTGCGCTGCTAACTATAGTATCCTATTTGGCGCCGTGCAGTATAGCATTACAAAGTATGCGCCGGATATCAAGTGTATTTTAAGACAGTCCAGCTTTGGGGCACTATATGCTTTTTTTTATAGTCAATCCATGCCATAGCTAGATTTTTCTGTCTTGTTTTGCTGTTCTTGAGGATGTGTTGATCAATGTATAGTAGCTCTTCTAATATGGAAAATACTAATTTGTGAGTAGGTTTATGATACGCTAAATAGTCGCAGACTGTTGCTTAAGGAATAGAAAGGATGCCACAAAAGAACTAGAAGAAGTGTATTCGGCTATATTTTCGCTTTTTTTTTGTTGTTGTTTCTACTCTGTTGAGCGCCAGAACTGTAAATCCCACCCAGTCGGCTGGAGCTGTAGAATACATCGACTGCTTCTTGTGCAGATGGGTAAGACTACCCCCCACAAAGAGTGTCCCGGATATGATACTATACAATCTGATGGTGAGGTTCCAGGAATGCTGGAGCTTTGGGGAATGTGGATTACCCCTTTATTGCTATCTCTCCGAGGTCCAGACTGACCCGGAGTGGTAGCACCTGATAGGGACTTATCTATGGGTCAAATAGAACTAAACTCTTTACTTATGCTAAACTGAATAGCTTGAAATAGAACCGTTTTACATGCTAAACTGAATTGTTCGAAATAGAACTGTTTGACTAAACTGAATAGCTTGAAATAGAAATGTTTTTGACAAACTGTATACACCTGCTAAAATGAATTGTTTGAAATAACAATGTTTATTTGAATAAAAATTGATTTGGCATTATTATTACAAAGGTTGATATGCTATAATACCCACACAAACAAACTGTAAAATCCACTTGACAAGATATTTTTTCTTGTTAATTTACACTTGGTCAATTATTATTTAATTTTCAGTTTTACTTTCGGTTTCTTACAATATTTTACTGTATCTTTACCTAAGACACAGGGATTTGGTCAAATAGTTATTATATGTAGTTCTATGAATCCATGTTTTTGTTAGTTCTATGTTAGTTCATTTTTGAATCTTTAGCATGACTCGACCTGGGATTGAACCATGGTCTCCCGTGTCATTAGCGAACACTCTAACCATTATGAGCCGGTTTGGGAGAAAAAAATGACACCAAATGTTTCTAAATATTAAAAAAAACTCTACATACTTACTAATTGCTTGTGTTGTCTGAGGGGAAAAGTTTATAACTCTTCTATCTATCTATCTATCTATCAAAGTGTCAACATTTTTGTAAAGTGTGAAAATAGAGTAAGGGTGATAAGCTCTTTCCAGTTCTCTATTTTCTTGTGACCGACAAACGTAATGTAATTGCATGTTATGAAATCTGAAAAACTGAATCGAGCTCCTCATTCGATCTCAACGTTCTGATTAGGTGAAGCGACTTATATTTGCGGCATTCTAATGCCTTTGACAGAAAATATTTCAAATCAGCCATGTCACACTCTCTTGCATTTTCACTGACACCAGTTATGCGCCGGCAAAAAAAAAAAAAAAAAGAAAATTTTAAAAAATATTGGGTCACAGAACCATATTGCTCGCAAACAAGGTAAGCTGCTGCTCAATTCCTCACTAATAAAACAAAGAAGTAGAACTTGGGTAATTTTAGAACAATCCCTTACTGAAAGATGTAATATATTAAATGGAATACACTTTTGAAAAAGTTTTAATTCCAGTTAACTTACAATTTATAAGTATCAATTCCAGAGTCAATAAGAATTACACAATCCAATTTAGAATCAAATCCAGCAGGGGCAAAGCTCATATAAACATCCAAATAATATATCCTACGTCAACAAGATGTTCTCTTCTATTCAGATGTCACATTAAATTGCTTGCATATAGTAATTAGATGATTCATTTTCCCCAGAAACCAACGTGGCTGTTTATTTATTTCAGACAAGGAGTTTGTCATGCTTTATATCCAATACAATAATCCAACATGCTGCATACATATTTTCGAGGAGTTAACTTAGTTTTAGCGTCATGAGGTCAATGCTCGTAAATTCTGAAAGAGAAAGAAAAATGCTTATTCATAGAATCTCGACAATATTTAATTTATGTTTTTGAGAAAAAATAGTTTTTTAAGTGGATTGATGATGAAAATAACACAAGCAGGTGAATACGTAAACATTCCTGGGTTTATATCATAATAATGCAGCCAAGACAAAATTAAAAAAAAAAATCATCAATGATTAAAAATGTAACGGCACATTTGTTTATATCGTTTATTGTATATAGCAGTTTTAACCCTTCTAATTTAGCCTGAATTGAGTGACACAGGAATATGCAAAGATCTTGTAAAATATGAACACTATCTAGTAGTGAGTCACTTCTTTAGTATTCGAAGTCGGGCATAAGGTCTTGGTTCAGAAGAGATGATTGGCCGACTTAGTCGACTGCTCTCTTGACTCTGACTTCTCTTTGGGCTCTCCCCGGACGCTCTCCTTAAATCTATGTCAGAGATTTCAAACGCTCTTACTGAGTCTGGAGTTCAACCGGTGTAGGGGTTAGCTGGTTATGACATTTATTGATCCATAATGGCAATTTCACATTATCCAAATTTCCCTTTAGAGATTTTTTTTTTACAAATTTGGAGAATTGTCCAACTCTTTTTTGGTCAGTGCTGGATCCACCCTTTCAACTCCAGCCGACATTATTCTGATATTTGTCTCTGCTTCCAACCAGACAGGACATGACACAAGGTCAGTGGCCCGTAGGTCGATTATAGTGGGGACTCCAGCCTACATTATTCTGTATCTCCCAACAGTCTGTTTTAACAGTATTTGACCCCATGTTCTTCCCCCTCTTTCTCTCTCTCTCTCTTCCCCCTCTTTCTCTCTCTCTCTCTTCCCCCTCTCTCTCTTTCTCGCAAAAACACACTCTATTCAACCTGGCCCTTAGTCATAGACAGGTATAGCTTTTTTTTTGTGACAAATCTGCTGTTCAATATACGTAGGAAAGTTTCCAAATTCATTAAACGATTTAATTTTCCTTATTAGGTCGACCGCCCAACATTCTTCATGGAAACCATTCTGTGATTTCTTTTAATTTTAAAAATAAACCAGGCATTTATGTCTCCAAATTTTAATTGTCCAATAGTAAATAGCAATTAATATTCTCTTCTCAGACCTTCCATCCTGGACAATTTCTTATGCAAACAAAATGTTTCCTTTCAGATCATTTTCATAAACATTCTAGATTGCCTTTCTCCCTATTAAAATCATATTTTCCCGATTTTCTTTAATCTGCAAGCATTTTCTTTGTCCAAATGATACCAAGCAAATTAAGATCATCTTATCAGAATACAACTCTTACCTTTTTCACTTAGTCTACTTACATTCAATAATTATCCTAACTTCTTTCCAGTGTGACAAATATATCCGTATAACAAATTAATTCCTCACTTTTATTGATATGTTCCTTGATGAAATTTATCACAAATTATAAGAAAAACACTCTTCACACAGATTCTTTCACACAAACACACGCAAACACTAATATGGACAAACAAAAATATTTACTTCATTCTTCGCATACAAAACTGACTGTTTGTTTCTCTCCATCACGATCTATCTATCTATCTATCTATCCCAGTCTGCTGTCACTATCAGTTCCCACTTATCTTAGAATAATTGTTTCTTTCCATAACTATCTATCGGTTTGTTTGTTTGTTTGGGTTTTAAGGCGTATCAACATTTGTAGGTTATTTAATACCGAATCCATTTTTATACGAATGTACAGTTCTATTTCAAACAATTCAGTTTTGCATAAATATACAATTTAATTCTCAAAAACTTTTCTATTTCAAGCTGTTCAGTTTAGTGAAACAGTTCTAATTCAAGCAATTTAATATATATTTTTGGTTACTCCCAGTTAAATGGCAAAACAGTTCTATTTTGAACAATTCAGTTAAGCGTAATGAGAGTTTCAATGTCAAAAAGAGTTCTATTTCAAATAAATCAGATTAGGATAAGTATACAGTTTAATTCTGTTCAACCGATAGATAGGATCCTATCAGGTGCTACCACTTCAAGCCTGCGAGCGATGGCTATGAATGGGTACTTGGCATTCCCCAAAGCCCCTGCATTACTGGAACCACTCCATTTGATCATTTAGTGTCATAATTAGGACACTCGACGAGGTGTGTCTTACCCATCTGCAGAAAAGCAGTCGGTGAATTCTACAGCCGCAGCAGACTGGGCAACACTATCTATCTATCTATCTATCTATCCCAGTCAGATATCCCTGTCAGTTTACAGTATTACTTGCTTTGTAGACTCAGTAAATATCTTGATTTCTTTCGAATCCAGGTAGAAACCTAGGAGGATTTAAATGTTGGTTTGCAAGTTTTGGGATTATTTTTTTACCTGACAAAATGTTATCTATTAAAATTCATAGGAATTCTTGAGGAACCAATACAAAATGCTACCAACAAAAGTCAGGAATAATTTTGGTATCAAAAATGATTAACCGGAGCGCCCCAGAAGTACCTCACTATTTCGCTTAGTTTTTGATCATTTGGTGACAGTTTCAAGATCAAACTTCTGACAACTTATGAAATATTTCCTTGCAAACCATGTTTTCAGACTTAGATTTATTTCTATTCAGCTTTTCTAGAAAACTTGAATGAAAAGTGAAATTATATATATATATTAAGATAAATTGGTCAGCGAGTAAATTAGGTATTTTAGACTTTATTTTTTAAAACTTTGCTCTAAACATGTTTCAGACTTTATAGCTGTCTTGTAGAGCGAAGTTATAAAAAAATAACATCGAAATACCAAATTCACTTTTGGACCTAACAATTTTGAAATATTTACTTTTCTCTCGTTTGACGAAATAAAAGAATATATATATATATATGTGTGTGTGTGTGTGTGTGGTGTGTGAGTGAGAGAGAGAGAGAGAGAGAAAGAAAGAGAGAGAGAGAGAGAGAGTGAGAGAGAGAGAGAGGATCTATCAGAATGTTTTAGACTTCAGCTAGAAAGAGGAGCCGAGCTGAACGACTTTATTGTCGCAACACATTACCCCTTCTTTTAAAACAATAACAAAAAAAAAAAAAGATCAGCTATTATGAATGAAAATTTAAACAATCGTAGTATATACGTAAGTGTGATTTCTTTGTTTAACAACATATCAACCTTTGTAGGTAATTTCAAGAAGAACAGTAGTAGAGCTACTGAACCCATTGAGAAGAATAGGGTTCATACGTTTCCCTAGAGTATTTGTCCGAATGTGAGCGTAATAGCGTGTTTAGGGTTTGTTGTCAAGAGCGGGCGTAAAAGGCAATAGGAAACTGATTCTTGTATTAATTCAAGAGAGGACACTGTTGTTGGTTTCAGGGCGTATTGAGTCGAGCGCTTTCTCCCTCTCTCTCTCTCGGTAGCTGTTCCTTCTCTCTCGCTTTCTCCCGAGTTCTCCTTCCTTCCTTCCTTCCTTCCTTCTCTCTCTCTCCTTCTGGTTCTCGCCTTCCTTCCTTCCTTCCTTGAGTTGTAACACGTTCGTCGGGCAAATGCACTCAGAACACAATTCTCGTTCAGCCGTTACCGTGCTTATTTGTATGTTCGTGAGCTCTCGTACGAATTTGCATACGTGCAAATTACCTCTCGCTGGTTCGAGATCTCCCTCGTCAAATATGCTCGCGGCAGCCATATCGGTTTCCTTTCTACAAGCCAGACACGTTTGTGCGCGCTTCGAATGCCCAGGTACGTTACCTTCACAGGGTTCAAACTCGCTTACAGTGATTCAGCAGTCCATCGCGTCAACCATTACACCACAAGGGCACTCTCCATGTAAGTTTGAGTGTGTATGCGCATGTACATGCGCATACGTGTCAAGGTGTGTGCGATGCGTCACAAAATTTCAAGAACATCAGATGGAAATAGCAACCGTATAGAGAATTACAATAAAAGTTATGGTTTATTTCCACGTGGAATTGCGGGTGTGTGCATGTGCAGGTGTGTGTGCAAGTGTGTGTGTGTGTGTGTGTATTAGAGAGAGAGAGAGAGAGATAGAGAGTGTGTGTTTACGCGGACAAAGCACTTCTTTCTAGCACACTATAATTTATGTGAGCGTTTATATGAAATAATGTAATTGTCTTTCAATGCAGCAAAACAAATTAAAGACCCGGATATTTGAATGGGCCATAATTGCTATTGGTGAGATTTGTGCTCGCTTGATTCCAAGCAGCAATGATCAAAATAAATTCATTGGGAAGATACTTAGCTTATTACGGTAGAAGAACGAAATTGCGCGAATGATACATAAGAACATGTTAGTTTCCAATGTTTTAAGGGGGATAAAGCCTTCCCTTGCGCATCCTTCGTGGTCATTTGTCCATAGACTCAAAATACCGACCATGGTTAAAATACAATTATATAAAACTATATAGATTACAAAATTACGCAAACACCAATTTGGATAAAACTGATATGCTGATGACATCGTACGAATCTAAAAACAGAACGCTATCAAAGGAAATAGCATATTATCAAGAAACCTAATATGCAAGCAAACCCTGATGATGGCCTATGAAAGGTCTGCAAACACACGGGACAATGTTGGTAAATTCATCCAATTCCAACCTGAAATAAAGACACTAATCAGGTTTCTTAATAATATTCTATTTCCGTTAATAGCATTCTGTTTTAAAATTCAATCGATGTCATCAACATGTCAGTTTCATCCAACTTTACATAATTTTGTAATATTGTAAAAAACCCTTGAAAAACTCTTTAAATATATCTTAAGAAAACACTCTATACACAAGCCAACAACTCTAGATAATAGCCTATGAAAGGTTCGAGAGCGCTCGGGAGAATTTTAGTAAATTCATCAACCAATTCCCACCTGAAACCAAGACACATATCAGGTTTCTTGATAATATTCTATTTCCGTTTATAGCGTTCTGTTTTTAAATTCGTTTGATGTCATTAGCATCTCAGTTTTATCTAACTATATAGAAATATACAATTATTGCACAAGAAAAAGAAAATTGATTATGGACGCTATATTTAAGAGAGAAGAGAAAGCCAGCTATATAAACTGAACGTAATAGCGCATCTAGAGTTTCATCTTGACTGCTGCGATATCTCAATCTATCACGTTAAATACAAATCCAATAAAATAAGTTGAACCATTTAGCAATGAATGTTTCAGTGAAAACACAAACGCACATACACACACATGCACATACATATACACATGAACATACATATGTGGATATACACAAAGAGAACCACCTAACCCCACCGTACACATAAAAAAGGGCAGATTGTCCCACTTAACGTGTGTTGTAAATAATTGTGATGTTATTTTCCAAAATAAATACCAAAAAATATAGACAGTTATATGATCCCTGGTTGATCTAGCTGTCAATTTGACGATCATGAAATTCTTCAAACTAGAAGTGTAAATCGACAATTTTGATATGTATATATATATATATATATATATATATATATATATATATATATAACTATTTTCATTATTCTATAGGATTTCCAAAATTCTTCATTTTAGTGATTGACAAATACTTTGGTTTTGACAAAAGATATTGACTGCCTACAGTAATCTTTGAAATTAGATTATTTTTTTAATCATCAACAAATTTAAGAATTATTCCAAAGACAACAGCTGACGTTGGAGAATATATATAGGCAAAAATGTTTCTTTGTTTCTCAACGTATATCAACCTTTGTGAGTTATTTAATGACAAAGTCATACTTGTAGAAGAAGAGCAGTTTTGGTTTCAGTTTCTTTGTTTCTAATGGCGTTTCAACCGTCCTGGGTTATTCGATGCCAAAGCCATACTTGTAGAAAAACAGTAGTTTCGGTTTTCCTTTGTTTGTTTCTAATGGCATATCAACTTTCGTGGATTATTTAATCCCAAAGCCATTTTAGTTGAAGAACTGTTGTTTTTCGTCTCGTTTTTTTTTTAATTCCAAATGGCATATCAACCTTCTTACGTTATTTAATGCTAAATCCACCCTTTCTTGAATAATATTAATGGTATTACTCAACTCATCATAGGATTCATTTTTTCTAAATTGTATTAACCGGAGATTGACCGTATGAGAACGTGCTGAGTTTGAACTCACTTGCAATGATGTCACATTCCAGCACGTTAGCCACCACTCAACTGGAACTCTACAAAAAGTACATTTACTCTAAGATGTCAGATAAAGATACAGATATATGTTCACTTTAATTATATGAAAACATGCTCAAAACTTTCTATAAAACTAATAATTACTTCATTCTCTTTCTAACACGTCAAGATGGAAGTGATAAAATATGTTCTTATTAACATATTGGTCATCTAAAACATAAGACAAAAAATGTGTCAGGCAGGTCGTATATAGTTGGTTAGGTTTTATGGAATGGGATATTTAATGCTCTATCTTATATATATATATATATATATATATATATATATATATATATATATATATATATATATATATTTAGATAAAGGAATTATATATTGAATTTCCATGACTAGTCGACACTATGTCTCATCAGCAGAGTATACCGTGATCTCCACCGCTAGAAATCGAACCAACTTTACAACTGAGCCACCCTTTCACATCGCACACAAGCGATCCCAACTTAACTAGTCGTGGTCACGCATTTACAATAACTAGTTAATTTGGTATCACGTGAATCCACTGTGGTCCGGTTGCTCAGTGGTAAAGTTTCAGCTCTGCATTCTGTGGTTGTTGGTTCGATCTCTAGAGGTGGAAATCACGGTATCCTGCTGATGGTGAGACCTAATAAGTTCGAAACAGCAGTCCAGTGTTCCGTATTTTGACTCAACTGTCATTTATTAAACTTAGTTTAATTTAGAGGAAAGTAATAAGTTGTGCGAAATGAATATAACTTAAGTATCTTGAAAATCACTATTCAGAATTTTAAAATTCACCTTGAATAGAAAATCAATGGCGCTGAAATTGATGAATACTTGACCTCTTCAGTTATCAAATTGACAAATCTTGTACAGCATATAGTTTGATGTTTGGGTTTTATGGTATATCAATATTTTTTGGTTGATAATTAATGCCATATCCATTTATATACAAATGATCAGTTCTATTTCAAATAATTCAGTTGAGCATGAGTACACAGTGAAATTGTCAAAAACATTTCTATTTCGAGCTCTTCAGTTTAGTCGAGCAGTTCTAATACAAACAATTCAGTTTAATATAAGTATCGTTTTTTTTACGCACAGTTAAATATCATTTCTATTTTAAACAATCCTTGTTTAGCGTAATTACAGCTTTAATGTCAAAAACAATTCCATTTCAAACAATTCAGTTGAGCATAAGAGCACATTGATTGTCAAAAAGTGGACCTGGGAGCGATAGCAATGTAGGGGTACTCCGCATTCCCCAAAGCTCCAGTATTACTGGAACCTCACCATCAGATCGTTTCGTATTATATTCAAGACATTGGTTAGGTGAGTGTTACCCCTCCGCAGAGGTGCAATCGGTTTATTCTACAGCCCCAGCCGACTGGGTAAACAGCGTATAGTTTACGATTTGATATCTGTGCCGTAATCTGATAACAAAAGCTGAATGGATAAAGACGTGGATGAAGGTCATTTAGTTACTTGGAGGTGGTGGGTTCAATACTTGACATGGATATAGCAAAAAGTAGAAATTGCAGACAAGTGACATAACAACAACGAGAAAAAATACTGAGATAGGATATCCTCTTTCGTAAACAGTAGAAAGAGAATTATCTTCACTTGGAGATTGAAACAAGTTAATGACTACGACAGACAGCTGAAGAAGGTCTACATGTTCGACGATCGAAGCACCTTGACTATGACTTAGTGTACGATAATTAATTGGAAAAAACTCAGTTGAATCGATCATTTACACTTCAATTTCAACTATTAATAAGACTACATCAGTATGAAGATGTCTGATGAATGCTATGAAGTGATTTGGAATAACTATAGAATTGTTACACGTATGTATTACATGAAATTTAAGTTTATATTATGAGTGATTGAATAATTCTTCCTACACACCTTCGATTTGACAATATCACCTAAAAAACCTGGCACGTTTCACGTTTTCGATATAAATCTGAAGATGATCAGGTTTTCAGGTAGTGCCATGACCTTTGATTTTCGATATCGTGAGATTTTATAGCCGAAGGCAATAGATTAAAATGCTGTCAACAGTTATAAAGATATCTACGGCTTTGTTGCATTGATCGTATTTTTTCTACTCTCCCTCCCTTTATCTCTCTCACCATCTTTCATTCTCTCTTAATATTTCTTTCTCCATTTCCCTATTTATTTATTTCTCTCTGCACTTGTGCTTCCTTGTCATGTATATTTCATTATACCAATAACTTTAACGCGTTATTAACATTAGTATTTGATTTTTAATCCATAAAATAATCCACTCATTTCCAGAGACAAGTGTTGTATTAAAAAAATTCGCTCTGATCCTTTTCATTAAAACATTTTTGCTCTAATCCTGTATAATTGGATGGAGACATTTAACTTCAACTACAAATGAAATAACATGCTATTTTTTATGTCTTTAACTTTCAATGGGGTGTCAAAATGATATGAGAAAAAGAAAACCAATATTAAATAAACTTCTGTCTGGTTGTTAGAAGAAGAATAACAATACAACCCACTAATCTTTAGTAAGTAAAAGTAAAGTTAGCGACCATAGTCGAGGGTGACCCGAAGGCTCCCTTTTCGATAGCTACTACACCAAGGTGTAGGGGAGGGCGCTACTCCATTCTCTGGATTGCTCCACTTTACCCTTGAACCGTACCTTATAATGCTGAGTGTTAAGCAAGGTGGTATCAAGTTCCATTTTTAAAGTCTTTGGTATGACTCGACCTGGGATTGAACCCAGGTCTCCCGGGCCATTGGCGAACACTCTAACCGCTGGGAGTGATCTCTAAATTTATTTAGGATGAAAAATTGAAAAGTGTAAAGGACAAGATTGATTTATTTCAATTCATTTTGGCCAAACAAGGAAAAAAAAAAGGATTTATGTTTCCAACGCTCTTAGCACTTCCAAATATATGGACTATAGCTCCTACTTCGGACAAAATTCAACTATGAATGCTCATAAAGCGTTTTATCTCGCCTTTTTCTGGTCAAATCTACGTCTGCATAGGACATTTAGAAAGGGTGAGAGAAAGGTTTTGCGATATTTTGGTATATGCCTGCTTGTGGTGCAGCGACCGAAGCAGTTTATGCCAGGATTGATACCCGTTATGGTTGGTAGTATCGGGATATTTGGTGCGCTATTATGTTGTACATTGCTTTATTTCATGTGTTATTTGAAAAACGCCCAGATGAGACTAACGTAACATAACGGTTATAGGCGTTGGTTCCCTAAGCTTCTAAGAAGACAATCATCCGGATTTTGCTGGTTCAATCCTGACTGCAGGCGAGTAACAATACAGGGATACTTAACACTTGTACCTGGTTATGGCTAAAGAAATCAGAACAAGCGACCCCCGTGGACTCAATAAAGGACGTAGTTCGAAGTTCCGTGTAGGTTCCCGAGTTCGACAAACACCTGAAGGAAACCCAGAAAAGATTGTGGAAATAACAATAAAGATGAAGACAATAGTCCGAAAACCCTTAATAATAAAAAGTGAACAAATGGTTTTAAAAGTTTTGCTTGGGTTACATGAACTTCGCCGATAAGGCAAAACCAGTTTGGGCTAAAACCATGGATCCTGAGGTGGTGCTCCAACTACTGAGGGAAATCCTGAGACTAACACTCGGAGAGTATCATACGTGCTTACAATCCTGAGTGGTTCGTCACTTTCACAATCTCTGTAACAGCAGCCAAATTGTGCGTCACGTTACCAAAATATTGCAAAACCTTTGATTCCCCACCCCATATTTATCGATGAAGATTCTATTCTGAAACTTTAATCTCGCTTCCATTCTATCTGTATATAGACTTTCTTTTGTGGAAAGGATTCTTTTTACAACGTTTCCAAACATGTAGACGTGATCAATTTTAGCAAGGGGCTATATATCATCTTCTCGCCATTTATTTTCTAATGTTTCCTTTCAACATTAGACTTTTTCACAAAGAATCATTGTTCGCAAATGCTGTCAATTTAATTCTTCGCAAGATTCATTTTTTTATACCCTTACTTTCTGTCGCGTCTGCCTATCTTTTTGTCGCCATATTTGTCCTTGTTCCGATTTCAACTGCTTTCATCTCTTCTGTGCTGAGATGATAACCAACTCGGACACATTTTTGAACACATGATATTTTGTTATTTCATGAAAACCATTTGATATCACCTGTTTAAACTAAATAAGGAATTAGTGATCTGAGCACTGCTGGAAACTTCAACCACTCTTATTGGCGATTTCTCACAGACTAACGATATATTCGTTCTATTTCCAAAACTTTCAAGCGACATTTCATCACGTGATGTTTTAATCCAATGAAAGTTAAGCTTTTAATAAGCCTCGATATCACCTCACCTTCCTCATATCTAACCGTCTTTTCCAGCTACTGTTTCAAACTAACATTATTTATTATTTAACAAGTTGACAGGACTTAAGCTACCAGTGCTTTTGAATGAGTTTAAAAACTTCTAAAGTCTACGAACCTCCGAGTACCGCAAGCACATTGTTATTGCATTTATTTTAAGTGCAGTGAAATTTTATTTTCCCTCAACACCTCGTCAGTTATTTCGATAAGTTTCAATAGTTCCCAGCAGGTTAATGGACTCTTGGTGCCATTAGAAACACGAAACTGAAATTTACTAGATTTAAGTCTAAGGTGGACAAGACCATTAGATAAAATGAACGTAACTCGAGAAAATGTAAGATACATAAATCAAAAGGTGAATGTATTTGTCTATGCACAATGTTTAAAGATATAAAATTGGGAAGGAGCGGGGAAAACTAAACACATCTTGTAGTTTAACTTTATATTTGATATCTGCTAACCTCATTTTGTTGAAAACATATTACTCTGAGAGACCGAAGAGATGTGTTATATTATCAAATCTGAAAAGATTAGTTCTTAGTTTAGTACCTAATCTTAAACTTCAACTTTGATTACCCTATTGCTTTTCCTTGCGGCAAAATTATATTACACAAATGAGCACTTTAGAAATAAAATTTGGCTTTTTATCGCGATTTTCATCTTCAGAATACAGATGCAATATAGAAATACATGCAGAATTATTCACCTTTCGTATAAACAGTTTTTCTTCTACATAATCAGAAATATGTACATCTATTATGAAATGATGCTAATATCACACAGGGAATCGATTGGAAAAATTCTGCCAATGTATTTTAAGTTCACATAATAAAAAGAAAACATTTAGTAAACTTTGTGCTGCATGGAATAAATTGATGGTGAAGAAGATCATGTTTCAAAAGTTATTCAAATAAGGAGGACCTGCTATCTATGAAAATCAGCATTCTTAATCCTGGTTGCTAATCCTGCTCAGTCACAAATATCATCTGGTTGAGCCAATGTGAAACTCTCTAATTCACCATACATATTGATATAAATAAAAGAAAACTTTACTGAAAGAAAATGTAATATTGATGGATTCAATTGAATCAACATCCATTTCATTAAGAAAACAATATCTAATTTAGTTACTTATACGATTCCAATAATCCATGTATGTTATTTTTCTTATTATGTTTTTTATGAAAAACAATCTGAACTTCTTCAAATATTAATCAAATCTGGTTACTTGCAATTTATTTCTCTATTTTTCACAGATCAAAGCGATAAAGATGCATACGCAGCTGAAATTAATTGTGGTATAATGAACATACAAGATATTTCCATTTCGGATGTAACATCTCAGAATTTTCATATTTCTCTTTCTAACACCAAAATAAAAGATAAAAATGATTTTTGTGTACAGAGTAGACCTTTTCTTTCCTGAAAATGCATATTGCAAATATATTGTATCTGATTGCATATAAAAAAAAAACTCACAATTAAATTTGATATTATAATATACTGGAATTACCTTAGGTACAAATACTGAGTGACCAGCAGCTGGCTAGACAATTACACTGCGCATAAAAGATGCGGAAGATACATCATTTGTTATTTTGATTTTACTGAATATCCGTATAGAAAGAAAAATATTTATTTAAAACATTACGAATATTGCTGTCTTATTTTTATTCTTAACTCAAGTCTCATTTGTCACACTCCAGTTTTTTTGCTGGCGTATGTCCGTTGGTTTATATTAGAATATATTAACACTTGTTGGCAGCATAAATCCAAGTCATTCTTATGGAACAGGGAGTAATGGTAAACGAAGAAGTGACTACATACTCCCAAGGCTCCAGAACTCAAGTTTCCTCGCCAGTTGCACTTTCGTATCCTATTCCTGATAAGCTTTTGTAACAGGAGGTTTAATGCCTCTACAGTTGATTCAGCCAGCAATCTGGTCTGTTGATAGGGGGCTCAAACTAGTTCTCGAAACTCATTATTCAATTAAATAACCAATGTCGCTGAATTGATCCAAAGCATGAGTTTTTTTCTGAGTCTAATTTGTTTAACACACCACAAATCTTCCTAATCGTTTCATTTACGGAGATGACAGAAAGTAATCTAGATGCAGTAATGTAGATAGTACATATAAACTAACATGAAATACATGATATACTTACGCGAAAGCTTTCATGACTGGGTTTTTATAGGCTTTTAATCGTTCTAGATTTGCATAATTTTAGTTAACAAATTTAGAGGCTAATGATAGGTGAGAAATGGTACTCAAACGTCAATGCAGTGATATACAAATTAATAATGTCTCTATCAATTGACAATAATAAGCAATACTTATGTGTATTACATACGGTTTATAATACGGTCACCGATAATCATAATGTGATATGTATTAAAATCTGTTAATTAATTCATGCTTAATATGAGTCTCTCATTCAAAATCTAACATTCCAAATATTTTCATTATGAAATAACTGCTCTATAGTCACTATTGCTTGTGTTGTATTCATTATCCTTGATTGATTTAATAAAAATGATATTCCAACATCCAGGTTTATAGCTTTCTTTGCTTGCATGAAAAAAAATTCTGTTCTATCTGCTTTGTATAAAACTTACTATTATTTCTTAAGGAAGATTTTCCTTTTTTTTTTTTTTTAGAAAAGAAGAGTTACATTAGTACTGTTTAAGTAGAAGTAGATCAAGAAAATTACATTAAATCCCTTCGGAAATAAAGAAGACATGTCTGTGAAAAAAACAAAAACAAACTGTTATTGAAAACTTTAACTTTTATCTGGACTCGATTAGCGATTTTTTGTTTTATTTTAGCTACAATTAAACTCCCCAAACCACTCTCGTGTTCCTTTCTTTTTTATTGCGTGTAATATTTCATCTGTCGTATCAATCTTTTTTTAAAAATTACATATAGAGATTAATATCATTAATAAATTTTCAGTTGTTTACAGTCAAACAGAGACTTAAAACTGTAAAGTGAAGTTCAACAGCGATTTGAGTTTAATTCAAAAATCAACAAAATATATCTTTTGACAAAAAAATTTAAGCAACGTCAAAACCTTGTAAAACTTACACATGAGCCATTTAGAACATCTATGAGGGTGTCAAATATCAAGCTTAGAAAATAAATGCTGCTCAGAATTCTTATTTCCTCTTATCTCGATTTTCCTATTGAATGTACACAGCCTTTTCGTCTAAATTGAAATATGGATGATAATAAGTAAAACCCTAAAAATATTCGGTTTAGTTTCTTTGATTTTATTGGTTAATGAAAAGTAATGTAGTAGCATGACGGGCGTTCGAACTCACTTACTTTAAGTTCTTTAGCTTTCATGATAGTGATTCCTTCGCTAATTTTTAGAATAACCAACTTAATTTCTACAGGTGATTACATGTCAAATTTATTTGGTCCGAAATGGACCTGCTGCTGGGCTTCTTTTGTTTTCAGACTTTTTACTGAGGCTGTGATTATTGCAATAATGACGTTATTTCATTTGTTGCCGAACTGCTTAAAGCTCTGATTGGTAAGATGTTTACGCATACTATTGCCACCTTAAGGATTTTGAAACGTGAATGAAAATGATGTTACGTGTAAATTTTATATTTCTTAACTTAGAAGGCCGTACAAAAGTTTAGGTGAAACAATGAAAGATAAACATTTATGGAAAAAAACATTTGTTGATTCTGGCACGAATTTCAGGATTAATTCGAAATAATTATCCATTGGGGAATAATTCCTTTTTACATTGTACAATTTATCCCACTGTATGTACTACAATTGTCTAAGAATATATGATTTATCTATCTGTGTATAGGAAATACATAAAACATACATAAAAGCATACTGAAGAATCTAAAACATAACGGGATTGTAAAATACTGACTAGATAAGACAGATAAGAATAGCCAGAGATGATTTTGTAGAAGAAAAGATATTCAGCTACGGAGGGAATGAATAGTGCAAATTAGCCTAGAAGGAATACAAATACAGATATTAGTGAATGAGATGGTGAACCACTGGGAAATATACAGGTAACTGTGTTCAGAACATACAGATCAATTAGGTGTACACAGAAAAGACTCTGTTTAAGAGAAATAAGACCACGTAAAATGCAGTGGGACTTTGGAACACAAATAGTATACTCAGTCTATGATAGAAGGCTAGAACTATTAGCCCTAAACGCGAAGAAAAGATCATTTCAAATAGTTACTTTCACTGTTAGACTACAAAGTAAAACTAAAGAAATCAAAAAGCTACATCAATTTTTGATCTTACCGGACTACTATAAATACTTTGAATGTGACTGCGATGTTAATCTTGTTCAGATACAGAGAGTCAGTATCAAAATACCTAACAATAGGTCTGGAAGAATTGAAAGTTCGGAAAAGAAATGAGATTATCTAGTCGACAGAATGACTGTAATCAATTTGAATTCGATCAATTTGAAGATGAGTTTTTGAGTATTAAATTGACTTATTGTCATTAACAATCGTCAATGAAAGCCATCACTCTCTGTTGGTGTGAACACTCGACAAGAAAAAAACAAACAAATAAATAAACCAATAAACAAATAAACAAAAATATTTTTTCAATTATTTTCTTTCTTATTTTAACGTGTTTCCTTATTTATTCATTTATTCTTTATATGTGTCTTTGGCAGCCTTAACTCTTTGATACTGCATGAATGCACGAGTGTCTCTTTTTCTTTCTTTTTTTACATAGTTCAATCAATTTGTTTGGAATGTCGTTACTAATTAGCGTCTCTTAAATCCTACGAATGCTTTTGTAACTGTTAGTAGTTTAAAACTGCTCATAAAGCTTAGAAAATGATTGAATCTAATAACAATAGTCATTCCAAACAAAAAACATTCTTTATCTTAAACCTTTTTTCAATGACCTTATCAAACCCTCCAAGCAGCCTTATATGCTTTGCAAATTTCGTTTACTTTTCATTCTTTGATTTCAAATCCAATAACAATAATAGTCGATTTCAAATAGTTTGCGAACTGGAGGGAAGACTAAAAAAGTCCCTTTCAGTGATCATAGATTTTTAAAAAATGGTGAAATACACACACTATCACATATACATACACACACACATAAAATATTAACCTGCTTGAAAAACAATTTTGAAGAGTATCTCAGTATTGATCCCATGATAGCTATTGATAATATTCAATCTGTAAACATTGCACAAGAATTTATAGAACCCATAAACTGAGATTAAATCAGAATGGATGTAAAATGATGAAAATCTACTAAAGTCGATGTCATTGAATTGGAAGTAATTACGGCAGGCAGAAAAGCAATGATAGACGCTGCATTGAAAATTTTCATTGGAATGGGAATACACACAAACGAACCTAGACACTAGTAAAAAGTGATAATAAGCCCTATCCGGAGTAAAGGAGAAAATTTCAATTAAAAAAAAAACTTCCGTGCAAATGCATTACTCTTTATGCCTGGTAAAGTATTTGCCAGAGTGCAGTCAAAGAATATAAGAGACCAAACAGAGTCTTTAGCGAAACTAACTGTCGGTTCACTCCAGGCAGAAGAACAATAGATGCATATTGATAAATAAACAGATAATGGAAAAAAGCTTAAGAAAGGCGAGCCAATTTGTGGTTACGTGTGATAGATTTCAAATTAGCTATCAACACTGTATGGAGAAAAGTCCTTTGGAAAACAATGAAGGTGATTAAAATCAGTGTAACAATTTCAATATTTATTATGTTCATTTATTACATAACCGTGAAGATAATTCTTAATGGCATCATCATTACAAAAGTGCTACGTAGTTTCCCAAAGTCCATCTACTGTAAGAAGAAAGCTCTTGTCTTTTCAGCTTTTGACAGAGAAACAAAACTGGCACTCGGCTTCGTCTGGGCATTGGACTAAAAGTCCCAATAGTTTCATATGCAGGAAAAACTTTCAAAGAGGACGACAACAAAAAATTGAATTTATTTGAGAATGATTGTCTGAGGACTACTGTGAGAGTTCCTTGCAAGAATCACATTAAAATGGCAAATATAAAGAGTGAGCTTTCAATGATAAATAAAATTATCAAGAAAAAAATTTAGTTTTGTCACATGGTACGTAAAGAGAATACCTGCTGTTTAATTCATACAAGAACGACTTTTCCGACTGAAGATCCAGAGGCCAACCATCAAAGCAACGGAGGGATCTGATACGATTAGAAGCAGAGGTAAATCTCCCAATTGGAGAAAGACTGGCAAAAAACTATACGAATTAGGAGGTGCTGTCTGGATAATTATTTATTTGTTTGAATTCCGGCATACTTTTACATCTAATAGATTGTTAGTTTTATTGATTTTACTCTTGAAATAAAAGTTGAAATCTGTTTTACCTTTTCATAAAAACTTTTCTAATTAGAACTTACAATAAATTAGGATTGAAAATATACAGAAAAGTCAACTTATAAATTGATCAAATTTTTACCTAATGATAGCATAGAAAATACGTGCAGGGAACCGTTACATGTTTATGCAGAAATAAGCTAGTTGCACCTACATCAAAGATTTCCTCGGGAAAATCTGCCCTCAAATTATTTTCCGTGTTTCATGGAAATCATTCATTGTTTCAAGTCGCAAATTGCAATTACGTAAATTTGCCCTCAGTTTAAAATGACTGAATCAACCTGAATATTCTCATATTATTCTTCCCGGCCATCCCTTTCACTTGCTGCACATGCATGTATTAAATAATTGTTGCAAACAGGTTGCAAACAGGTTGCAAACATTAATTAAGGCTATTCAGCATAGGACACTGATTTTCATCTAACCAAATTATCAACAGTCTTGTAATTTCGATAATTAAAGAACTGCTTAATAATTACTTGTCGCTTCCGGGTCAGAGCATATCTTAAAATTGTTCTTGTTCAACTTATTGAACACTATCACTTATTCAATGGCAGACTTCGGTTCACCTCTTTTTTATTGTATTATTATTGCCTCAATATTTTCAATCGTGATTGTTTTCCTTTTCTTTCGTGAGGAAACAGCATTGTATTTCCGTTTTGGAAGCATGCTTAAAAAGTAAATAATAGGACCGAAAAAGCGTTAATCGTACACTTTGCTGTCCCAGCTGACCACAGAGTAAAATTAAAAGGAAGTGAAAAGGAGGATCAACCTTAAAACGTTTATGAAATACTCATTCAACTCTTAATCTATCTATCTATCTATATATATATATATATATTGGATAGCTGTGTAATACATGAAATACCAAGTAACAAACTGAACTTAGAAAACCAAAATTTAATATATTCATATATTCTAACTCTGCTCTGATAATAACATTAAGCTCTTCAATACGCTTCTCTTATCTAATTTTAACCAGTATAGTAGACAAATTCACTTACCTAGGAAGCAGCGTCGAATCAACCGAAAAGGACATCGAAACGAGGCTAACGAAAGCATGGACAGCTATCAATAGGCTATCGACTATATGGAAATCAGACCTAACCGATAAAATGAAACGCAGTTTCTTCCAGGCAGCGGTCACATCGATACTGCTATATGGATGCACTACATGGACGCTAACAAAACGGCTGGAGAAGAAACTAGATGGCAATTACACAAGAATGCCGCGTGCAATCCTGAACAAGTCCTGACAGCAACACCCCACAAGACACCAACTGTACGGCCACCTGCCCCCTATCACGAAAACTATTCAAGTTAGGCGAACCAGACATGCAGGACATTGCTGGAGAAGCAGAGATGAACTCATAAGAGATGTACTCTTATGGATCCCCACACACGGCCGCGCAAAAGCAGGACGACCAGCACGAACGTACATTCAGCAGCTATGTGAGGATACAGGTTGTTGTCCTGAAGACTTGCCTAGGGCGATGAACGATAGGGAGGAGTGGCGAGAGAGGGTCAGGGATATCCGTGCTGCCAGCACGATAAAAGAAAAGAAAAAAGATAATACAGTAACAAAAGGATTATTAAAAAACCCGGAGGACTTGGACGTTTGAGGACGAGTGGAGACCTTCCAAACTACAGCATTGCTGAGAACGGCCAGAATACTGAGAAGAGTCCTGGAGACTTGAGAAGACTTGCTGTCACTTAAACTCCAATGAAAGACCATCAGCTAACGCTGATTTGTAAAATTCTCAAAGAGTAAATATGGAGTAATATGGTATATGCCCAACGCAACATCAGTCCTGGAGAATGAGACGCACAATCTCCTATGGCTTCTGACATCCAAACGGATCACTTAATCTTGCCCAGACGACTAGACTTAATTATAATCAACAAAAAATGAGAATTTGCAAAATTGTGGACTTTGCTGTCCCGGCTGACCACAGAGTAAAAATAAAAAGAAGTGAAAAGGAAGATAAATACCTTACTTGAGAACTGAAAAAAACTATGGAACATGAAAGTGACGTTTATACCAATTATAATTGATGTTTTTGGTACAGTCACCAAAGGATTGATTAGGGGACTGGAGAACATAGATATAAAAGGACAACTGAAGACCATCCAAACTACTGCATTATTGAGATTGTCCAGAATACTGAGAAGAGTCCTGGAGACTTGAAGAGACTTGTTGTCCTTTGAGCTACAGTGAAAGACCATCAGCTAACGCTGATATGGAAAACTCTCAAGGAGTAATAATAATATATCTATATGCATATAAGTTGTGCTGTAACCTAAGAATGAATAGACTGCTTTGTGGTTGCTAAATTAAACGGAGTATTTTTCTTTTAAAACCTGAAACCGAATATTCAATGCAAAGCATTAAATATGCTTAAAACATTTTCACACCCTTATTAAGAATGGAACGTGCACTTTGCAAATGCAATCAGCATGTTCTTTCCATGTGTGAGTTTCTATTGAATTATTGATGACCTGTACGTTGCAATTGCTAAAACATAACAAGTATATAAGATATTTTATTTTGCGCGCAGAGATTTAT
This sequence comes from Sepioteuthis lessoniana, assembly GCA_963585895.1. Classification (NCBI taxonomy): domain Eukaryota; kingdom Metazoa; phylum Mollusca; class Cephalopoda; order Myopsida; family Loliginidae; genus Sepioteuthis; species Sepioteuthis lessoniana. Next base: position 76,623,084 of record OY757910.1, on the reverse strand, counting down.
CTTAAGACAGGAAAAAATTACAAAAACAATAATATTAATATTTGCTTTTATTGGCAGAAAAAAAGGTAGCATTGAAAGACTCCGGAAATTATTATTCCCGTTTAACATAAGAGTCATCATGGTTGGAACTGGAATTAGCAACCCGAATTCAAAATCCTGAACAAAGCTTCTTGTGTTTTACTTCGGACAAATGCACTCGTAAAAGTAATGGATCCTTATTTTCTCCCTTCACCTAAGAGCAACTAGTTGCTTTGGTTTGATTTGGTTTAGTTTGGTTTTATGGCATATCAACCAGTGCTGTTTATTTCAAGGCAAATCCATTTTTATACATATATTTTCAACAATTCAGTTTAGCATAGGTACACAGTTTAGTTCTATTAACCCATAGATAGGATTCTGTCAGCTGCTATCTCTCCGGGAAAGAGTTTTCCTGAGAGCGATGGGAATAAAGAGGTACTCTGCATTCCCCAAAGCTCCGGCATTACTGGAGCCTCACCATCAGATTGTTTTGTGTCATATAGAGGTCACTCTTTGGGGAAGTCTTACCGCTCAGCGGAGAAGCAGTCGGTGTATTCTGCAGCCCCAACCCAGTGGACTCAGTAACTAGTTGGACCGACTGGGTTCTCGAGCCTCGGTAAAGCAACAAATCTAGAAGAATGAAAAGTTTGAATTGAAACTTGATGTATTCCACTAAAAATAGGCCAAGTGTCACGTTCTGATCGTGAAGTGGAAGTTGGGTAAATACACAGGTTATCCATGGTAGAGTCAGAGAGATTCATACATCTAAATGTCTTTGCTGGTTGAAACATTCTTCGTATTGTATTTGCATTGTGTATAACATAAATAGATGCTACCCAGTACAGCCTATTAGGAAGATTATCATATTTACCGACCCCTCCGCTCGGGCAGGATATGACACAAGGTCAATCTTTAAGCGGAGTTTAATAGGTTTGAATTCAGAGTTTTCCTTCTCCTAGACTAGTTGCCTCACCAAGGCTGAAGAGCCCAGTTTGCACTACTATTTACCCATAGCTGGAGGGAGAATAATTGGATTCATACCTTTCCCAAGGGTATTAGTGCTATGTGAAATGCAGTCGGTCTCGTCCAGGATTTGAACTCGTATCACCGTGTCCATTTCCTACGACGATAACCATTACACCACGGGTACCTTCCATTAGGAAGATTATGATAGTATTTTTACGGATGTAAATGTCAGAATATTCACTGATTTTGTTCTCTGAATGACTGAATCAATATGAATATATCAAACGTTGTCCTCAGTTATTGACAGTATTAGTATTCTCTGACATAAATGTGGCCAAATAAAAAGCAATTCTTAGCAGGAGGAGGAGAATGGTTAAAAGATGCTCTATTTGTGGGCCCATTGGAACATGAGTTCTTCTCCGGGTTATGCAATTAAATAATTAATATCTAAAATAGATTTTTTTTATATTTGCAAGAAAAAGTGATAATTAAAATATCACTGCATCAAATTTCAAGTCACTGTCATTCATTATTCAACAAATTCTCCCAGAAAATTTGCTAAATGATAGACACTGATGTATGAAACACGGAATATTGAACCGAACTCTATATTCAGTCCTTGATAGTAGATTGTTCTTATTCTGTAAACCATAACCGAGTACAAATGCTAAGTTATAGTAATTATTCCTTGTAAAATTTATAGGTAAGAAAGAACATTGGAGAATAAGAAATCTTAAAGAAGCTGCTTATATTTTTGGCCACTATGAACTGTTGAGCAGACCAAGAATATTGATGAATACGATATGGGAAGCAATGATCAATTGATGAAAAATGACAATATGTGCTAAGTTAATAATAATAATAATAATAATAATAATAATAATAATAATAATAATAATAATAATAAGAAGAAGAAGAAGAAGAAGAAGAAGAAGAAGATTTATAAATCCAGAAAATTCACTCTAAATTGTCCCGGGGGACACATGGCGCAATGCATATAGGTGTTTGATCAAAAGTACTCCTAACGTGAAATCGTTACAGGTTCAATCCTCATTATACGTAGATAACGAGGAATACTTACAATAGCTTACCTCTTGTATCCGTTTATGGTTAATGGAATAAGATCTATATACCCGTGGAGATTAAATTAAGGATTTGGTTCGAAGTTCCATGTAGACCCCCGAGTCCAACATAAAACGCATGAAGAAGGCCGAAGGACGCATCAGTCAAAATATTGGGAAGGTAACAATGAAAACAATACTCCGAATACTCGAAATGATTAAAACATGTGAATATGGACACCATTCCCAAAGCTCTCGGTACTAAAACCAATTAAGAAATTAAAAGCCTAGTAAATCACGATTAGAATTTTCTGAATTATGAATATCTGCTGAAACATTTCGGGTACAGCAATGAAGACAATAGTCTGATTACTCTAAATGATAAAAATCGGCAATCTTCATTTGAAGAATTTGACTAATAATTTACATGTTTTGTATTGTTATCTGCTAACAGTATTTTTTAAACACGGTTCTATCGAATATGGCTAATTTTCATTCATTTTTAAACATTTTTTATTCTTATTTTGACTCCCTGGAGGGGACCTGTATAAGCACAACCAGTCCGGATAAGAGAGAACCAGAAAGTAATGGCAATGAAGGGTTTCTCTACATTGCTTGACTCTCCAGAACAGGAACCTCACCATCAGATGCAGCTTAGTTTGATACCAAGGACATTGGTATTGTCTTATAAGCAGTCATTCTCGTGTATAAAGTCCTACCACTTTTTAACTGCTCATGGCAACTGAGAGAAATAAGTATCAATTTGGTTACGCAAACTGAGTTTATCTACCTTAACTGTATTCTTTTAGACGGTTATCTTACCAATAAAAGGCCAGAACTCGTTTTAAACCGGAAATATTCATAAAAACAAGCAGCCTTTCCTTTTTGAAAAGGATAAAATATATCTGATATGGTTTCGTAACCCGGTACCTTTGCATGAGTCACGCAAAGAAAAGAACAGAAAAAATGCAACTAGAAATGAAATAAATCTGAGGAGGCGTTCTATAATATCTTCGTTTCTTTTCTTTGTTTATTTATTTTTAGAGAATGTGTCCGTATATGTGAAAAGAAGTGTTTCAATGTTTTGAATATTTTATAACATTCCTCTCATTTTTTGTCAGACTTGCATTCTTCAAATGATGCGAGTACTGGAAAATGAATGGTCACTGTGTTATGACGAATGCTATCGCTATTTTGTGTCTTTTAGAATTGTCGAGTGGCCTGTAAGAAGAGTAGAAACAGCCAGATTAAATATGGCAAGCGTGATGCAACACTTCTAAAAGAGATTCATCAAGATCAAATGGGGTAGACTTTTTGGTATTATTCTTATTTTTATTTCAATATTTATTTTAATGGTCTCCGCAATGTTTCCATAAGACATTAGTTGAAGTTCCTACGATACAGTCATATCGGACAGCTGCCAGTCTTTTTGTTTCATTGGTGGTTCTCTTTTTTGTGGGCTTGTGAATATTCCATCTTGTCTGCCAGAGGCTGATGAACGATCACGCAATGAAAGCCGTTGCTGACCAGCAGCACCAGCATCTAAGGTGGATAAGAAAGATTAATAGGGAAGAACTGGAAAAATAGCGCTTGTGAGATCGAAGGTCAGAGAATTTCAGAAATACCAACCTATGGCGACAGGGAAGAAGACCGAAGAGGAAGAATCTTTTTTTTTCTGTTGATCAACAAGAGAATCAAAACAAGACAATAAAATCACCCCAAAAAAAGAAAACATACAGAAATATTCTGATCGAAAGGACTGAAGACGTTTTCGATTGAATCGGAAGCCCGTTATACCTTAATGTCGGGGAAACGATTCCAACTGAAATGGACATTTGCCTACGTCTTTCCATCGATCTTCATTTCCGCTTATCTCAAGAGAGGAAACTACAATTCGACTTGTTTGCATGCGTTTGGGAAGCAAATCCTAAATCTGGTTGCGAACAACGGGTTGACATGGCAACCTCAAACCAGAAAGAAAAAACGGGAAAAAAATACAGTAAAAAATGAGATTTCTTGATCCTGCATTAAATAATGGTTTAAGAATATTGAAAAACAACGCATTCTTTGTCAATTCAGAATAGATAACCAGATGCGAATTATCCTAAATGAATGTAATATCTTATTTCATCATCATCATCATCATCATCATCGTGCTGGCAGCACGGATATCCCTGACCCTCTCTCGCCACTCCTCCCTATCGTTCATCGCCCTAGGTAGGTCTTCAGGACAACAACCTGTATCCTCACATAGCTGCTGAATGTACGTTCGAGCTGATCGTCCTGCTTTTGCGCGGCCATGTGTGGGGATCCATAAGAGTACATCTCTTATGAGTTCATCTCTGCTTCTCCAGCAGTGTCCTGCATGTCTGGTTCGTCTAACTTGAATAGTTTTCGTGATAGGGGGTAGGTGGCCGTACAGTTGGTGTCTTGTGGGGTGTTGCTGCCAGGACTTGTTCAGGATTGCACGCAGCATTCTTGTGCAATTGCCATCTAGTTTCTTCTCCAGCCGTTTTGTTAGCGTCCATGTAGTGCATCCATATAGCAGTATCGATGTGACCGCTGCCTGGAAGAAACTGCGTTTCATTTTATCGGTTAGGTCTGATTTCCATATAATCGAGAGCCTATTGATAGCTGTCCATGCTTTCGTTAACCTCGTTTCGATGTCCTTTTCGGTTGATTCGACGCTGCTTCCTAGGTAAGTGAATTTGTCTACTAGTTTAAGTGGGGTTCCTTCTAGAGTGGAGATGTCCCCCGTTTGGTTATAGCACATATATTCCGTTTTGTGTGCATTAACATGGAGGCCTATGCTTGCTGCTGCTCGTTCCAAACTATGCAGAAGTGTTTCAGCTTGGTCAGGTGTATTTGCCAGTATCGCTATGTCATCGGCGTAGTCGGCGTCGGTGATTGTTGTTGCGGGGTATCTTCTGCTTCTTTTCTTCGTCAGTTCGAAACCATTCTCTTTGATTTTCTCAATCGATGTTCTAAGTACGTAGTCTAGACAAATGATAAAGAGGTACGGGGCCAGCGTGTCCCCTTGTAGTACTCCTGCTACAATGTCAAAGTATTCTGTGTCTCCATCGGGTGATCGTACTTTTACTTTAGTGTTTCTATAGAGAATCGTTATTGCCGCTACGGTTTCTTTAGGTATGCCGTACGCTAGTAGGATTTGTTCCATCTTTCCTCTGTGAATGGAGTCGAAAGCCTTGGTAAAGTCGACAAATATTAATGTCGCTTGTAGGTTCTTTGCCCGTACACCTTCAAGGATTCTGCGGATGGTTAATATTTGTGAGGTCGTGGATCTATTTCTTCGGAAGCCATTTCGGTTTTTTCTAAGTATGTTGTCGATTTTGGGTTCTATTCGGTTTCGTAGTAGGGCATTGTAGATTTTGGCAGCTATGGATGTAAGTGTTATGCCTCGGTAGTTTTTGACTAATCCGAGGTCCCCCTTTTTAGGGAAGGGGAGTATGCATCCCTTCATCCATCTATCTATCGGATTTTGATTGTATACTGCGTTGCAGTGGCGGAGCAGTATATCGTCGAATTGTCTGGTCTTCCATACTTCCGGTGGAATTTCGTCCAGCCCTGCAGCTTTCCTATTTTTAATTTTTCTGAGAACCGAGTCGAGTTCTTCTTGTGTGTACGGTCCAAGTTTAATGTCTAGATTCAAAACACTACAAGAAAAGACGGAAAAAAGTACACCAAACGACGAATACGAAAATTTCGTCAATGCACACCTCGAGGCAGCAGCAAAATACATTCCAACAAAACTTAAAACTAAATATAGAGTCCCATGGGAAACTTTAGCGGTGAGAGAAAAACAAGCACTAGTGAAAACAGCCTCCAAAAACTATCGAAAAAACCCAACAAACACAAATGCCTTAAAACTAAAAATGGCACAATATCAATTAGCAGGCATATATATAAAGGAACAGACAGAATACATTCAAAATCAGATAGATAAGATTAGAGACTCGGTGGAAGATAGACAATCTAGAATAGCCTGGCAAACAATAAATGAAGTGAGCAGAAGAAAGAACACAGCCAAAGCAAAACTTAACGCAGCAAACCAACAAGAAAGAATAAAACTGTGGAAACAGCACTTCGAAAACTTACTTGGAAACCCACCAAAAATAACGCATGAACCAATATCTTATTTAATCTAATAAATATCATCAGTTAAAAGGTCAGGCTGTGAATTCAGAGATTTTAATTAGAATACCCAAGAACCAATTATCTAAAATTTAAACTAAATTCTCGCCATGCTAAAATACGATCAATATGGCAGACAAGGAGTCAAATAAAAGGTTAGTATATATTTATCCTTTTATTGCCTTTCACAAATCTGAATCTAAATTTATAAACGTATATGAAATAATCATTGATGATTTGTTTTAGGCTAAAAATGCTCAATTGGGCTTCTGTTCAGAAATGCTTCGGAATGAGAACAATGTTTTAGGAAGCTATCTGCAAAATGAATGGGGATGAATTATTGAAAAAAAAATACCTTTTCAAGTTTGCAATCTAATAACCTCAATTTCTTGTGCCATCATTTATCCCCTAGATCTCTCTCAGGATCATTCTGAAGGCTTGCTGACAATAAGGATATTTTAAGTCTCTCTCCCGCATGCCGTTCGTGTCAGTTACGTCTTTGGAAAGTCCTCTTGACTGTAATTAGTTTCCGGTCAGAGCAGATGATCAGCCAACAATGGTGTGTCCATTGGTAAGAGTCTGTAGGAAAACGACAATTATGAGTTGGTCCGAACTTAATCAGTAGTACTGAGTATGTCTTGTTCGTTTTACTAGGATGGTTTGCGAGATGGAAGGTAAGTGGTCCGACAATATTTCCATGTGGTTATTAACCGTCTCTGCCTTTTTTATGCATCTGTTAGCATCCCTTACAATGGATGAAATCTCTCACATATTCAGTGTAAATAAAATAGAAATTAATTTTCTATTTCGAAATCATTATTTCCTTTCAAAACGTTTTTGAATAAAATTGGCCCTCAACAGAAAATAAAAACAATGCCTATAGAAATATTACAAGTTCAATTTATTAATTACTTTATTCTGAAAGAGAAATTTCATTTTGTTTCCTAAAAAAATTGCTTAATCAAATCCATTCATTACTTTTAATAAACAGATTAAACAATGCATTATCGAATTGCAAATGTGTTTAAAAGACAAAAAGTGGAGTGTGGAAATTCTAAATACTAATTTGTCTTGAAATGAGATTTCTCTCATTCTGCCGACATAATCTGAACATTATCAGACAGTTCCATTCTACCAAATATTTTATCGTTTCACGCAAGTTTTTAAGATGCAATTTAAAAGAGGAGGATTTTCTTCCACTTGTCCCGTGGAAAAGCTTTATTGACCAAAATGACCACGGGTCTATTCCTGAAAGAGAGCGAACGGCACAACAGATGTGCTCCATTGTGATCTTCTCACAACTAACGCAACGAACCTCAATTCTGTTTACATTTTGATATGCGATCATTTCAGTATAGTTTGAATGAGAAATATTTACCAATTTTCTTTTTATTTAGTAATTGGGTATTGCTTATTTGAAACTGAATCCGCTTCCCAGAGGCAAATAGTAAATTATGTCCATTCTTATAAATATATTCAATTCCTGGGAGCTTCAGGTATCTGTTAAGATCTGTTTTTTTTTTGCGCGCGCGCGATCAAATGACAGGCTAAAGAAACAAGTTATATGCACTATGTACGAATGAAAACTTATTGTCTTAGTAAAATATGGGGCCAGTTTTCGACCATGACTCTCCATTTTTATGGTCTATTATTGGAATCTTATTCAACTTATTTTTCACTCACATTATTCAAATAGGCCTTAACATTGAAGCTGACTATATACTGTACCAACATCCACCTCATGTTGGCTACAGGATGAGGTAAAAATGAAATTATAAAACTCTTAAAACATACATAGTGTTAGGAAAAACTTTATTTCCAAATTTAAGACAATTTTAAAAAGTACAAACTGCAAATTTCTAGTCGCAAAGAAAATACAAATAAAATGAATTTCCAAAGTTCGACCAAAGTGAGAAAAAAAATCTATTGGATGAATGTTTTATTGGGAATATAATAAGAATAACATAAATCTGAGCAATTCAGTCATCTGAATAAGTAAATTTCATTTTTTGATAATTTAACGAGTTTCAAAGTTTGAAATTGGCATAATGGTTAGAGTGTTTGCCAATGGCCCGGGAGACCTGGGTTCAATCCCAAGGTAGAGTCATACCAAGGAGTCAAAAAATGTCACTTGATCCCTCCTTGCTTAACCCTCAGCATTATAAGGTACGGGTAAAGTGGAGTAATCCAGGGAAAAAAGTAGCGCCCACCCCAAAATCTCAGTTTAGTACCTATCGAAAAGGGCGCCTTCGGGTTACCCTCGACTACAGTGGCTAACTTTACTTTTACTTTCATTATAGGAAAGAATTAATGAGATGAATGATTGTGAGTCAAACAGCGAAAATAAATCTTCATTATAAATCTACCGAATAACTATAGTTAGTAAAAATCAAGAAATAAAAATGACCTAAGTTGTCAGGAACAGGAACTGTTGAATACACTTTTTTTTGTTGTTATCAATGCTCAATGTAAAACGTAGCAGGTTCGATATTTGCATCTGAAAATTCAAATTGAATTTCCGAACCAATGCTTAAGTAAGTAAAGTTGGCGACTGTAGTCGAGGGCGACCCAAAGGCTCCCTTTTAAATAGCTACTACACCGAGGTGTAGGGGAGGGTGTTACTCCTTTCCCTGGATTGCTCCACTTTACTCTTGATACGTACCATATTATGCTGAGTGTTAAGCAACGAGGTATCAAGTACCATTTAAAAAAATATCTTTTGTATGACTCGACCTGGGATTGAACCCCGGTCTCCAGGACTATTGGCGAATACTCTACCTACTAGGCCAATGAATGCTTACAAACTGAATTATAGGTGAAAGTGAAAGTTGAAGGTGAATGTTGGTGTCACTTAGATCATTAAAGCTGCTGCAATGTGCAATGATGAGGAAAAGGTTTTGTGATATTTTGCTCATGTGCAACACATTTCTGCATGTTTGGATGCTTATGCAGGAAGTTAACGATTCATACTGGAATGGTAATCCACAAGAAATCACTACTCTCCAGATTTGCATCTATATGCAAATTTGGGAAGTAGCGACTGAAGCACGACTTAGGAACCCATGGTTTTAGGCATACTTGAATTTTCCTGACTATCGACTTGCTTGCAACTTGAGCGAATTTTCTTGAACCCACTGCTTACTGTACTGTGAGCAATTGCTACATTTCATATTTTGCCCAACAAATGTTTGATTGCTTCCGCAGCGTTATGGCCCAGTTCAAACTCACAAAGCATATGTTTCCGAATTAGACTACGTGTCACGTTCATCTATGTGGCCTTCAAATAAGAGATGGGGTAAAACAATGCACAACGTGTTAGCGTTCCAAATAACACTTTACTACCAACCACCAGGGATTGAACTGCTTCGGTCAAGTGATATACGCGACTAAAACTAGCAGATATACAAAACTTTTGACACGCTACGAAAAATGTGGTTGGAGCCTCTTTTACTAAAACTTGTAGAACCTTATTGAAAAGTTTAAAATCGGAAACAAGGTTTCAGTCAATATCCTCATAATGTCCCCATCAATGTTATAATAAAAAGATACTATACTATTGAAAGACCTATAAGGAGTCCCTGTAGTGCAATAGTTTAAGTACTCGTCACAATGTAAGTGAGTTCGAACACCAGTTGCCCTATTACGTTCAATTACGGACTAACAGAAGAAACTTGAGAAAGTTATGATACTACTTAAACTCTCAGTTGTGGGTTAAATAGCCCCTCCACTGTTCTTCTACAATGATGGCTTTGACATTAAATAACTCACAAAGGTTGATATGCCACTAAAAGAAAGAAAAGACAAACTATATTGCCATGTTTCTCCTTAGTAAATGATAAATTAAAGTTATATTTCCTTACCGCAATTATTTGTGTAAAGATCGCACAAATCAACGTTAACTAATTTATACTTTATTGATGTAGATTTGTATGCACAGAGGTTCTACAATAAAACAGAAAGTTTAAGAAATTTATTTAAAGTAAACCAGTCAATATATTGACATTCGCAATACATAGTTTTGTTGAAGAATACTTGCATTTTATTACTGAAACTTAGAGTCGCCGATTAACGTTGTTTTAATCTTCACAATGCTCTCGAATTTCTCTTCTACAGTTTTGTCCAGGTCATTTAGATTATGCGATAACTGCAATGCGGAAATTATTTTCAACCTTTTCCAGTAAATCCTTACGTCCCGTCCTTCTTGTAAGTTCATGTAAGCTGTGTAGGTAATCAGCACGGAGTATAGTCATTTATAAAAATGTATTCTCATATGTCTTTGAAGTGCATTAAAGAATTCATTTTTGCTAAATTCAAGTGCATGCAGTGTTTTCTCTGTTGCTATGTATATTGGAACCTTCACCAAGCGCTGTATTCATTTATAAAATGAAACCTTTCTCTAAAAAACTGTAGTGAATGTCGATGTCATAATCAGTTTTTAAATAATTTTAATACTCTAAAATTCTTTTATCCACTCACTATACATTTTCCTCTGACTGTACATGATGAGAGTACAATAAATACAATCTTGACACGAGATAAAATCACACAATTCCAGTATCAGGGTAACATATACTTTACTGGATCTGGTGAAGACACAACATATCACTTGGGGGAATTTCAAACTGAAATACTAAAAATGAGGAACTCAAATAACAGGTGTTTCCATGATATCTGGCAAGAGGGACGCAGTCGTTCTTATCTAACAGTTGGAACAATTAGAAAATAATAGAGAAAATCCTAAGTGTTAAATAGTTGGAGAAGCATTCTACTCGTCAAAAAGCCAATTGTTTAACTTGATAAATAGAAAAGATACTGAAAAAGAACTATGACAATAATTAGTTCTAACCAATCACAAATATATTAAAGAAATTAAAAGAAGAAAGAATGCTATAATGGTTGGTTGGTTGGATTTTATGGCATATCAACTTTTGTAGGTTATTTAACGCTAAATCCATTTTAATGCAAATAGTCAGCTGAATTTCAAACAATTCAGTTTAGCATGAGTACACAGTTTAATTGTCAAAACAGTTCTAATTCAGCTAATTCAGTTTCGCATAAGTACAGACTTTGTTTACATACAGTTAAATGTCAAAACAGTTTTGACATTTAACTTATGCGAAACTGAATTAGCTGAATTAATATATTAAACAATTAAGTTTAGCGTAATTACAGTTTCAATGTCAAAAACAGTCCCATTTCAAACAATTCAGCCCAGCATAAGCGCGTTAGTAGTTTAATTGTCAAAAAAATTTCCATCCAAGCTACTCAGCCCAGCCAAACAGTTCCAATTCAAACAATTCAGCTTAGCACAAGTATGCAGTTAGTTCTATAGAACCCATAGATAGGGCCCTAGTAGGTGCTACCATTCCGAGATAGAGTGGACGTGGGAGTAATGGCAATGAAGAGGTGGTTTGCATTCCCCAAAGCTCCAGCATCTCTGGAACCTCATCATGAGATCGTTTAGCGTCATATACAGGACGCTCGTTGAGGTGGGGGGTTCTTACCCCTCTGCAGAGAAGCAGTCGGTCTATTCTACAGCCCCAGTCGATTGGGCAAGAATGTTATGATAATAACATGGTTGGATTACAAAAAGGCTTGTGATATGTGAGGTTCGCTCAAAAAGTTATTCGCTTCAACCAAAAGGAGTCAGAGAATGAAGACAGTTTTTCATTATTTTTTTCAGTAAAGTCTCCTATGACATCAGTTCACTCCTCCACAACTTTTATGGCTCGATAAATGTTTCCAAAATGGCGACTACGCAAGAGGGGTTTGACTTCATGAAACAGGAAGAATTCAGATGGTCTTATGTCTTTTGTGCTTGGAGGATGCGGTTGCAATTCAAAGAAGCATTTGGCTGCTTCAGCAGCTGCAAACTGAGCTGTGTGAATGGGTGTGTTATTTTGGAGAAAGAGCACACCAGTATCCAGCTATCCTCTGCGTTTCAACTAGATTGCTTTCTTCTGTTGTATTAATTCTGATGCATAGTGCTATCAATAATTTTTTTTTTCTATTTCCTGGTAGTCTATTATGGTTACGCCTTCAGAATCCCCCAAAACAGAATTCATCACTTTGCCAACAAATACTACCTGCTTGAACTTCTCCAGAATAAGTGAATAAGTTGGCGACCGTAGTCGAGGGCGACCTGAAGGCTCCCTTTTTAATAGCTACTACAACGAGGTGTAGGGGAGGGCGTTACTCCTTTCCCAGGATTGCTCCACTTTACCCTTGATACGTCCCTTATATTGCTGAGTGTTAAGCAAGGTGGTATCAAGTACCATTTTAAAGTCTTTGGAATGACGCGACCTGGGATTGAACCCAGGTCTCCTGGACCACTGGCTAACACTCTACCAAATCTTCAGGTTCGAAGTCTTGAATCCAGATTTCATTTTGTGTTACTTAGCTGTGATGGAAATTTGTTGTCTATTGGACAAGGAGACGCCTTTCATATAAAACCATATTGTAAATGGAATCAACTGGTTCATCCCTAGTTGAGGTTTTTGGACGACCGGACTGAGAGTAATGCCTCAGTTTTGTCTATTTTTAGATTTATAGTGCATTTATCACATTTGTATTGGCCTCAACTGCATAGAAATTAAGACTGAAATCTCAATTAGTTTTTCTTGTTTTATTTGTAGTGGTTGAGTGAGGTCATAATTGAAATGATCTGCTATATCTCTTCTTTCTGTATGAGGTTTAGACATTTTAAACAACCTTTGTGATCCAACAACTCTTTTGAATTACGTGATGGATGCAATAAACAATAGAAAGTAGAACAACTAGAGATAAATAAATCGATAGATATTAAAATTATTCCCTATTTAGATTTTCAAATGATAAGCTATTTAGACATTAACAAAATATGACTGAGATTTATTGACGAACTGAAATAGATAGATAGATAGATAGATAGGGTATGAACTGACTGAAATAGAGAGAGAAAGAGAGTCAGATAGAGAGAGCTGAGAGAACGATGACGACAGAGATAGAAAAATGGAGACAGAGTCATGGAGACTGAGGGAAATGAAGTGTCTTTGATAAGCTTAGAATAAATGAAAGTCTTGGCATGCTTTAGTTTAGTTTCTTTGTTTAATTTCATATCAATCGTTCGTGGTTTATTTAACGCCAAAGTCATACATGTAGAACAACAGAGGTGGTACTATTTAACCCACAGCTGGGGGAAAAGGGATTAATACCTTTCCAAAGGATATTAGTCCGAATGTAAACGTAATTGCAGGTCTTGAGCCCGGACTCGTTTATTATTATGTTGCAGTCCACAAATGTTAACTGCATACATGTAAAGTTGCTACATTTATTTTGAAACCTATAAATACACGTAATGATTTTCATATTTGCTCATTTTCTGTAATCAAACTAGTTTATTTTAATATTGAGTAAATTGAAACACATATTCAGTATATTGCAAATTTATTTTCCATGAGTAGAGTATTAATAAACTGATAGTCTCTATCTGTTTATCAATATATATCTATAGCGATTAATTTCCACAACATTACATATGAAGTCGGGGTGGTTTTAAAAAGAGAAAGATAGAGAGATGTAGAAAGAGAGAGAGAATCAGAAAGTGAGAGAGAGAGAGAGAGAGAGAGAGAGAGAGAGAGTGAATCTATGTATATTTTTATCTACATAAACTCTGAAATATTACGAACAATTATTTGGTTCACTGCACAAGATTTTACAATTTGATTATATTCTCGTCAAGTTTTAACCGTGATATTTCCGTGGGAACAGTTAAATCATTGAAGCCGAACACTTCTGCCTCAGCAGAGAAAATGATTTTCAAATTGCAAAAGCGGTAGAACGCCCACATAAAGAGTTTCAGTAATTTCTCAGAAGATGGAAGTTTACAGAATTATGTCTAGTTATTTACTCTCTTTTTGTGATACGTAATCATTAATTTTTGGCTTCATCTTTTTGATTTCAACGAAAATGAGGAAAAGGCTGATCAAGAGTTTTATATTTATTTATTTTTAATTTTTTTTTATCCCATGAAACTTTATGACTTATCTTATTCATGTTTAAAATAAATATCTTTGCTATAAAAAAATTCTTATTCAGGAAAAAAGAACACGGCTATGAAACATTTGATGATTTAACCTTTATAAATCTCTCTCTCTCTCTCTCTCTCTCTCTCTCTCTCTCTCTCTCTCTCTCTCTCGCTCATTTAACTCAAGTTTGATAAAAACGGAAATTACTCTGAGATTACATTCGGGTGGAACTTTTTATTTTTATTTGTTTAACCCTAAAAGTTTGAACTTCTCCCATTCCACATTTTTAATGATATTTATATGATACTGCAGCCTTATATCCTCCGCATATTGATAAAAGCATATTTTCTGCAGCTTGAACTTTCCATTTCCTTTGAAATAATTCAACCTCAAGGAACTTTTATATATTGTTAAATATGACAAGCGTTTTTTTTTTCCGTATTAAATAAACCAAATATCTGACGAGTGAAAATTATGGCATCTTTTATTCTATGTTTTTTAACTGAATTTTCTTCCAGCGCAAAACCGCTTCACTAACCTGCAGCCAACACTATCCCTACGAGTAGAAAAAAACAAAAAAACAAAAACAAGACGTGATTTTATGTAAATTAATCTAACCTTCATTCATGTTGATTAAATTTCATTTCGTCCTTACCAAGGCGAAATGAGAAAGAATAGAAGTAGGAAGACAACATAGCGTCAATGTTCTGATTGTAGGCTCTTTAAAGATCAATATCCAAATCTTAAAAATCAATATCCGAATTCCTGGCTTTTGCAAAGCTCAATCACCAATCAGTGATACCGGAAATAAATACGCAACACTATTAACTAAAATGCAATCCTTCAGTTATTTATCTAACCCGGATGAGGAAAAAGTTTAACTTTAAACGGAATTGATGTTTTCGAAGTACTTCAAAATCATTCATGGTGACATACACCTTGGTACCAGCTGGTAAAAGCATCCTGTGAGGATTGAACTCATTACTCCAATGAATTACCTAACTACCCAAATTTACTGCAGTTGACGCCCACAGAAATTGATTACAACTAAAAGAAAATATATTCTATCGAATCTGATTTTCGTTTAGAAAAATAAAGAAAGATAAAACTTTATTCTGTTTTTGGGGTTATTCTCGTTGGCCTCAACGTTGGTCTTTTGCTGCAAATCCATATAAATTTATTTCTATCATATTCAATGCATTAGAGTGAAGCCCAAATAGTTTCAAACATTTAACTAAGGAAATTATTTCCTAAACAAAGCCATGCTTCTCACAACACATCAAAAGTCTTTTAGAAGACGCCCTAGAATAAGCAAACTAAGAAAAGGATTTTCATCATGAAAGAGAGAAAAAAGAAAAGAAGAAATAAATTAAAGTAAATAAAATGTGATGTCAGCGGAATTTGTACCACGAAGAAAAAAATCAACAATCACTGCATTTATTCTAACAAATTTAGCATATATGGATGTTCTTTTTTTCCCTTTATTCCAAAATGTGTAGATACAAACTTACTTTCACAAATATTTCTCTCTCTGTCTCTCTTTTTCGCACACACACACACACACACACACACACACACACACACACACACACACACACACACACACACACACACACAGAGTACAGCACAGTACATCTCACACATAAAAGCTTGTCCAAAAATACACAATTGGGTTAGATATATTTCATCATCATAGATATTCATATTAATTAAAAGTTACGTTCATGTTGCTGAGTTTTGTTTTCTTTTGTTATGTTAATAAAAATGAATTAAAACATATACTTAAATTTTTTAGAACTTTTCGTGACTTTAGGAAATTGATCATCTGTTTAAACCCAGTGCCAATACTTTACCGGATTTTGCAGCACCGAAGAAATATAAATGAAATGTCATACAATTATCACGCCTACTTAACCATTAATGTACAATATATCTTCCTAGTATTATCATAAAAAGAAAAAGTATTTTCTTGTAATATCATATGGATGCTTATATCTATCTATCTGGAAGTCCCTGCGGTGTAATTGCTAAAGTGCTGAACTGCGACGTCGTTGTAAGTGAATTCGAACTTTAATAGCACAATACATTCACTTTTGGACTAATTCCCTTAGAAAAGGTTAAAACCCATTGAGTCTGTTCTACTCCTAATGGGAGGAAGAAAAGATGGATTCTCACCTTTTCTAAATGCATTAGCGTGAATAGGATTACAAACAGTTTCGTCTTGGATTTGAACCTGTACAGCTATGTTCGTTTTCATACAACCATTTCGTCAAGCATGCTCCTATCTATCTATCTCTCTATCTATCTATCAACTTATTTCAGTCTATTCTTCTATTATTCTCAATTTATCTATATATCTATTTACTTCAGTCTGTTCATCTTTTTCTTTATTTTTCTATATATATATATATCTATCTACTTATATATCTATCTATTTATCGACTTACTTTAGTATTTTCATCTTTTTTTCTCAGTACGCACATACTTTTCTATCTATCCATCTATCTATCTATCTATTCATAAATTATTTTTATAAGCAATAAAGATGAAGATGACAATCTAAAAAATTCATAAAAATGAAAATATTTTAACGCAAAATATAAGAAGATATCATAAAATGAATTTATTCTAAACACATTTTTCGAAATGTTTTCTGATGTTTTGCGATTTGTCATTTGTCTCCATATTTTTTGGGCTTTTGTCTTTATTTCTCTTCTTTACAAAACATTGTTTTTCTGCGAATAGATTTTTTTACTTTCCTGATTAATAGATTTGAAAATTATCTGAGATAATATCCACAAGAGGTATACCAAGGTATATAGAGACCGTTACATTATGTAATAAGAGCTCTGATTAAAAACAAGACGTATACCAACGGATATAGAAACCGTTGCGTTATGCAATAAGAACTTAGATTTAAAACAAGACGTATACCAACGTATATAGAGACCGTTGCGTTATGTAATAAGAACTTAAATTAAAAAACCTACCCTGAAAACTATAATGAATATATTTTACTATTTATCACTAATTAGATATTTTTTCTCTTCAATTGGTTTTCTCTTGATTTGATACTTGAATAAATTTTGAATTTTAATGTTTTTAAAGTCGAGAAAAACTAAAAGGATTTTAATTAAAATTTTCAGTCACCTGCACTGAAGATTTAAAAAAAAACATCGTCTGAATATTTTGCATTTAATCATATGAGGTTCTTCAGGGACTTCTGATTAAAATTACATTACACTCTTCATCATCTTTAAGTAACTATCTTAACCGCTGAAAATGATTCAACACTTTTATAATGACTCATAATGATTCAACGACTGTGTTTCTTTTTCATCGTGAAGCATCTGATTATAACCACCCATAATGCTTCAACAGGATTATAATGACTCATAATGATTCAACGACTGTGTTTCTTTTTCATCGTGAAGCATCTGATTATAACCACCCATAATGTTTTAACACGATTATAATGACTCATAATGATTCAACGACTGTGTTTTTTTTTCATCGTGAAGCATCTGATTATAACCACCCATAATGTTTTAACACGATTATAATGACTCATAATGATTCAACGACTGTGTTTCTTTTTCATCGTGAAGCATCTGATTATAACCGCCCATAATGTTTTAACACGATCATAATAACCCATAATGATTCAACGACTGTGTTTCTTTTTCATTGAGAAACGTTTGATCATAACCACTTGAATTCTGAATGAATAACGTCTATGTTTCAATTGAAAGTGCGGAGGTGGATTTTGAATCTATTTCTATTGAAATATAAATGGGGTCAGTTATTGGAATTATAAGTTGAATCATACCTTACAATGAAAAGGGTTTATCTCATATGACGTACAAAGATGTGTTAACAGAGGTATATTGCGGTTTAGTCTCGCTAGAGATATGCAGCCTGGCCTAACGCCGTCAAAGATCATATTCAATATGAATCTTCCATTTCTATACAGAGGGGAATCAAATCTCCCATATAACAATATTAAATTTACAAAGCGTACAAGAATGAATTACGTGGCATGAACTTACATCAGGGGAAGGACATTCAGGTAGATTTCTTTTTTTCTAAGGAACAAATAGTGGTTTAATTATTTTGTGGTAGAAGTAAATGAGACCCCAAAAAGTCGGTTTTTAACCATTGGATCATCATTTATTCTACATTAGAACCTAACAAGTACTACCACACTAGTCCAGAATGGATCCGAGATAAAGACTTGGTAAAGCTGTTGAAGATTATCACAGCATCATTTCATAAGAAATACTTGATCAAGTCAGTAATGTTTAGTCAAGCTAACATGAGTACTTTTTAATGATGCTGCTTTATGATTTAACTGTTCATTATTCTTATCTTCATACAATAATGGGACTGTAGAAAACACCGACTGCTTCAATGTAGAGGGGTATGACCCTCCAAAGAGTATCCTGGATATGTCACTAAACAATCTTACGGTGAGCTTCCATTAATGCTTTTTTAATTCCAGTAATTCCTGGAGCTTTGGGCAATGCAGAGCACCCATTAATTGCCATTGCTCCTAGATCCACTCTGGCCCGGAGTGGTAGCATCTGATAGGGTCCTATCTATGGTTCAAATAGAACTAAACTGCTTACTTATGCTAAACTGAATTACTTGAAATAGAACTGTTTTGGCATTTAACTGTCTGTGGACAAAAACTATAATTATACTAAACTGAATTGTTTGAATTAGAACTGTTAGACTAAACTGAATAGCTTGAAATAAAAATGTTTTCACAATTAAACATTGTTCTAATATTTAAACTGCATACTTATGCTCAACTGAATTGTTTGAAATGGAAACCTTTTTTATGCTAAACTGAATTGTTTGAAACGGAACTGTTTTGACATTTAACTATGTGTAAAGAAAATTTATACTTAACTTAAACTGAATAAGTTGAATAAGAACTGTTTGACTGGACTGAATAGCTTAAAATAGAAATGGTCTTGACAATTGAACTATATACTTATGCTAAACTGAATTGTTTGGAATAGAACTGATAATGTGAATAAAAATAGATTTTACATTAAATAACCTACAAAGGTTGATATGCCCTAAAACCAAAACAACCAACCTATTCATACAACAATACTGTGGTATCTTGTATCCAATGACGCAGTGGGATATTAAAAGATAGCTCTACAGAGTACATCCAGCACAAAAACCGCTGATTTAACCAAGGATCGAAGGGGAATATAATGATAAAATGTTCAAGAAGGCATCGATCCTTCTTTATGGTAATGTCATTTGTCTTTGAAGAAACTAATTCAAAAAGTATCATGAAAAATGTAATTTTCTTAAACTAAAATGTTTTCCAAGCGAACTCAGAAAGTAAAAATCCTTTCAGAATGCAAGGACTTATATTCTAAATCTCCTTGCTAATGTCCGTCAGTGTTCGCGCATTATTATAGCAATAGGTTTTTTCAGGAGTTGCTTCTATACTGAAATCTCTTGGAATCTCATTCAATATTCAAATCGTGATAAAAAAACCTTTTCAAAGTAGATCTAGTTAAACACCTGGTAACATCACTAGGAGAAGTGCACTCGTTGATATACTGAGTAAATTTTAAGTAATTATATAAGATGGATGCTTCATTTCTTTCAATGGATAAAAGCCTTTAACTTATTATGGCAATGATTTGCTAATGAGATGGTTCCCAAAGGTTACTGCTAAGGATTTCAGAAAAAAAAACACCTCCCAGTTTTATGACATCTTCGATTCTCTAGGGTCAAGAAATGTTTCAAAGTCACCTGTTTTAGTTGAAAGGTAGAAACGCTCCAACTGTCTAAAATATTAGATGACAATGCTGAACTATTTTCAAGTTATCGTATTGCGTTAGATAGTAGCAAGTTCTTTCTTCATGCTAAATTCCTAAAAACATATTGTAATGATTGCAAGGTCTATTCAGGTTTCTATTTTCGGACACATTTTAACAGTTGAAATCATTAGAAATCTTGTGGGTACGTCATTCTTATCACTAAGTATGATTCTTTGGGGAAATCAGTTCATTTGTAAAACAGCATTTGGGTCATATCATTCGACATTGTTTCTGATATAACTGAAGTTGTACTATACACTATTGAATTCTAAAATTCACTTGAACTTCATGAATCATAACCTCATGAAATAATCTTATTAATACTTCTCTCAAGTTTTGCAATGAATCTCCTTTGCATGTATAGTTATATTTAGCTCATGTATTGGATGCGCCGAAAAAGTTTGCTGTTTGGGAAGAGAAAATGTGTTCATCTTGAGGTAAACCTCCTATTCCAATTGATCTTCCCTTTAATTCAAGTGACTTCAATTTTCGTTGAGATTAAGCTTTTTAATGATAATTATCAAGACTAAGATTTCCTCTCTACAAATAGCAGACTTTGAACTTACGTCAAAGTACAATACTTTCTTATACATTCTGTGATTAGCTATTTAATCATTTCGTTTCAAATTTGGCAGAATTTACTCCAAGACATTTAAGATTTGATTATCACTCCGGAGTAATTTGTATGTATGTATGTATGTATGTGTCTACATACATACATACATACATGCATACAAATATATATATATATATATATATATATATATATATATATAAACATAGTTTGCTAAATTCGTAAATATATATATATATATATATATATATATATATATATATTAGATCAGGAAGCTTACAAGTTCAGTTCTCCTTAGTCTGCCTTAATACTAAATGCATTTAAAATGACAAAACAATTTAAGTTTTCAGGCATCTTTACTGCTTTTCAATAACACAATCGTCATCGAAACTCCATTTCGTTTCCAGAATATAAAGGTCGTCATTTTTGTAAATTTACGTGGGAAAAAATGGAACCGCTAAAACGACTGTTCGTAAAGACACTGAAAGGAAGTATTTTTAGTTGGGAGAAAATGTCTGTCAATATTTAACAACTTCTGAAAATCAGAATCATGTTTAATGACTGCCTGAACCGGCGTAAGAATGAGATAGGAAAAGTTCCTTGCTAACAACAATAACAGACTAAGTCGAATAGATTACAGATTCTTACACAAGTCTTATTTAATTGAAAAATACTCCACTGATTAAAGTCACTGTTACTGATAGTGGAGAATATCTAAAACAATGTGGGTTTTGCTTGAGAATAAATAAATCAACGGAAGTTGATAAAAGAAACGAGACAAGAAAATACAGATATTATCATAAACAATGAAGAGTAATCACACTGATCACTGAGGTAGAAATTTTGAAATGAGAAGAAAAGAAAATAGTCGGACTCGGTTGACATTATATTTAGAAAGGAACAGAATTAAACATTGTTAAGCCTAAAACAAATGAGAACAAAACATTGCTCTGCATATAAATCATATAATAAAACTTGTTATAATAAAATTTATTTTTGTGTTCAGAAAAAATCTTCATGGGGAAAAAGTTTCATATTGGAATGGTTTGTATGAAAAGAATATTAATCAGAATTGTCTTAACAAAATTACTATTGAAAGCCATAGCTGTTCTAAAATTTGTCTACCATAGTTGTGACAAATATTAACAGAGATAAAAGTTGATGAAATAGATAGGAGAAAGAAAGATTTCACTAAAAAAAAAAAGGTATGTGGAAAATGATTGGAATGACCAAATAACAAGGTATAAATCCTAAATTAAACTTGATCGAAGAAAGTAAAACGTAGACGAAAGAACTATTGTGTTGATTTATTGCAAAATACTGTATAGCATATGCTGTAGATGTGAATGTTCAAATATTTGGGTGCGGTAAAACTTTTTGCTGAGGCAGAAGATTTTTTTCAGATATTCACTGATGACTTTTGGCAATTGAATCTACATATTATATGATTAATTTGATACAACTTGTCCAATTGTTGCTGAAATGTTTATTCTTTATTTTCAAATATAACACATAGAAACACATTACTTATTCATACTTCATTTTACATCTTTGATTATGAGTGCTGATAGATTTTCAGTTAGAGCCATTTTACCCTACCGGTGATAAAAAAGCAATGACTGCAAGGTCAGCGGCCAATGAAATCAATGATGTGGAAAGCCAAAAAATGATCGACGAATGAGTGGCACAAAACTGGTTCAAAAGTTTCAAACAAGGTGTCACCAGCTTCTAAGACAAAGCAAGGACAGGGAAACCTATTGTGGAAGATGAGGTGTTGCTTGAAATGGTTGAACAACAGCTAAGTAAAAAAAGCACTCGTCGATTGCTAGCTGAAATTGGTCCATCACAAAACACCACCAATCGATAAATCTATAAGTTTGTCTTTGTAAACAGACGCTAAAATATTTGAAATGCGAAATAAGACATAACATTAAATATTGAAAAACTTTTGACTCAACTTTGTACTCTAAAATTCTAAAGATCAGCTCATCACTAGAAATCAGTTACAAGGTAGGAAAAATACTTACTTGTATAGGTAATCTTCATGAGTTTGGATTATCCATAATACATTGCCATGAAACTGAGTAATATATTCTCTAAGAACTGTGAGGTTTATTACATATTATTCAAAGAAACAAATCAACTATCATTGACCATTTTATCAATACAAATGAAATCACGTTTTGAAATTTGAATCCAAAGTATAAGTAACACAAACAAAAATAGAAATGCAATTTGGTTAAAAAAAAAGGCAAAATTATAGACATAAATGCATTTGAACTCAGCAATGATATGCACATCCTTAAACGCTAATGAATGCAATTTATTCCAAAATCTTGCAGTACTTGAATTAATCTAAATGACTGCAAATGAGTCGAAATGAGAAAGTAATACCTCAGGAGAACTAGGAAGAATTTAGACACAAGAAAGAAACATATGCATCTAATAAAACATATACTAACATTAGTACTATTTTTATTATGCATTATGGGCATTTTCCGAAGCGAACAAAAGAAGAACTGAAATCTTTAGATCGAGGATTAAATTATTTAACATCTAAGAAGAAAACTCTATTCTCAAAGGAAGATCATGAAAGATAATGTAGCGAGAATAGAAAGCAAATTAAGATTGATCACTTTAAGAGAATGTGGCTTCAGTTATAATACGAAACACAGAATCGACACTTCAGAGGAAGGAGAAATTCAGAGCATACAAAACAAGATGGATATGACAGTGGAAAAAAGATTTTATATAAGTTACAGATTTGTTTATATATCGCAAACAAAACCTAATGTATTAGGGCAGATTATGAGATAATAAATAATGATAAATTCTTTAAAAAATAATAAATACCCACCACCGACGAGGAAAGGAAAGTAAAAAAATAATTCGTGAATGACTTGAGAGGAATATGAAAAAACAAAACCAAAAAGCAAGCAAAAAAAAAAAACCCTGCTCAATACTATTCGCACTAGCATCAACAGAACAGCAATAGCTAGAAACAATCTGAAGAAAAACAACTGTAAGGAAATTTTAAGCGACAAACAAGCAAAATCTCAGAAAACTTGGACTTTGCTAAGAGTAGGAAACCTGAAGAGCGAAACTGAATCTTTTCTAATATCAGGACAAAACGAAGCCATAAAGATTGACTATGTCAGAGGGAAATTTTATAAGAGGCAACAAAATATCAAAGGTAGCTTATTTAGTGGTAGAGACGAAACAATCAATCACATTATAAGCGAATACAACAAATTAACGCAAAAAGAGTATAAAACTAGACAGGACTCGGTGGGGAAACTACTACACTGGAAATCGTGTAAGAAGTTAAATTTGACAATATGAACAATTGGTATATGCACAACCCGGAATACGTCCTGCAGAATAAGACACAAAATCTTCTCTCGTATTTCGCGATACAAACGGCACATATGATATTGGACAGACGAAGATACTAAGTGACTGTCAGGTAAAAAGTGAATATGCGGAATTGTGGACTTCGCCATCCTGGTAGACAACTAATTGAAATTAAAAGAAAATTTAAAGAGAGATGAATACGTCGACCTTGGTAGATTACTGAAAAAAGTTAGAAACATGATTGGTACAGGGACCGCATGTGATAGGAAGACAAGTGGATACTAATCAAACTACATCATCCTTACGATCATCCAGAATACTGAGAAAAGTTCTGGAGACTTGAGGTGATTCCCTCTCACTACAACTCCAGTCGAAAACCATCAGCTTACGATAGTGTGAAAAACTCCAAAGCAGAATAATAATAATAATAATAATAATAATAATAATAATAATAATAATAATAATAATAATAATAATACGATCAATATCATAATAAGTGATTGCAACAAACTGGCAAAGAATGAGTACAAGACTAGTCACGACTAAGTGGGCAAGGTGATCCACTTAGAATTGTGCAAGAAATTCAAATCTGAAAATACGAACAAATGGTATATGCACAATCCAGAATCTGTCCAGGAGAATGAGACCCACAAACTCCTTTAGGATTTAGAGATACAAACTGATCACCTTATCTTTGCCAGATGATTAGACCTAGTAATAATGAACTAAAAAGACAAATTGCAGAATTGAGGACTTTGCAATCTCGGCTGATCATAGAGCAAAATTGAAAGAAAACTAAAAGAAGGATAAGTTCCTAGACCTTGCTAGGGAATAAAAAACAACCCGTAGAACATGAAAGTGACGGTGATACCAATTGTAATTGGTGCTCTTTATACAGTCACTAAAGGATTGGTACAAGAAATGGAGGACTTAGAAATAAGAGAACGAGTGGAGACCATCTAAAGTACTGCATTATTGCGATCAGCCAGAATACTGAGAAGAGTCATGGACACTTGGGGAGGCCTGCTGTCACTCAAAAACCAGTGGGGAACCATTGGCTAATGCTGGATTGAAAAACTCTCAAAATAATAACATTTATATTAATAATAATGATCGAATAGCTGGGAAAAGATAAATGAATCTTCGAAGCATATTTTTAGAGAAGAAAATATAATTAGTAAAATTTGTCTTAAACCTAAAATGCATAATAGATTTCGTTGCTAGTGAAATCTTTTGGTGAATATTTGTGATTTAAATGAGGGCATTTTTCCACATTTTTTTCGGTTAAACTATTTCAAAATCACAAATTAGTTTGTTTTTTTAAATTTTCCACGCTAAATTCTATATTGCTTACGAGTGCCTTCTGCCGTTAGATGAGAATCTATGTACCTTATTAGCCTGAAAGCGTTAAGAACAATTGCCGTTCACAATGAAACCGGGAAGACATGTAATGAGCCTATTCTTTACTTTGAAAGGACCAGCCTTAGTGGAAACGAAGTCTCAAATTAGGGCAGTAACTATAATACCAAAAAGGTAATGCAGGAACACCTAAAACGAGCTCAGGTACTTAAGTAAAAAAGTAGCGGGTTAGTAGACTTTAACTATGTTAAAACATAAATATTTATTAATTTAATTCAGTTTTTTTTATGTGACCCACTGTTCATGAACATTTACCGTAAATGTTCTTGGTCACATCTGTTCCAGGTGCACAGATAATAAACAACTCCTGGGTATGGTATAGCCACAATATACTACCCATGAAAAATGACGAATCGAAACATGAATTAACATGGGGCCCAGACGAGACATTTAGGTGTCATGATCTGCAGGTGCTCCCTTGATAGTCAACTTGGGGTACCCACCGGCATACTAGGAATGTTGGCTTTTGTTCTTTCAGATACACAAATAATTCTTCTTTCAGGTACACAAAAGATGAACAAACTGACCACTCATACCAGAGACCACAGCGTAGAAAATGGACAAGAGAAGATAACAAAGAATGTGCTGTTATTCTAGACGCAACTCTGCTAAAAGAGAGTATAGAAAAATAATGATAGAAATCTGGACAGAATTCAGTAGATTTAAGACAACAAACCAAAGGCTCGCTGACCAGGTTAGGACAATAACAAAGAATGGTTGGTTTTCTGACCTTGAAACCTGGAAATCCACTAACGAATATATAGGCAAACATGTCAACAAAGCCCTAAGACGGTAACCAAGACAATAAATACAGGAAAGCCAGAAGCTCCTAACCAAACACTGCATGACAATGACCCATGCACCGCAAACACACAAACGCAAACACTGACTCAAGAGGAAAAAACTAATATAGATACCATTAGAAGAATCATGTCTGAAAAAAAAAACACATTACCTTCTCTCAGGAACAGAGACTAAAGCACAGTCAAGTCCTAAAAAGAGAAAGTGAACGTCTTATTGATAAATATCCCAACAAAGAACATCATGGAGTTAAACGATTTAATATACGGAGGGGCAAAATTAGTATGAGAAAAAATCGGGGTTCCCTTGAAGACCACTGATAGAAAGTCAAAACCCAGGTGGGAACATAGACTAGAATCACAGATAAAAATACTATGACAATAAGCAAAAATACTAAAACGGAACATTAAGAGATTTGTGGATAAAACTGAAAAAGCACAGCAAGTAGAACTCAAAAAAAACTTGAAGAGACCAACCGAAAAATATTGGTTAAAGAAGGAAGACTAAAAAGATACCGAGACAAGACCAAACAATATAGGCAAAACAGGACGTTCCAAAACAACGAAAAATATTCTACCAGCTATTAAGATAAGAATGAGCGAAGCCATATGAACAACCGGATGCGAGAGAGACAAGAAAGTTCTGGAGCAAAATATGGGAACGGAAAGATCATATCAAAAAAGCCAAATGGATATATAAAATGGAACCAGAGTTGCGAATGCTTGATAAAGGCCCTCAGGTAGACAGACACCCTAACGGGCTCAAGGTAACATTTAAAAAGATATCAAACTGGAAAAACACTGGCCTAGATGACATACACGACAAACAACGGAAAGGAATAAACTAAGATACCCGAATGGATGACCAAAAGGAAGGCTACAGTAATCCAAAAATACCCGCTCAAAAGAACCGACCCAAACAATTATAGATCCATAACGAGCTTACTGATTATATAGAAAATACTAACGGTACGAATTAAGAGAAGATATACTGCCTATTGATAAGCCGCGGTATCTTCCCCGAAGAACTGAAAGACTGTCGTAAGAGAACTAGAGGCACAAAGGAACTACAATATGTAGATTAACACATCCTGAACGAAAGTAAAAAGATACGGAAAAGTATAGCTACGAATTGGATTGATAACAGAAAGTATTTCGATATAGTCCCCAAAACCTGGATACTACACTATTACATAACATATGAAATACCCGACGAAGTCGTACAGTTTATCGAGGGGACCTTACAAACCTGGAAAGTGGAATTGACTGCAGGAAAATAAAGCTTAACACAGGTAAAGATCCAAAGAGGCATATTCAGAGATGCACAATCATCTTTACTATATGTGATAGCCATGATGCCACTCAACAACATCCTTAGGAAATGCACAGCCATATACAAACTCATTAAATCGTTGGAAATGATCACCCACTTAACGTACTTGGACGACATCAAACCTTTTGCCAAAAACGAAAAAGAACAGGAAACTATAATACAAACTGTGAGAATATACAGTCAAGATATAGAAATGGAATTTGGCATGAAAAAAATACGCCGAGTTAGTTATGAAAAGTAGCAAAGGAAACATGACGGAAGGGACCGAACAATCAAATCAAGATGTAATCAGAACGCTCGGAGAAAAAAGACCTACAAATACTTGGGGATATTGGAAGTTGACACCATTAAGCAAATGGAAATGAAAGAAAAAATTAAAAAGGAGTATCTCAGAAACAGAAAATTACTCTAGACAAAACTCTTGAGGAGAAACCTTGTCAAAGGCTGTCCCCGCTCGTAAGATACACAGGGTCATTCTTGAAGCGGAATAGAGAATAACTTAAACAAATAGACCAGAGAACAAGAAAACTAATTACCATGCATAAAGACTTGCATCCCTGGCATTACATTGAGAGACTATATGTGTCAAGAAGAAAGGGAGGAAGTGAGTTTGCTAGCATTGAAGACAGCGTTGACGCATCGATACAACGTCTTGATGACTACACACAAAAGTGCGGAAGAAGACTGATCGCAGCCACTAGAAATAATACTCACAAGACGAGCACAAGCGGAAAGACAAAAAACCGAAAACAAAAGTGGGAAGAAAAATAACTCTGTGGACGTTTAGGCAACTAACAAGCGACATCTCACACGAGAAAACGTGGACCTGACTAAGAAAAGGAAACCTTAAGAGAGAAACTGAATCTCTTCTAAATGAGATACAAAACAACGCCATAACGACTAACCATATAAAAGCGAGAATAGATAAGGCGCAACAAAACAGCAGATGTAGTCTACGTAGTCCTTAAGAAGAAACGATCAATCACATAAGCAAATGCAGCAAATTAGTACAGAATGAGAATAAGACTAGGTTCAACTGGGTTTGCAAGGTGATCCACTGGGAATTGTGCAAGAAGTTGAAGTTTGACCATATGAATAAATGGTCTATGCACAACCCAGAATCTGTCCTGGAGTATGAGACCCATACACTCCTCTGGAATTTTGAGATACAAACGGATCACCTAATCTCGGCCAGACAACCAGAACCTAAAATAATCAACAAAAAAAAAAGAGAAAACTTACAGGACTGTGAACTTTGCTAGCCTGGCAGACCACAGAGTAGAGTAGAAAGAATGCGAAAAGAAGGATAAGTACCTCGACCTTGCCAGGGATGAAAAAAAAAAAAATTGGTGCTCTTGGAACAGTCACCAAAGGATCGGTACAAGGAATGGAGGACTTGGAAATAACGAGACGGGTGGGGACTGTTCAAACTACAGCATTGTTGAAACCAACCAGAATACTGAGAAGAGTCCTGGAGACTTGAGGAGACTTGCTGTCACCCTAACTACTGTTAAATACCAACAGCTAAGGCTGATATGTAAAATGATAAAAATAATAATAAGAGGACCAGAGATGAACTTAGACAAATGGACCAAAGAATTAGAAATCTAATGACCATGCTCAAGGCATTACATTCCAGAGACGACGTTGACAGACTATATGTACCAAGAAATGAGGTAGGAAGAGGACTTGTCAGCATCGAAGACAGTGTTGACT
Organism: Sepioteuthis lessoniana; assembly: GCA_963585895.1. NCBI lineage: Eukaryota > Metazoa > Mollusca > Cephalopoda > Myopsida > Loliginidae > Sepioteuthis > Sepioteuthis lessoniana. The sequence continues at coordinate 76,593,833 of OY757910.1, read as the reverse complement.
CATCGATACAACGAGTCGAAGACTACATAAAAAACACAAACGAGGACTGATTACGGCCATCAGAAACAATACTGACAACACGATAGATAACAGAAAGATAATAACTAGGAAATAAAAATGGGAAGAAAACAGCTCTTTTAAACGTCTAATAAACATCTCACACGACAAAACCTGGACATGGCTAAGAAAAGGAAACATTAAGAGAGAAACATAATCTCTCTTGATGGCAGCACAAAACAACGCCATAAGAATCAATCATATCAAGGTGAGGATAGATAAGACGCAACAAAACAGCAAATGTAGGCAATGCAGTGACAGAGAGGAAGCCATCAATCACATAATAAGCGGATGCAGCAAATTGGCACAGAAGGAGTACAAGGCTAGACACGACTGGATGGGCAAGGTGATCAACTGGGAAATGTGCAAGAAATTTCAATTTGACAATGCCAACAAATGGTATATGCAAAACCTAGCACCTGTCCTAGAAAATGACACACATAAACTCCTATGGGACTTTGACATATACACGGATCACCAAATCCCGGCCAGAAGATCAGACCTTATAATAATCAACAAAAAAAAAAAAAAAAAAGAAAATCTGCAAAATTGTCGACTTTTCTGTCCCGGCTGACCACAGAATAAAACTGAAAGAATGTGAAAAGAGAGATAAGTACCTTGACCTTGCTATAGAAATTGAACAAACTATGGAGCATGAAGGTGACAATTACACCAATTGTGATTGGTGCGTTTGGCACAGTAACTAAAGGATTATTAAAGGGCCTGGAGGATTTGGAAGTTGGCAGCCGAGTGGAGACCATCCAAATCACAGCATTATTGAGCACGGCAAGAATACTGGAAAGAGTCCTGGAGACTTAGGGAGATTGCTGTCACTCAGTCTCCAGTGAAAGACCATCAGCTAACGGTAATGTGAAAAACTCTAACGAGTAAATAAATAAATAATAATAATAATAATAATAATAAGATGATGATGATGATGAATTAAAATAAGTAAAAATTATTTCATATGCACAAATAATATGAAGCAGAGGAAAACCTTGGAAATACTTATAAAAAGAAAAAGTTAATTTCTTATAAGTTCAGTTCACAGCAAAGGTATTGGCATCAATTGTGTCAAAGAAAAAAGTTAAAGTACTAAGTAAATAGCAGATGTTGTTTATGTGATAAAAGGTCCATGAGTGTAAATGATGCCAGAAGTAATGACAAGATGCTCATGAGGTAAAAATACGACATAATAGAGGCAGCTGTCTGCTAGGAATATCAAATACAATTCGTATTCAATTATCTCAGCAAATTGTAAAACTAAATCTTAATTGAATATTTTTAGTTAATTACTTTCAAAACAAACCTGCGACTAACTTTAGTTGGTTTCATAGGTGATAAACCACACAAAAGAAAAAGCACTTTGGCAGTGTGATGACTGTAGAATACGCCAACTGCATCTCTACAGAGAGGTAAGACCCCCTCCCAACATCTGGTGCCCTGGTAGGACAATAATCTATCTGATGCTGACGCTCCACTCATTAAGTTTAGGTGAGTATGTGGTAACCCTTCCTTACCTGGTCCACACAAACTCAGAGTGTTCGTACCTATTGAGGCCCAAGCTATGGCTCAAATAGTATTGTTTAATCATTTACAAGACTGGAAACTATTTTGCTATTTAAAAGCAAATTATTAATTGTTATGTTTTGACCTTTTGACCCGGCCAGAAATGCCATTCAAGGTGATGCACCGGAAGGAAGTGACACATTCTAATGGCAGTTTTGAGAGGAAATCGCGTGGGCGGAAATTGGCTGATGAAATGGGACGAGCTAAAAAAATGCCCATGGTACACTACAGAGAGATGCACCGGAAGAGAGTGACCTCTGAACTGCATGACAGTTATTTCCGCTTGATGACGATTAAACATTCGATTTCAAAGATCGAGTGGGCGTCGAACGATTATATAACTAAGTTGAGTTCGACGAGGGTTCCAGACAGTTGGAGAGAGAAGTGGTAGGGAAAGCCACATCAGGCCGAAGGGGCCTTTGGGCCCTGATGAGTTGAGGTCTGGAGAAGATGCTGATAAGATGCAGTAAAGAAAGCCAGCATCCAGCAGAGTGGGCCCTAGGCCTCCGGTTGAGCAGCCCTAGAAAACAAGAAAGACACAAAATGACGGTCATAACAGTGGTGTCAAAATATTTCAGTTATGTTCGGTCTCCAGCTTCCTCTCCCACGCAAACCTTGAACAACCCTTTCGAACCCTTGCAATAAAGTGAGAGGTAAATATTTTTCGAAGAAGACTTCCTGCGTCGTTTATTACTGCGTCTTAATTATTGTGTCGTTGTGATGCCGTAGATGACAATATAACACTTACCAGGTCCACACAAACTCAGAGTGTTCGTACCTATTGAGGTCCAGTCTATAGCTCAAATAGTATTGTTTAATCATTTACAAGACTGGAAACTATTTTGCTATGTACAAACAAATTATTAATATCAAATTGAATAATTAGTGAAAGATATCTATACTTGCAACCATTTAACTGTGTGGAAAGTTGACTATTAGAGTTTGCAATACTTGAAAACATTTACGAGGTGCATACGATAAGTTTCCAGACTTTTTTTTGCATGGGCACTTTTATTGATAGTGCACTCATGAAACTCTAGTCCCCTTCAAAGTAATATCCTCCGGCTGCAATGCAATTGTTGTACCGTTCCCACAACTTCTTGAAGGCCCCATGGATGTGTTCTTGTGTGAGCGTGTCAATAATCTTCGTCACAGCCTCTTTCATCTCCTCAACTGTCTCATAGCGACAGCCTCTGAGCTTAGGGAATAACCAAAAGTCTCAGGGAGCAAGGTTTGGACTATAGGGAGGGTGAGGAACTGTCTTGATACCTATCTTGGTCAAATAGTCTGTGACAAGGATGGAGTTGTGGACTGGTTGAAATGCCACTGACTCGATTTGAAGAGTGCTGGCCTCTTCCGACGGAATCTCTTCCTGAACTCCCTTAAAACCTCAACATAGTAACCCTAACCCTAACCCTTTGGCCAATCAACTCTGGTGTATTGACTTCCTTACTCCTCGCACACCTCTCATCATCCCTCACAAGCTCCCTGGCTTCTATAAATCTCTTATGCCACTCAGAAACTGATGATAGATTCATGCAAGATGCTCCAAAAGTAGTGTGAAGCATTCCATACATTTCTCTGGCATTTTTTCCAAGTTTAAAACAGAATTTTATTGCATACCATTCTTCTAAAGTGTCTAATTGCATTTTTGAAATTCACCTGCTGTGATAATCAGGCTTTAGTTGGGTGTATTCTAATTGCTGCTGTAGCTGTTCATTAGAAAATGAAATTATAAAAATTGGTCAGTCATCTCATAAGATGTATAGCAATAACATACTGAATGTTCAAGTGTCTACGACAATTTTAAATGTCCATATAAAAAAAGCCTGGAAACTTATCATATGCACCTCGTAACTGTGTTCATAGAAAATTATTAGTGCTAGATGGCAAATTTGAAACAATTCAATTGTGTGCAAACAAATGATTGATTTTAAATAGAATTATTTGTGTTAAATATCAGTACAGGAAACTATCTATGTGAAAACAATAAACTATCTGATAACAACACAAACCATAAGTTTTCATAATTACTTTGTTTTACCTTTAAATTCGTTTAATATTCTGGAAGTTGTAAACAAAAATAAAAAGGATTAACGTAACGAGATCTTTTTACATATTATAACAATAATATAAATATAATTTACTTAAATGTCACAGTAAGTTTTACCGTACGACTAAACTAATATTGATCCGACTAAGCTGAGTCCGAATGAGTAGAGTGTTCGTCAATGATCCAGGATACAGGGTTCAATCCCAGGTCGAGTCATACCAAATACTCAAAAAATGGTACTTGATTCCGCCTTGCTTGGCACTCGGTATTATAAAGTAAGGATCATAGGTAAAGTAGAGCAATCCAGGGAATGGAGTAGATCCCTCCCCTACACCTCGGTATTGTAAATATTGAAAAGGGATCCTTCGGCTCACCCTTGACTAAGGTCACCAACTTATACTTTTGTAGGCTGAGTCAAAGGTCTCACAATATTTTGGTACGGGCTAGTTTGTAACGCGGGTATCACGTTGCCAAAGAAAGTTTAAACCACGGAAGGTAACCACTGTTGTCGTTTGTATCCTTGAAGTGGATATGCTAACACGTTGTACATTGTTTTACTCCATATGTGATTTGAAAGCCGCTCGGGTGAACGTGCAACGTCATCTAATTCGGAATTTATGCAAGACAAATTTAAACTGCGACATATCGCTGCGGAAGCATTGTTAGTCAAAAGCTAAAGACGTTGTTAAAGTTCAATAAAAGATGTTTGAAGAACTTTCGCTCGATTTGTATAAACTTCGATGATCAGTCGTAGACTGGTAGGTCTACAGCTATGGATTCCGAGGCTGTTCTCCGAGCCATAGAAGCAAATCTGGCAAATAGTATCCAGAGAATAGTTGGTGAGCTTAGTATCTCAGCCAAGTGTAGCTGGTCCCCTTCATTACATTAACAATGGTAAGTGGAACTGTTTAATTCTGCCTTAGATTACCAAGATATTGCACAACTTTTGACTCACACTTGTAAAGTACTCCTCACAAGTGAGATCTCATGCCATCGATTTTTAATGGCGTTTTCGTATTTAAGACAATAATATGAAATTAAGTAGAAATAAAGTCAAGTGATTTATTTTGTAAAGGATGTAATGTTTAATGCTTTCTATTAATGAACAAATAAAGGTGTAATGTTTTTGAATATCAAAAAGATTTTTCAGAAAGCTTCAGTTCAAAATCGAGAAAACGATTAAAAATTAGATTCATATTTTAAGCTTAAAAAGAAACTGTACTGACATTTGTAAAAAGAAAAAAAATAGAATGGATCTTCACTGAACAAATCTTTTAAGGACTACTGGGGAAAATCCATTGTAGATTAATCGCTACTGGATGTTAAATACAAAACGTTTTCCAAGATATTTAGAAAGAAAGATATCAAGGAAGTTAAGGAAATAGAAACGTTCTTGGTTAGAAGGAAATTAATCAATGTAATTTGACAAAAAGCAGAATATGGAAAATTCATAGACTATTCTTAGATAAATCATAAGATATCCCTAGCCAAAGGTTGATATGACATTAAACAAAGAAGCCCATCTGTTATCCTCAAATGACCACCTGCTTGATGGTGAAGATGCTGCTATAAGAGATAAAGAGTGGTGATTGTGGTTTAGTGGTTATCATCATAAGCAATGGACACGGTTACCCATGTTTAAATCATGGACAGAAGCTTTTTGCTTTTCACATAGTACTAATATCCTTTAGAAAGGTATAAATCAAACTATTCTTTCCTGGTTATGGAGGAGCGAGTTCCTGTAGCGAAATTGACAAAATGTTGGACTATGGCCTTGAAGTAAACCAGTTCAAATCCAGTCACGCTATTACATTCACTTCCAGGCAAATACTTTTGCGAAAAGGTATGAACCCCCTTATCCCCCAGCCATAGCTTAAATAATATCACTTCTGTTTTTCTGCAAGGATTGCTTTGACATCACATTACCCATGAAAGTTGATATGCCATTAAACCAAATCAAACCAAACCAAACAAAACCCATCAATGGGTAAATAGTACATCAGATTGGGCTATATAACCTTACTATGGCAACCAGTCTAGGAAAAGAAAGATCTTTAATCAAACCGGTAAAACTCCCCTTAAAAATTAACCTTGTGTCATAGCCTGCTCTTGCAGATGGGTTGGGTAAATAAATAAAGAATACTGATGTTATATACATATCCCACGGTATAACGGTTAAGATGCTGAGTGGTTAAATATAGGAGTCAATGATAGGATCATTTCATTCCTCAAAGAAATATATAATACAGTATGATATGCCAGTCAGCGTATCAGTTACATCAATACGACAGTTGGTAACATTAGAATGTTCTGTCTAGCAAAATATCGCCTTCATTTCTTCACGTTGTATTGGACCTGGTTCGGTTTGTAATAGAATAGCGAAAGAAAAAGGCATGACAGGAAGAACTTTAAAAGATAAATTATTATTCAACCAATATAATCTTGACACTGCTACACAACTCTGCTAACCAATTTATTAGGTGTGAAACCCTATATTCTGACACGTCAGACTATTTGAAAAACTTTTGCGATCCTTTAACGTAGGCAATATATGTTATTTTACCCGCTGGAGACAATCTTGTTCTCTTAATCTCTGAAGGCTTTGACAGCCTAAGTTCTTCTGTCTGCTGGCAAGATGAAGTGTCTCTTTCAATAACTCTGCCAATATAATTGATTATAAATATTAATAATAATTATTTTATCGAGTCATCACTGAATAATTCATGAAAAAAATGATATCAAATACCTGACATTAAGTTACACCATTTGGGGAAACTTATTTTAATAAGACTTTCCAGTTCGAAGAACATGTGTTATTTATTTGACTTTTGAGGTCATCAAATAAAATTGAATAAAATGAATCTTTCAAACTTCACTGCTTACCAAAATAGATATCTAATTGGTGATTTTGGTGGTATATACGATCAGCAATGATATCTCGGGGAACAGGTAAAATAGAGAAAATAACTCTCCATGATGCAACGAATCTTTTTGAATTCGTGCATATTTTCTATTAAGCTCAGTTCAATGCAAATTACCTTTCAAAGATTTATTGTAGATTTATTCAAATTCTAATATCTAAAAAAAAAATTGCTTTTATAGGCCATGAAATCGATAATTAAGTAAAAATTAAATGACCCAAACCATTCTGGTGTCAAAAATATTTAGTATTAGCGGTAATAATAACAATAATAATTATAATAATACATAGGGAACAAAAATCGGAAGAAAAACAACTCTATGGGCGTTTTAAACAATTAATAAACATCTCACACGAGAAAATCTGGACCTTGTTAAGAAAAGGAAACTTTAAGAAAGAAACAGAATCCCTTCTAATAGCAGCACAAAACAACACTATAAGAACCAATCAGATCAAAGCAATATTAGATAAGACTCAACAAATTAGAAAATTTTGACTATGTGGTGATAGAGACGAAACATAATAAGCGAATTCAGAAAATTAGCAGAGAAGTAGTATAACACTAGACACGACTGGGTGGGTAGGGTGATCCACTTAGAGATGTGCAAGAAATTTAAATTTGACCATACGAACAAATGGTATAAGCACAACCCAGCACTTGTCCGAGAAAATGACACACATAAGCTCCTATGAGACTTTGACTTACAGACGGATCATTTAATCTCGGCCAGAAGACCAGACCTTATGATAAGCAACAAAAAGAAGAGAAATTGTGGACTTTACTGTTCTGGCTGACCGCAGAACAAAACTGAAAGAATATGAAAAGAAGGATAAGTACCTCGACCTTGCTAGGGAATTGAAAAAAACTATGGAACGTGAAGGTGACAATTATACCAATTGTGATTAGTCGTTTTGGTAGAGTAACAAAAGGATTATTAAAGGAATAGGAGGACTTGGAAGTTGGAGGACGAATGAAGACTATCCAAATTACAGCATTATTGAGTACGGCCAGAATACTGAGAAGAGTCCTGGAGACTTGAGAAGACTTGCTGTCACTCAAACTCCAGTGAAAGACCATCAGCTAAAACTGATGTGAAATACTCTAATGAGTAAAAATAATAATTATAAACTCTATATTTTCTCTTTTTAGTTTTCTTATCGAGAAAAACAGCAACTGGAGGTTATGTGGTGACAGAGACGAAATGATAAATCACATAATAAGCAAATGCAGCAAATCAGAGCCAAAGAGTTTATGACTGTACACAAATTGATTGGGAAGTTGATCCATGGGAATTGTGCAAGAAATTTATATTCAACCAAACGAACAATTGGCATGTGAACAAACCAGAATCTGTCCTGGAGAATGAGACGCACAACGTTTTCTGGGAATTTGACATACGTACAAACAGATCGCATAATATCAGCCAGACTACCAAACCAATTCATAGTAAATAAAAGAAAGAAAAAGAGAACCTGTCGTAGAGTGGACTTTGCCGTCCCGACGGACCATTGAGTGAAAATAATAGAAATCGAAAAGAGAGAAATATCAAATATTTCTCTTTTCAATTTCTGTTATTTTGCCCGAGAACGAAAAAAGTTATGTAACATTAAGGCGACGTTGATACTACTTGTAATTGGTTCACTTGGAACAATCCCCAAAGGCTTAGTTAAGATACTGGAAGATTTAGTTATTAGAGGTCGAGCGGAGACCATCCATAATACAGTATTATTAAGATAAGAATACAGGGAAGAGACCTGGAGACTTGAGGAAACTTGTTGTCTCTCAAACTCCAGTGAAAAACTACCAACTAAGGCTGATGTGAACAACTCTTAAAGAAGTGAAATAGTAAACTCCCCAGTTGTAAAATAATAATTGGAACAATAAGAAAGATTCAGGAAGAGAATGGGGGAACAGTAGACTCGAGGGATATTTGAGACCATCAAAATCCCAGCACTACAGCTATCGGGTAAAATACTTTGAAAAGAACTGGAGAAGGTAGATGACTTGTTGTCACTTGAATTTCCGGAAATATGACCAGTTACTTCTGGCGTTGAAATAATAATAATTATAATCAATTGGAATCCCAAATACAAACCCTAGATTATTCAGGCAATATATAGAAATGGAATTTAACATTGAGAATTATGCCTTACTAAGGGAAAATAGAAACAACAGAGAGAACTGAACAACCAAATGAAGAAAGTACTTGAAAGTTCTGAGAATTGGAAAAATAGCTGCAGATATTTGGTAATTTTAGTAGTAGGCACCGTCAGTAAGAGATGAACGTAAAAGTTAGCAAGGAATACCCCAGAAAAACAAGGAAACTACTGTAAAGCAAACTCAACGGAATCAGGACTAACCGGGAGTACTTTATCAAAGAGACTCTTCGAGTATCCTATTGAAGATACTCTGGATTGAACAAGTGGGGGGACTAGAGAACAAAAAAATTGTGACTTTTCTCAAGCGAATGTTGAGATACAATATGCTAGAAGAAAAGAAAGAAGTGGTGGGCTCACCAGCATTGGTACTGTAATTCAGGAACTTGAAGAATTAACAAAACAAAATAAAGAGAGTCTTATTACAACTAACAAAATCTGCAACAAAATGACAAAAAAAGTAAACAGGTATCATAAAATTGAGAAAATAAAATGGAAAGAAACATGACAGCATAGATACTTCTAAAAGCAATGTATACACGTTGTGCCTAAGGTAACATATATATGGTTATCCAGAGATAGGAAAAAGAAACTAAGTCGCTCATAATCGCTGCCCAGAGCTATTTCAAGGGAACCAATGGCATAAAAGTTAAAATTGATTAGATCGGAGAATTGCAAATACAGGCATTGCAGAGATACAGACAGACAGAGATTGAAAGCAGAGAGACAGACAGTGACTGGGAAACAGACGGACAAAGATTGAAAGACAGACAGACAGACAGAGACTGAAAGACAGAAAGACAATGAGACAGAGACTGAAAGACAGACATACAAACAGACAAACATAGACTGAGAGACAGAGAGACAGAGACTGAAAGACAGAGAGACAGACAGAGACTTAAAGACAGACAGACAGACAGACAGAGAAAGACTGAAAAACAGATAGACAGAGAGACAGATAGACAGAGACTGAAAGACAGAGAGACAGACAGAGACTGAGAGACAGACAGACAGAGACTGAAAGACAGAAAGACAAAGGGACAGAGACTGAAAGATAGACATACAAAGACAAACAAAGACTGAGAGACAGAGAGACAGACTCTGAAAGACAGAGAGACAGACCGACAGACAGACAGACAGAGAAAGACTGAAAAACAGATAGACAGAGACTGAAAGACAGACAGAGACTGAAAGACTGAGAGACAGACAAAGACTGAGAGACTGATATACAGAGACTGAAAGACAGACAGACAGAGAAAGACTGAAAAACAGACAGATAGACAGACAGACAGATAGAGACTGTCAGACAGACAGACAGAGACTGAAAGAAAGAAAAACAGATAGAGAGAGAGACTGAGAGACAGAGAGACATACAGAGACTGGGAGACAGACAGAGTCTGAAAGACAGACAGAGAAAGACTGAAAGACAGAGAGACAGACAGACTGAAAGACAGACAGACAGACAGAGACTGAGAGACTGATAGACAGAAACTGAAAGACAGAGAGACAGACAGAGACTGAGAGACAGACAGAATCTGAAAGACAGCGAGACAGAGAAAGACTGAAAGACTCACAGACAGAGACTGAAAGACAGAGAGACAGACAGACAGAGACTGAAAGACAGAGAGACGGACAGAGAATGAGGGACAGACAGACAAAGACTGAAAGATAGAGAGACAGAGAAAGACTGAAGACAGAGAGACAGACAGATAGACACTGGAAGACAGAGAGACGGACAGAGACTTAGAGACTGATATATTGAGACTGAAAGACAGACAGACAGAGACTAAGAGACAGATAGACAGAGACTGAAAGACAGAGAGATGGACAGAGACTGAGAGACAGATAGACAGAGACTGAAAGACAGAGAGATAGACAGAAACTGAAAGACAGAGAGACAGACAGAGGCATAGAGACAGACAGAGGCAGAGAGACAGACAGGCAGAGACTGAAAGACAGAAAAACAGACAGACAGAGACTGAAAGACAGAGAGACGGACAGCGACCGAGAGACAGACAAACAGAGACTGAAAGACAGAGAGACAGAGAAAAACTGAAGACTGAGAGACAGAAAGACAGAGACTGAGAGACAGAGTGACACACAGACAGAGACTGAAAGACAGAAAGATAGCCTGAGTTCACACAGACAACCACGTAAGTTAAAGCAGCAGACGGCACCGAAGGTAAAGAAAACTAGAGTCGACTCGATGAGGTGGGTGATTCACTGGTAATCGTACAAAAGACTAAAGTTTTCCTATACCACCCAAAATACATGTATATATCTGCATATGTTCTTCAAGAATCAAACACACCATATTCTCTGGGATTTTGAGACAAAGGCGGTTTACATAATACCAGCTGGAAAAAAACGGATCTTACGTTTACAAGAAAAATAACTTGTTAGCTCAAAAAAGAAAAGCTACAAAAATACATAGAGCTACCAAGTGATCTTAAACAAAAAATTTGGAATATGAAGGGGATAACGATACCAGTAATAGCAGTTTCCTTCCGGACGATTCTAAAGGGTCTAGAAAAAATACTATGTCAATTGGTAACCCGTTTAAGAATTGAAACCATCCTGACTAATGTGAATATTGACGGTGACAGTGATAATGAAAGAGTCCAAGGTCACGAACGTAGTGACAGCATGTAACGAAATTTTCGGAGTTACATAGTTATGTGGTCATCGCAACAACTCGGTAGTATTTCTAAGTTTCCCGAAGGGTTTTTTATGCATTTAAAACACTCGACGAAAGGTCATATTTATAATTTACAACTAGGATGACCATCCTCAAAGATGATACATCTGAGATAACGGAATTGCCGAGTTCTTTTTTTATTCAAGGATGATTGGGTTATTCAACCATTCAAGAAAGTTATTAGAGCATTTGTTTTTTGTTTTTTTTTTGGTTGCCCCCAATTATTCATTGTAGAATTAAAATACTTATCACCATGAGATATTTTTTCAACCAACGATACACAACACGATGTAAAGTTGATTCCTGACCCTAACAATAGTTATTGTCTTTGGCACTAATCTAGTTTATATTCATGGACTATTATTACACGAAAATCAGTTTTATTTATATTTGCTTCAATACTTCATTGAAACAAAAAACAAAAAACAAACAACAGAAATACAATTAATCAAAAATTCAAATATCATTAAAAATAGGAGTAGGAAATAAAAAAAATGATATATACGAAGAAGCATAAATAGAAGATAACAATAAGAGAAATGTTATACATTTCACTTATGTAACGCAGCAACATTCACTTATTTTATTACATGCTGAAATATCAGCATCTTAATTTGTCAACCCGACCAGAGAACATCGTTAAGAAAGAAATATGCGCAAAATGTCTCAAACCACTATCTCTTTTTCATAAACTGCACATTAAAAAAATATGTTGCTTTTATTTATTGTTTTTAAAGCAATAAAAAAAACAACCTGCCTTGAATAAAGTTAGGGAAATTTAATTCATTTAATTTCTTATGAGAAAAACAAAATGTAAATTCACCCCATCGGGTTTTCTACGAGGATGTATTGAAAAGTTCATCATCTGACCAAGATACTCGCATGGAATATGACCAAATGAAGTTTATTTTTTAATATAGTTTCCCATACAGTCCACACTCTATTTCCATAGGTGCTACTGTGCTTAATGTTCAATGGTCAAAATGTTATCAACAGTAGCTATGGTGTCATATGAATTTTTTAGCCAATGAACCCTTCGGCTCACTCTCGTATAAACTCTCAGTATTTGAACTCAATTTCCATTTCATGTATTTAACTTGGCATTTCCATTTATCATTATATTTTCTCATTTCTAACCGTTTCTTCTCGCTTTCAACAAGTTTCCGAGAAACCATCAACATAACTTTATAATGGTAGCTATTTTCTGATATGGTTAGGTAATTTGATCATTTTGCTTTAAAAATTGTTAATGAAAAAAAAAGCAGATGATATTTTTAAAAATAAAACGGGAAAGTAATAATTACTTCAGTCTTCCTTTTCAGTCTTATTCCTTCTAGAAAATTTTCCTATTTTTTTTTCAAGTAATTGAATTAAGGAAATTCTTTAACAATGAATTTCCTCAGAGGATTCTTATCCTATTGAACCCAAAAGAGAATGTACTTGAATTTCGAAGAAAAAATAGAGAGATTCACAAAATCCGGTCAGGAAAACCACCACAACTCCCAGTGAGAATCGAACTCACTAAATTAATGATTGATTACCCGCTGACTCCACGAAGCTGTATACATTCTTACGGAGGAAACAATAATGTTTATATAAAGTACTTTTTGCATATTTTCTTGATTTTTCAACAAACTCTTATCCATGTGATTAAATGTTTTCAATATAGAAATGCGAGAGAAATTATTAATAATTAAATCGCCAAATTTGGAATTAATACTTAGCAACTTTTGATTCAGAAAATTAAAAATATGATTTCGTATTCATTTTGCAAGTAGACAGATTACCAATCAGAATGATGACTAAATGATCTTTAATTACTGTTATTAACTAATAATTGATTTTCAGCTTGGAAAGTTTTATTAATAATAGCCTTTTCTTCATAGAGATTGTTGCAATATACACAGGAGGATTGCAGACAAATTTCTTTAAATTTTCTCTCCTCTAACATAACATTGCTTCTTTCTTTCTTTCTTTCTTTCTTTCTTCTTTCTTTGTCTTTTTTATCTCATCTAACTCAACATTGCTTCTTTCTTTCTTTCTTTCTTTGTCTTTTTTTTTTATCTCATCTAACTTGACATTGCTTCTTTCTTTCTTTCTTTCTTTCTTTCTTTCGTTGTCTTTTTTATCTCCTTTAACTTAACATTGCTTCTTTCTTTCTTTCTTTCTTTCTTTCTTTCTTTCTTTATCTCATCTAACTTGACATTGCTTCTTTCTTTCTTTCTTTCTTTCGTTGTCTTTTTTATCTCCTTTAACTTAACATTGCTTCTTTCTTTCTTTCTTTCTTTCTTTTTTTCTTTCTTTGTATTTTTTTTTATCTTTCTTGTATACATATTTCTTCGAGTTCATTTCTGTTTTTTGTCTTGTCTTTTTTTCCTTCTTTCCTTTCGTAGTCATCCTATTTCTTTCCTGCTTTCTTTTTTTTCTTTTTTTTTTTCTTATTTCGCAGCCTTTACTGAACTTCTGGGTCTTGCGAGAAATATTTACTCATTCTGTATTTCAATATAAAACCTCTTTCTGTATTCTGTGTAAGTTTGGTTGGAATTTTTTTTTCTTTGGCTAGACTTTAGCAATAGATTTGCACCTGACAAAACAAGGGACATGTGAATAAAAATGTGCTGGAACATAGAAAAGATTAACGTCTTGGTCCTCATCCCAAGTTGATATTAAATGTTAGTTCACGTCACGTAATGACCCACAGAATTCGCTTTTGGTTAACTACGTCAGCACGCAAAAACATCTGTCAACGCAACAACACTTTCTCTCTCTCTCTCTCTCTCTCTCTCTCTCATGATTTTTCTTTTGCACCATAAAATAATTTCAATTCAGTTCTTTCTTTCTCTCTCTCTCTCTCTCTCAATAATATTCAAACTTTTCTCTATTAGTTTCTCTCTCCCTTTCTCTCTCTCTCTCTCTCCCTCCCTCTCTGCCTGTCTGTTTCTCTGTCTGTCACAAAGAAATTTCATATTTCATACCCACACACTTTAATCTCTAACTTTACACCAATTTTGTTTTAGTCACTTTCCTCTTATTCATATACGCTGAAATATTATTTCGTGTCCACACAGACACAGACACACACACAAACACACACACACACACACACACACACACACACACACACACACACACACACACACACACACACACACACTATATATATATATATATATATATATATATACTGATTGTTTGATATGAACAGACTCAGATAGATAGATAGATAGATAGATAGATAGATAGATGAAACTGGAGAAATAAACATTTTTATAATGTTTTTGAAATCACTTTTTAACCATAATCATGCACACACACACACACACACACACACACACACACACACACACACACACATACATATATAAATTGATAGATACATATAAAAAGATGGAGATAGATAGATAGATAGATAGATAAATGAAATAAATATGCATATCAATTTCCTTTTCTTTGTTTATAGTTATTTCATATTTTATACTTATATACGTTATTCTCCAACTTTACACTAATTCTGTTTCCTATTTTTCAGACACACTGAGATATTGAGATATTATTTCGTATTCATGGACAAACACAACCAAACACAAATGCACACGCAAACACACACATGCACACACACTGTCACACATTCACGTACCGAGGGATAACACTTACATCCATAGCAGCCAAAATCTACAATGCTCTACTACGAAACCGCATAGAACCCAAAATAGACAACATCCTTAGGAAAAACCAAAATGGCTTCCGGAGAAATGAATCCACAACCTCACAAATATTGAACATCCGTAGAATCCTTGAAGGCGTTCGGGCAAAAAACCTTCAGGCGACATTACTATTTGTCGACTTTACCAAGGCCTTCGATTCCATCCACAGAGGGAAAATGGAACTAATCCTACTAGCATACGGCCTACCAAAAGAAACCGTAGCAGCAATAATTATCCTCTACAGAAACACAAAAGTGAAAGTACGTTCACCAGATGGAGACACGGAATACTTTGACATTGTTGCAGGAGTACTACAAGGAGACACGCTAGCCCCATACCTCTTTATCATCTGTCTAGACTACGTGCTTAGAACTTCGATCGACAAAATCAGAGAAAATGGCTTCGAGCTGACTAAGAAAAGAAGCAAAAGGTACCCTGCAAAAACAATCACAGACGTCCACTACGCTGATGACTTAGCGTTACTGGCGAATACGCCTAATCAAGCAGAGACACTACTGCATAGTTTGGAACGAGCTGCAGCAGGCATTGGCCTCCATGTCAATGCGCACAAAACTGAATATATGTGTTACAACCAAACGGCAACATTACCACTCTAGACGGAGCCTCTCTGAGGCTAGTGGACAAATTCACCTACCTAGGAAGTAGCGTCTCATCAACAGAAAATGACATCAACACACGACTGACGAAAGCATGGACGGCTATAGATAGGCTCTCAATCATATGGAAATCAGACCTAACCGATGAAATGAAGCGCAGTTTCTTCCAGGCAGCGGTTGTATCGATACTGCTATATGGATGCACTACATGGACGCTAACCAAACGGCTGGAGAAGAAACTTGACGGCAACTACACAAGAATGTTGAGAGCAATATTGAACAAGTCCTGGCGACAACACCCCACGAGACGCCAACTGTACGGCCACTTGCCTCCCATCACGAAAACTATACAGGTTAGACGAGCCAGACACGCTGGACACTGCTGGAGAAGCAAGAACGAGCTCGTAAGTGACGTACTCCTATGGACCCCCACATATGGCCAAGCAAAAGCAGGACGACTAGCCCGAACTTACATACAGCAGCTATGTGAGGACACAGGATGTAACCCAGAAGACCTGCCGGAGGCGATGAATGATAGGGAGAAGTGGCGAGAGATGGTCAAGGATATCCGTGCTGGCGGCACGACATGATGATGATGATGATGATGATGATATATTGATTGATTTATTGATTGATTGATAAAGATAAACAGACTGAGATAGATAGATAGATAGATAGATAGATCTGAATAGGCTGAGATAGATAGAAGTAATGAAACAAACATAAAATGTTATTTTTTTGTAATTTCTTTTTAATTTTGAATTGATCTCACAAAGTTTCGTTAAGAAAAAAGGATTTTGATGAATTTTTAAATATATCTATAATATCCATTAGTCTTGTGTGACTATGGATTTACGTCTACATCTCAGTACAGGTTGCAGAAACCTCCACACTCAATCAAGATCAGGTTGGTCAACGACCATGGATTCCATAGTCTTTCTCCAAACTATAGATGTAAATCCGCTGAGTAATATTCGGAGATTATCAGGCGAACTGGGTATGGATCATCACCTTCAAGGTGATACAATCAATAAGAGCATCCAGAGATGTTAAATTGTGCCTTACTTTTCCAAAATATTGCAAAACATTTGACTCATCCTCGTAAGTTCCCGAATTAGACAACTTCAACTTTCATCTGTGCAACTTTCAAATAACTCAGAGTGAAGCAATGCATAAATTACGACGATACAACTAAACCAATGGGGGGGGGTACGTACATGAATTAAACAGCATTGGTCACGTGATATACGAGCTGGAAACTAGCACGCCCCAAAGTATTGCAAAACTTCCAACTCGGTCTCTAATATATGACATCCGTTAGTCTCGTGAGACGTTGGATCTGCGTCTTCATCTCAGTTCAAGACCGAGAAAGTTTGTATAGAATATTCGACAGCAGCCCATAATACAAGTTTTCCCTCTTGATGACACTGGTGTAGTTCAAAGGAAGAGTAATATATTATACAACTTCGCATTAGTATTACTGTATAACATGCTGAAACGGAGTTAAACATAACGTCACGTTGCCTTTGGTTTTCCTATTTGCACAGACGCAAATTTATCTGCTGTGTTGTTAAGGGGGTTCGAATTCCGAGTTTTCATAGACAAAATAAGTGAATCATCCTCAATTGTAATTAGTGAAAAAGTAGCATAATAGTGCTGGTGTTATATAATGACTGTTGACATGGATTTTTGTTTCGTTCCTGGTGACCCTGTGTGCTTTGACAAGCTGTTACGTTGTGATTTGTAAATAGGGGGATGGCAATGCTTCGGGTTCAGCCGCACGAGCAGCTGTGTAACCAGAAGGGGACCACGGGATATGAGAACCACACGGTCAGATTTAGACAGTGAGTCCTGTAAGAATTGAGGGTCGAGCCAGGGATACTCAGCCGATCAGAGGTCGTCTCTGACGATACGGCTTGCTAGGGGGTGCAAGCTTTGGCACCCCCTTGCTCAAGGAAGAAGATATGGGGCAAGAAGAAGTCCCCTCTCTGAGTATATGTCTCTCCATCTATCTCTCAAACTTACAACAAATTGCGCGCCCCCTTCGGGAATAAAATGAGAGAGATATATTTTTATAAAGAAGTGTGTTTTGTTCGTTCATTGAAGTTCGTTCATTATCTTTGATTATGTTCTTGGTAATGGCTACATGTAGTATACAACACTGGTATTATGCAAACCGTTTTTGTTTGTGCAGTCCTAAACATATTGGATGACTAAATATTTGTACCTTAGTTTGGTTTTGTAATTTGCTTGAAGCATTGCACAAATTATTTTATTTTATTGAATTAATTTACAGGGCAAATAATTATCATTTCGCATTGCAATTGTCCCCTAAATTAATTCAATAAAATAAAATAAAACAAAATATGCATTGTGAAAACATAATTATTTGCTATCTAAATTAATTCAATACAATAAAACAAAATAAAATAATATATATATATATATATATATATATATATGTGTGTGTGTGTGTGTGTATGTGTGTGCGTGTGTGAGTCCAGCTGCATCATACGAACAGGTTTCGACATAAGGTCAATTTTTATACGGATTTTAACAAATTAGCGTTCATAGTTCTTTTCCTTCTTGACTGGTTGCCATACAAAGTTTTAAAAGCTCAGTCTCACCTAGTATTTACTCATAGATAGAGAAGATGATCGAATGCATACCTTTTCCAAAGTTATTTATTATATGTCAAAGGCAAACAGCCGCGACCAGTATTAGTACTTCGGTTTCCATATTCCTATGATGGCAGCCATAAGATCACGATGGCCTTCAACACCGCCCCATATATATATATATATATATATATATATTGTTCCCTATCCTTTTTCTATTTTGATTTTATTTTCGTTCAATAAAATATTTACCAGGTACGGTGAGATTTAGTATAAACCTGGACGTTGTTTTATATCGTTTGTTTTGGAAATGACCGTAGATTCTAATAGCGTTCGGGATTTTTAGCAGTGTATGGGTATAATAAGGGTGCCTTGGGAAAAATTGAATGTGTATTTGAGCTCTAACATGTGGGAGAAAAGGGGCGAACATCATACTGAACAAAAATAAAATCAAAATAGAAAACGGATAGGAATTTTTTTTTCACTCTGTGAACCATATATATATATATATATATACACCCTAGTGAAGCTGTGGACTGCTATCGATACGCTATTGATTACGTGGATGAGAGTCTGATCTATCAGACAGATTAAAACTGAATTCCTTCAAAACGGTGGTTGTATCAGTACTTCCGTATGGACGCACCACGTAGATGTAGACAAAACGTATAGAGAAAAAGCTACACGGGAATTGCACAAGAATGCTACAAACTACATAAAAAATTTTGCAAGCAGTAACCTACGAAACAAGAGCTGTACGACCATTTACCTCATATCTCTAAGACCATCCAAATAAAACCAACAAGACTTGCGGGACTTACTGCTGGAAAAGCAGGATTAAATCATGCGAATTTCTATGTACTCTTTCACAAGGACGTGCCAGTGTTGGCTGACCAATAAGAACTTACCTACAATAGCCCTGTGCGTACACAGGATGGAAATCTGGAAAACCTGTAGGGAGCAATAGATGATATGGACGAATGGAGAGAGAGAGAGACAGAGAGAGAGAGAGAGACAGAGAGACAGAGAGAGAGATAGAGAATTAATGAAATCTGTGCAAGCAGCGTAATATGATGAGGGTATTGATATATATATGTGTGTGTGTGCGTGTGTGTGTGTGTGTGTGTGTGACAATATATATGCTCCCCTACCCCTGTGGGCTTGAGCTCTCTAGCGAGGGAAGTAATGGTTGCCACTAGCGTAAAGCAAGGCTCTTCAAATGAATTGAGCTCTCAGTAGCCGTTAAGCGGATATATGTAAACAAAAACGATGTGATACATAAGCGTTTAAATTTCCTTCGCTTATGCTGGTTTTCATCGTAGCTGAGTGGTAGAATCTTTCATTGGCGTTTCAGTCAGCAAGGTTTCGATCCCAGCTTCGGGAATCTAGCCTGTCTCGCCACACTGAAGAGTTCTGATAGAACGAAACAGGTCTGTCTGTGGATGACAATATATATGCTCCCCTACTCCTGTGGTTTTGACCTCTCTAGCAAGGAAAGTAATGGTTGCCATTATTGTAAAACAAGGCTCTTCAAATGAATTGAGCTCTCGGTAGCCGTTAAGCGGATATATGTAAACAAAAACAAATTTGATACGTAACCGTTTAAATTTCCTTCGGTTGCGCTTGTTTCCTCGTGGCTGAGTGGTAGAATCTTTCGATTGGCGTTTTCGTCAGTCAGGTTTCGATCCCAGCTTCGGGAATCTAGCCTGTCTAGCCACAATGAAGAGTTCTGATAGAACAAAATTGGTCTGTCTGTGGATGACAATATATATATATGGGCCAACATTCATCAAGCAATACAATGAATATGTACAGGCTCAAGAGGAAATGATTTGTTTATTATCTGCTGAAAAACTTTTCAAACACTGATATCAAAGTTTCTACATATTGTACTTATACTGAAATATTTCCATATCTTCTCTTTTTAGTTATATGAATAAAAATTGATTGGAATTTGACATCCAATATAAACGCATATATGATCATTGAAAAAATCTCGTTTGAACAAATTTAAGCAAACACGCACGAATATATATATATATATATATATATATGCGGAATCAAATCATAATTTGATTTTTATTTTCCTTTTTGAGTCGTTGCCAGATTTGCATATACTTTCATTTCTTTCTTTTATCTTCCAAAATAAATTATTGTTTTCTTGTGGAGTCCCCGTAACATAGTAGCTGACATACTGGACTGTGATATCATAATACGCGATTTCAAACTGTAATCGCACAATTACATTCACTCTTGGGAAATGAATAACTTCTACCTCTTATATATACCAGCTATGGGTTTAATATTAACATTATTGTTCTTCTGTAAGGATATCATTTGCCTTAAATAAACCAGGAAGGCTGATATGCCATTAAACAAAGAAACATACACCTCTGAACACATGGACATACAGGGACACACTTACATACACTCCTCGAACTTATACCCTCAAGTACCTGTAAATTATGTTCGTTCTTAATACACTTTCTTTTTGATTTATTTGCGAAATCAATATGCACCTTAAAAGCGAGTCACCAGTTCTTTTCTAGTAACTCTTTTCATCTGCTCACAAAAAATATTTACCTTTCTTTTAATCTGTCATCTTCATCAGCTTTGCACGTATTTCAAAATATTTCTTCGCTTTTCATCATTATTTATTAAGCGTGGATTTTCAGTCGGAAAAAAAATCAACGGAATAATGTCATTGCGGAGAAAGAAACAGAATTGTTCTCTGTTCTTAAATGGGCTTTCATGCATGCATACATCTGCAACGTGATGCATTTGGCCACGCCTCCATGCAAATCGTGTGCAAGTTATGTAGCCTCAGACATTTTTCTTTCATAAGGTCTAATTTACATTTTCTCCTCCTTTTTCATTTGTTGTCTTCGCCAAACTCTTCTCTGTCGGTTTCCGCAATGTATAAACGAACCCTACTGCTGCTGCTGGTGGTGGTGGTGTTCAAAATTAACGTTGCAAAGAATTGAACTAAAATCAATATTATCTTATGTTTATATGACATTTTCGGACCAAACATGGTTGTTCTTGACTTCGCTAAAAATTCATTCTTCTTATCTGTCCCAAGAAATTACCATAACGAATTGACAAGAATTTACAACTTCAATTATTCATTGCGGCTATCTGCAGAAGTAAAAAAGCCGAGTCGTCGTTTCTTTTATGATAATGTTTTAAACATCCATTTACTATAACTTGTCACAATTCATAGGTTTATCGACGGAACAATTCATAATTAAAGACATTGTAAACGTGTGTATAAATAGATATATGTGTCATAGCATCTGTGTACCAATGTATGTGGGGAGAGTGCTCGCGTCTGATATGGTGAACTGTAACATATGTGACTTTGAACTCACATTAATTTTTGACTAATAACCTTGGGAACGGTACGAGTCGCCTTATTCTCCCAAGTATGGGTTAAATCGCACCACTACTTTTCTACATTATGACTTTGGCATTAAATAATCCAAAAAGTTTGAGATGCCATCAAACAAAAATAACATTCAAACCTCTGTGTGTATGTCTATGTGTGTGAGTGTGTGTGTGAGAGAGAGAGAGAGAGAGAGAGAGAGTGAGAGAGAGAGAGAGAGAGAGAGAGAGATCCAATATTCATTTATCTATTAACATTTCTGTCACCATGTAGATGTATTTAAGACCGAGTGTTTATTTTTAATAATAACTGTGTGTCATGAAATGTTTACGAGGTGTTACTTTGTCTGGTCGAAGGCCATATAAGGGAGAAGTTTCTCTTTTGCCAAAGTTCGAAGCTAGCCTAGAAAAACAACATTCGACATTTGATTATTTTCTATGGAGCCAAATATAACCACAAAAGTGATGTACGTAGTTTTATTACACCGACAGACATGCCTTGTTATTTCGAAATTTTAACATGGGGCTTTAGTAACGACTACATTCCCGGTAAAGCAAAAGTTACTGGTTAACCATGCTCGGTCGATATCTTCGGGATTCTCTGTGGTGTAGTGTTTAAAGTGGTGGACTGTGACATCCTAGTAAGCAGGTTCAACTCCAGTCACGCTATTATGTACACATTTGGCCCAATACCCTCGGGAAAAGAATGAACCTCTTTATCCCCCAGTTCTAGGTTTAATATTATTACTACTATTCCTCTACAAAGATGACTTCGACATTAAATAACCTATGAAAGTTTATATGGCTTTGAATTATCGAATCAAAACCTATCTATCTATCTGTGTCTTGACAGGTTAAATTTAATTAATTCGTACATGCATATTCTGCGTATAAAATGATCAAATTACAACAGATATAAATACATATTATATAAAGATGCTATTTTTTTATAATGCTTTCTACGTTTTCTATTTCTATCGAAAGTTTGTGAGTTCTTAACTTTTCATGAAGCTTTTATTTCTGAAATATGTATCCAAGTGCCGTAAACAACATAAACTTGGTTACCATAATTTGAGAACGACGTTTAAATATTTGAATTTTAATAATTAACTATTATACACATACACACATATACTCACCCACAACATAGATAGATAGATATGAAACTGTAAAGATGATAAAAAACCGAAGTTTTCTTAAACAACACCCGATTTGAAATTCGTTAAGTCTTCAAAGACAATAGAGAATTTAGTTAATAATAAAAAGAAGAATACCCATATCGAAATCATGTTTTATGAAATTCCATATCTGGATTATAATAAAAGAATTTGGGTGTGCACCATAGCCAGATACAGATATGCGAAACGTACATAGAATGTTCATAACATATATACATAGAAGATGGGAATCTCGAAACACGAAAAACACTTACGACTTCTTAGATCAGATGCGAAAATTTTTATTAGCTTTGAGTTTAAAGGTTCTTCGACATAAGGAGAGAGATACACATTCTTTCTATTCTGGCTTTTCCATCTCCCCACCCCATCTCGTGCGCACTCGTCGCAAGGCCTCCGCGAGCAAGCGAAAATCAAATGTCTTCTTCCGAGGCAGGACTCAACTCAACTCGACTTTCTTCAAAATTTCCAAAATCCTCTGGGCGCTTCCGGTGCGTGACGTCATTTACACTCTGTAGCCCTGTTTCCCATCTGGGCTATTGTGACATCTCTGAGAGACACGTCCGCTCCGCGCGAGCGCGTGAACACCTGCGTTAATGTTGCACCTAAGTAACCCATGCACTGAGCCGAAAGGTTCTCAGCTGAACTAAACACAGAGGCATAAAACGAAATCCCTCGGCCCTTATATTACATGCCAATCAAGACGTTGCATCAAAAACGAATTTACTAGAACCTTAGAGACTGGAAAACATAATTTAGAAACTAATCACAGCTTTAATTCGAAAGAATCTAAGATGGTCGTTTACTTACGAAATAGAATATGTCAGAAAATTGTTGAAGTTAAAATAAATTTAAACCCGAATTCAACTTAATTCAGATCCGTGTTTTTTTTTCCTTTTCAATTTCTCAAACAAAATCCCTTATTTAAAATGATTTGTCTTTATATATATATATATATATATATATATATATATGTGTGTGTGTGTGTATATATATATATATATATATATGTGTGTGTGTGTGTGTGTGTGTGTGTGTGATCACCTTAAATACAAATAATACACTTTACCAACTAATATATTGGATTTTATTTAGACGATATCAATTGAAAAAGTTATGATAAGAAATACTTTGAGATTTATAACATTTTTAATCTATTGAAAGTTCTAGGGTCAGGTCTGAAAGAAAAAGGTATCTAAACTGACAGGAAACTATTTTAAAAGATACAGCCTGAAGTCTTTTTCGATCAATAATGCAAAGTAAATCAAAAGGAATAGTACTCGTATAAACAAAGAAGTCTTATGTATATCCCGGAAGATAAGGAGATCAATAATTGATAAGTGTCAACTTGTCTATTTTATGGTCTGTTTTATTGATTAAACTTGTTTGCGAAATGAGAACCAGCAACACACACACAGTACCCCCCCCCCAAAAAAAAACCGTAACTAAACGGCCACTCGTCTCCCATTTCACGAACCACCAAAGTAAGACGAATCAAATATGCTTGAGACATCTGCAGATTCAACGACGAACACTTTAGAGAGATCCTTCGATGGACCTCCACGCAGAGACAAGCCAGTTATGGACAACCATATGGACACTGTCCTCGTGGTGTAATGGTTAAAGCGATGAACTGCGGAATCGTAGTACGCGAGTTCGTACTCCAGTCGCGCTATTACGTTCACTTTCGGGCAAATACCCTTGGGAAAGGTAAGAACCCCCTTATTCTCCCTCCAGCTATGGATAAATAGTAGGACGGACTAGGTTCTTCAGCCTTGGTGAGGCAACTAGTCTAGGAGAAGGAAAACTCTGAATTCAAACCTGTTAAACCCCGCTTAAAAATTGACCTTGTGTCATATCCTGCCCGAGTGGAGGGGTTGGTAAATAGTACCATATGGACACTGGATGCAGTCTAGAGACCCTGCTAAGGGCGATGGATGATAGTGACCGATAGTTTGAGAGAGTCATGAGAATTTCAGATATCAGTATGACTTGATGATATATATATATATGTGTGTGTGTGTGTGTGTGTGCGTGTCTGTGTGTATGTGTGTGTGAGAGAGAGAGAGTCCGGGAATAATTGAATATATAGTCATTGTCCTATCTATGAACGTGCGTACATGCTTAAATCCTTGTGGTTTCTATGAAATTCATTTCTTTGAAGGGTAAATCTTTTGTTGTGAGGATAAAAACTATTTATCTTGCAAAGGAAATATGATTTACTTGTCAGATTCCTGCCCAAAGCGTATCAGAATATTATCTTTAGTTTTCATTTAATGAATTTTTTTTCCTCAACTTTTCTATAAACCATTTTGTAGGAAATTACATCTTTTAATGGTTAACCTTTGAATATGATTGGATAGACATAACCACTGCATGACTCAAGCATTTCTTTGAAATTATTTCAAATAGATTAGCTGCTGTGATTCATGTAAAGATTAGAGTCATCCGTCCCGTGTTAAATCTTTTGGAGTTTCAGTTTTTATCTATGAACATTCAAACATGCATTATACAAAATTTGTTACCATATTCATATGTACATTTAGGATTTCTTGGTGAACCTCAAATCTATTCAAGGACCAAACATTCAATTCTGTATAAAACCTTAGAAAGGAAACTTAAAATGTTGAAGAAGTTTTATATCCATAAAGCAAGGAGACTGAGTAAGTATTTTCCATGTCACTCGTGATTCAAAAATCTTAGAATTTTTACAGGAGTATGATGAAATTTCAAGGCAACATTAAATAATCATTTTCGTGGAAGGAACGTAAAATATTTTTCTGTGCTTGATTCCCGATTTCTTAATACTATTTACCAATCCCTCCGCTCGGGCAGGATATGACACAAGGTCAATTTTTAAGCGGGGTTTAACAGGTTTGAATTCAGAGTTTTCCTTCTCCTAGACTAGTTGCCTAACCAAGGCTGAAGAACCTAGTCTGTCCTACTATTTACCCATAGCTGGAGGGATAATAATTGGATTCATACCTTTCCCAAGGGTATTAGTGCTATGTGAAATGCAATCAGTATCGTCCAGGATTTGAACTCGAATCGCCGTATTCATTTCCTACGGTGATAACGACTACACCACGGGCACCTCCTAATGACCTCTTTTGAGTGTAACATCTGTTTTTTCTTCTGACAAGTCACAGACTAATAGTTTTGTAATTTGCAACGATTTTGGGTTTGGTATGGTGCAAGGCCATATGAACGGGGAATCCAGTGAGATTTAGACTAACAGAGTTTTTGGTGCCCATATCCTAATAACTTATTTCTCATTCTAGTTAGACATCTATTTTGGTCAATCTCGTAATATAAATTTAGATTAGAACCCTTAATGCCAAATATCAACGTGTTCCAACTTTAGAAGCAACGAAAATTGTCAATGATAAAACTTCCATTAAACCTACTAATTTCATGATAATCACTAAATTTTACTATTTAACGACCTAAAATGAAAAAAAATCTATTAATTCCAGACCGGTCATGAAATTATACAAAACTTTTCAGTTGTGTTTAAACTTTAATGTTGCTTTTATATATAAGCTCATAAACGCCAATCAACATGCAAAATAATAATTTTAAATACCCCTGTTAGCCAGTTATTACGTTAAAAAATACTATATAATCATATACATGAAGGTGAAGCTTAACAAGTATATGAATATAATATAACCATATGAGATAAATATGTGAGCAAAGGATGAGGAGATTAGGATAATTAAAAACAAAATCACTCGTTGTTTGTTGCCCTCAGATATAAATTAATTTCACTATTCAGTTGACTGGAGGGGGAATTGTTTGTTAGATTTTTCCTGATTAGTAATTTTTCTCACTAACTTAACTGCATTAAATTACCTGGGTAATTAGTATTGTTTTGGAGACTTCTCGTGTTTGAAAATGACTGTTTTGTTATCAGTAATTGATTCATCAATAATATATTGCCATCATCAGATATAAGATTTTTTAACTCATCAGTGTTTGAATAATTTTGCATTATCTTACATTACTCTACGTATAGTCTGATGTTCAAATTTTATGAATTGACACTGATGTTACACAAGTTCAATTTCAAGCGGAGTTTAAGCTAGTTTTAATTAAGAGTTTTCCTTCTACAAGATTGATTGACATACAATGGCTGAAGCATCAAGTTTCCCCATCTATTTATCCATAGTTGGAAGGAGACGAGAAGTATTCTGCCTTTTTCAAAAGCATTTACGCAAAGTAAAATAGCTTCCTCACGAATTTGAAATTGGGTCACTGATTATAATCGTTACGCTAAGCACATATCCTTGACACAGCATTCCGGAAATTCAAATATGCGTACACATTAATGACATTTATATATTTATGTATGCTAGGTGGCGTATATGTATGCACACACGCACTCATGAGTGCACGCACAAACACAAACACAAACACACACACACATATATATATGTATATATATCATCAGATCCCTGACCCTCTCTCGCCACTCCTCCTTATCGTTCATCGCCTCTGGCCGGTTCTCAGGGCTACATCCCGTATCCTCACAGAGCTTCTGTATGTAGGTTCGAGCTGGTCGTCCTGCTTTTGCTCAGCCATATGAGGGGGTCCATAGGATTACATCACTTACGAGCTCGTCCCTGCTTCTCCAGCAGTGTCCTGCATGTCTGGTTCGTCTAACTTTGATAGTTTTCGTGATGGAAGGCAGGTGGCCGTATAGTTGGTGCTTTGTGGAGTGTTGCCTCCAGGACTTGTTCAGTATTGCTCGAAGCATTCTTGTGTAGTTACCGTCCAGCTTTTTCTCCAGCCGTTTAGTTAGCGTTCATGTAGTGCACCCATATAGCAGTATGGAGCCGACCGCTGCTTGGAAGAAACTGCGTTTCATTTTATCGGTCAGGTCTGACTTCCATATGACCGATAGCTTATCGATAACTGTCCATGCCTTCGTTAGCTGCGTGTCGATGTCTTTTTCGGTTGATGAGACCTTGCTTCCTAGATAGGTGAACTAGTCTACTAGTTTCAGAGAGCGACCGCTATGTGCGGAAATGTCACCGGTTTGTATTCTGTTTTGTGTGCAATGACATTGAGGCCAGAGCCTGTGGCGGCTCGTGCCAAACTATGCAGTAGTGTTTCGGCTTTTTAGGGAAAAGTATATATATATATATATATGCGCGCGCACGCGTGTGTGTGTGTGTGTGTATTATATAGCGGAATAATGAAGAAGCAATAACGCATTTCTTTATAAGAATATACATAACTCCTTTATAACTCGAAAGGTCCGAAATTGGCTCTGTGTGTGTATGTGTGTGTGTGAGAGAGAGAGAGAGAGAAAGAGAGAGACGAAGGACTCGGACTTGGAACGACGGAAGACTTTTACGATTGAACTGATTTCTTCTTTACCACATTGTGAGTCCATATTCAGGGCCTTACGTCTTTGTTTCTTTGATGGGAGGTTCACAGCCAGCGACCACCGGAAGCCACCAGCACCCCCTCTAGGCACCCACCAGCCGCTCTCCGAATCAGACTGACTTAAGTAACCTTTTGAATAACGACTGACCGTTCTGTCTGTGGGTATCTCTGTATATATAATTTCATAACGCCTATTCATTCCTTCCGGTTCTCCTTCTGCTGTCAACCCACGTGACCTGCTCACACTTTTCTCTTGTTTACACAGCTGGAACATTCTCTTCAGAAATCCCCAACTTGACAGGTCTGTCAGGGGTCAATATGCAGCACTCCTTCTTACCCTATTTCTCAAAATGTGCACCTGTGGACATTTTCTTTGCGTACCTCTCCATCTCCCTTTCCACCTACATCTTACAAAAAGTGTACAAAGACAACAGCAAAAATAAAACAATAATAACACATTTTATAAAGCAACCATTACATCATATAACACTTCCTCGTTCTAGAAAATTCCTTTTTTACGATTTCTTCACGCAGTTGGCTATCTCACATGCATACATCGAAAATAAAATTCAATTAGATATCTTATTTTAAAAGAGAATCACTGTTGGGCCCTCCTTGGCAATTCACTGAGGAAACTAATAACATCACAAGACCAACATCTTAGCCCTAAAATCCTAGTCACAAACCCTGTGACCAGGGTTATTCCAGTAATTCATTTCGCCTAGATTTCTTATGACCTCGAACCAGTCATTCGTTCAACAGGTCCCTACCTTGACTAACTAGGGGATTTTCCAAAGATCAAAAAAATCTTCATGACCAAATACATCGAAATGGCATTATATATTGACATGCATCCCGGAAACAACCAAAATATACCGTGCCTAAAATATCTATCAGCAATGTGTTACTTTTCTCACGAATGATTTTCTGCTTAAATCAATTATTGCTTTTAATAATTTCACCTTCCTAAATCCATTTGATCACCTCGCTGACCACGCTCGAATCCAAAAGATTATCAAGATTAAAACACCCAAGAAATCATCCATAATTCGTACTCTCCTAAAAAAGATTATAACCTCAAAAAATCTTGGAGTAGACTACGTGACATTTTTCTCTTTATTCCATCGATGTGGTACTCTAATTCTCAAAATTCTGGCAGCCAAAGGCCTTCCGAAGAATTATCTTTTCACTCCTTCTGTAAAATACAGCTTGGCTCACAATATGAGACAAGGTAAAAATTCTCACTGTGCCGTAAAAAAAGTGATGCACCGGAAGAGATTGATAGTTATTTCCACTCGACGACGATCACACAGGCCATTCCAAAGGGAGCGGAAGTGATACATCCCAATCGCCTAATATCGGAAGAATTGCGGAGGCGTAAAGGCGTGTCCTTATCTCTGCGTGGGAGTTTGAAGGTAATATAAGGCCGACGAATTGAACAAAAGGCAGTTCAGAGGAAAAGGATCCCGCTGTTCACGAAACCTCTCTCGTCGTCACGCTGTGTGCGTTATCTCGGCCATTGTCTCCTGACATCGAAAAGTTCAAGCCTCATCGACGAACGATCCTAATTCCTCTCCTGACTGCTCCTACTTCACACAAGCGTCCTTCGAGAAAATAAATATTTATTGTTATATATAAATTCCGTGTTGTCGTTTGTTTGACCAGAGGGCGGAACGTAACACTTCCTCTTAGGGGGAATAATTCCAAAATCATGAGACGCTGAACTCTTCTATAGAATTACTTCTTACTGTACCTACAAAATACCCCTCACCAGTTTCGATCAAATCCGAGCCAATCGATTTCGAAATCAGTCTCAACCCGCATTAAAACAAGGTGACTAAATATACTAAAAAAAATTCGTTTTCCTGAATAATTAAATTCAAAATTAATATCTAATTAAAATTTAAATTAAAATCCACACATTAATGGTTGCGGAAAATTTTCATGGAGTGAATTGGGGGGAAAATTCAGAAATTTCGCCTTGAATTCGAACAATTTTTCATTGTAATTTTTTCAGCGACTGGGAGAAAAGAAAATTCCAAAATACATACACTGTGACACGCAATAAGTCAAAACAAAATGTCCAACCCAAACATATTCACATGTTCAGAAAAATGTTCAGGTTTATATCTTTAAATGTCTCTTCCTCTTCCTTCTCTTCCTTTTCTCTTTCTCATGTTGAGGTACGAGTTCTATGTGTATCGACAGTCTCTCTCTCTTTTTGTTCTTTCTTTTTTCAAATCCTAAAATTGTTATTTCAAGGCTGATTTGCCCTTTCACTTCCTTCCAACTTCGATAATTCGTAAAAATTCTTTAATTTTTCTTTTTCTATGAAGTCGTTTTTTTTCTATCTCTGTATGTTTCTTTGCCTTTTTTCCCTGTCAGTTCTTTCACTGTTCAATTGCTTATTCTCTATACATTTCCCTCTTAATTTCTGTCTTCTTTCTATATCTGTAAATCACTATTTCCCAATATCCTCGTCTCTCTCTCTGTCTCGACCTTCCGTTACTTCAAGCTAACATGGGCTCGTGCGTGTTTTTTTCCACTTGTATTAAGTGTAGCCACAAACTAAGCTTAGCTCATAATCAAACTATTGTCATAACCATCTAGTCATTTCTTTCTTTACCTTTCTCCACAGACCAAGACAGAACAACACTAGTTTCCTGCTCACTTCCAAAAGCGAGGTAAAATTTTCCGGGAATTCTTTTCCCAAACAACTTAAACTCTTCCCGACTTCGTCGACACCTGTTCTACTACTTTTCACCACCGTCCATCAGTCTCCTTCCTTTCTTTTTATCAATATTTAACGAGCATACTTCTTTATTTATCCATTTATTCATCAATACTTCTCTTTCAAGTTCAATTCGAACCTGAGTTCGGACTTTCCAAGTGCATACCATGAAACAGCTGAAAGTTCAGTTACGTACACCTTAACTCCCATTCCACATTTGCAATAATCGCTTCTTCCAACACATGGGTGCGAAGGATTCTATCTTTAATTAAAAGAAGAGTCTGGCCTTTTACCAACACTCAAAACGAGTCTCCTCCCTCTCTGGTAGACAACAAATAATAAGTCTGATTTCCATAACCTTTTCAATTCATATTGCCATTAAGTCTGTTCCCCCCCTAACTATGGGTGCAAAAGTACACGAGCTTCCCCCTAACCATTTACCATAGTCGAACCAAAATCCCCCCGGATGTCCGGAATCAAATACAACCAGAAAAAGGAGCCTCGATATCAAATTACTACATTACAATGCGCATTTACGACTTAGGCTTGAATGTCATTCATTAAAAACCTCAACTTACTATGTAAAAACGTGCATTTCCTATTTACTAACAAAATTCATTCATAAAATATTAATAATTCTGTCTTACTCACACGATGTTTTTTTTATTATAAAATTGTCATCGCAGAAATGTTTTTTCCTTTTGTGCACTCGAAAAACTCTCTGTTTGTATATCTCTTTCTTTTTCTTTCTTTTCTCTCTTTCCCTTCCAAACCCCAGTTAAACTAGTATATAATAGTAGTCAGTATCAAACCTTTATGTAAACATACGGGAGTCATTAAGATTTCCATTTTTTTGTGATAAGTTAGATTCTTAAAGTACACGAACACTTAAAATTTGGAAGGAGACAGATAAGACAAAAAAATACAAGATTTTGAGAAATGAGAACTGTACCTGATTTTAAATCTGGTGTCGCCTTTTCTTCTCTTTTTCGTTAATTCTTTTTCTTTTCCATTTTCGTTGTTGTTTTTCTACTTGTTTTTTTTTTCAGTTTATTTCCAGTTTATTTTTCTCTTTTATTTTCGTTTTTTCTTTTCCTTCATTTCTCTTTTTTTCTTTCTTTCTTTTCCTACCTTTGCTTCTCCAGTGTAAACTTCAGGTTCAAAATCATTCCATGTGGTCATAAAATGGCCTTCGTCACCAATCAATAATAATGTATACCAATGAAGGCATGAAAAAGCATAACATTGTCTTTATTAAGATATAACTCCCATTTCTTTATTACTTAAAAGGTCCTAAATTGGCTGTAAGTGTGAGAGAGAGATAAAGACGAAGGACTCGGACTGACCGACGGAGGACTGCTTTGATTGACCTCGTATCTTCTTTATCACGTTTTGAGTTGATATTCAGATTGTTACGTCTATGCTTCTTTGACGGGGGGTTCTCAGCCAGAGACCATCCTCCACCCACTCTGGGATTCCGTTGCCTGCTCTCCGAATTAACTGACTTAACTGCCTTTTTGACTGACGACTTACCGTTCTGTCTGTGGGTATGTGTATATATAATTTCATAATGCCAATGCATTATTCCGGTTCCCCTTCCGCTGTCAACCCACGTGATCTGCTTCCGCTATTCTCGTCTTTACACAGCAGGAACGGGCTTTTGAGAAATACCCAACTTGACGGGTCTGTCAAGGGACAATATGTAACATATTTTTAAATATATATGTAACTTATATATGAGGTTCATTCAATAAATAAGGGAAGCATTTTTGGAAAAGTAAATTAAATTGTTTTTTTTTTTTTTTTCGGATTTTTTCCCGTTTTTTAAAATTTGCGTTTTTTAAAATTTGCATTGTTTGAAGTTGCTTGATAGAAAAATTGTTTTAATCTTTCAAAAACATTTACTTTGAAGCCATTCAAAATAATAGCCAATCAAAAAGAATGCGCCCAGCTTCAAAAGCGGTTTGTCATCAAATTTTGGTGACTCAGGAGTACAAATTATGTAGAATTTTCGGAAGAATGTGTAATGTGTATGGAGAAGCGGGTCTCAGTCAATAAAAATTATTTATAAGTTGACTGAACATTGGTTTGCCACTACGAGGCTTAGTCGAAACATTTGTATATATCATAGAAACACCCTGGAGCTCTGGAAATAAAAGGTTCTAGGGGCAGCAGTCAGTAAAGAAAGCCATACTGCCGGTATTCTGGGACATGAAATGACCTATCTCTATTGGTTTCCTTGAAAAAGGTACTTCGGTAAACAGTGTTTCCCACTTTCAACTTTGTATGCAAATTTCTCCTTTTTTTACTGAAGGACCCTTGTATATGCTGAATGGCAAGTGTGCACCACACACACACATCACACACACACACACACACACACACATATATATATATATATATATATATATATATATATATATATATATATGTTGCGTTCTGGCTAGTGAACGCTTGTAATATTGAAAAAAGGACAAACCACGATATGAGAGGAAATAGAGATATATTCTCAGGAAAAAGTATATACAATAGAGAGACTATTTGTAGACAAGAACATAGGATTAGTGAATACAGAATAAAGATATATTCCAACGAGAGTATTGACATCCGTTATTACGGTAGCAAGTAAGGTGATCTAGTACGATCTCCAGTCTTCACCACTCTAATACTATTCCAATAAGAAGCAGCTCTTCTCCTTTTAGTCTGCCCTGCTACTCCTATATATTGCAGATGGACTAGTTCATTGCGTGGAAAAAGGTGGGTGTTACCTTACAATATATATGTATGTATATACATGTTATATATTTTGATATTGATTATAGTATACCAAATATTTCGTTGTTATTAATAAAACTTTTCCTATTTATCGACTCCTTTTTCTCACGATTTTTACCAACATGAACTACCTTCATGCGCACATTTCTATCACACGTGTAAAACTCATGCAAAACTCATGTCTCCTTTCTAAAAATCTTCTTGGACTCCTGTAATATTTTGGATAAAGAAATAAACAATTAGATTCTTTACTTTCAGAAGATATCCATAATTCATAATGTCAAATGCTATCTTTTTTTTTTTTTTTTTTTACTGATTTTTCATGCGCTCCTCGAATATATTACAATATTTTCCCACTAAATACTCAATTATGAATAGGAAAATAACTTCCTGTGTTTGTACACTTTTTTGAAATCAAAATATTCTCTGTTTGAATGTATTTCCCACAGGGTTTATCACGCAAATATTCGATCTTTAACAAATCTCAGCTTTTAGATGCTTTGAAATCTTGGAAAAGCTGTTTGTTAAATCTTTTATCATCGAAAAATATCCCTAAAATGCTCGAGACGATGTTCAGTTGGAAATAAATGAATGCAGAAGATGCTCCTAAATATCATATCCTAAGTGCTTCCGGTATTTTAACAGAATTCCGGAAATTTCCTGTTTGTCTGTTTTATAAAGCATAATCAGTGAATACGAGGTGTTAGAATTGGTTGAAATATCCGAATTTTTCAAAACATTTCTAAAGTAAAATATTAGGCACATCATGTACATTTTAAGTACCTATTTCGTATATATATATATATATATATATATATAAAGAGAGAGAGAGAGAGAGAGAGAGAGAGAGAGAGAAAGACACACACCTGCATACATACATAAATGCACACACACACTCACACACACACATATATATATATATATATATATATATATATATATATATATGATGTGTAACTAAAGAGTATCAAGACCGATTTTTTAATTTTCTTTCATATAAGCACTCACGGGTCTTGACGAAATCTAGAAGTCTTGAAAGCAGTTATGATGTGATGACATAATTATAGTATTATATAGGTTTCTCAGGTATGCAGGTTTGTTTTTAAAACAAAAAGGTTGTATTGAAGATCAAATTATCACTAGTGCTATTTAAAAGCCCTCTACTCTCTTCATGGGGATATATATTGTAAACGATCACACACACACACACACACACACACACACATATATATATATATATATATATATATATATATATGTATATGTATATAATTCGGCCAATCATTTCACAGGTAACAACACCAACATATTCTAATTACGCCGACTTTCACAATATAAAAATTACCTAAGATAATAGGTGATTACAAACCGGGATACATCAAAAGAACTTTTAAGATACAGAAATCTGTCTATCCACTTCGACTAATAATTTCAAAGGTAACAACACTTACATATGCTAATAATTCTGACCATCACAATATATATATATATATAAACTCGTAAAGGCTCAAAGGAGCCCGTTCCACAATCCAACAAAACGTATGGTGCATGGAATACGCTGATTGAATCACATCAAGACGGGTAAGATCCAAAAAATGATGTCTTGCGTATGACGCTATACGAGATTGGTAGGTGACGTTCCAGTTATTGAAATCTGGGATGTGTGGGGTACTCATTCTTTTTCATTACTCTCAGGTCTACTCTTATCCAGAACTATAGTATTTATTAGGGTCCCATCAATTGGTCAAATAAATCTGTTTAAAAATTATTCGTATTCACAAGAACCGTGCCCCAAAAATAATCACAACACAACAAGTGTAAATACGAACGTGCAATGAACGCAACTCCCTAACCTCTTGGCATAAAATAATCCTTGATTGGTCGACATGCCGTTAAAATCAGACACTGGTAATTTCCGGGGTATTTACGAGGGCATTAAATCAATAAAAATGTACGCACCACTGAAAACAAAGTGGGTGATTACAAGTAAATATAAACTAATGGGAAAATGAGCTGAGAATTTTTTAGACATCAACTCCAGAGAAAACACTAACTCAAGAAAAGCCTGATGAAATCGAGGATCTGTCAATTATGGAGGAGATGGATCTCTTAACCCTCTAAGAATTAGCTCAGTAAAACTATTGATCCTGTGAAATGTTGAAAAGCCTTGGGAAATCACACTCTGTTGGAACAATTTCACGAAATCTTATGCCTCTGCTTGAGAGAAACCAAACCATTTATTGCCTAATATCAATTTTTATCCTTTTGTATTAAATAAAAACATATGAGTGACTTCATTGACTTTTACAACAAACGGGTCATTTGCAGGCAGAATATCGTGAGTAAAGTTTTCACTCAAATGGTCCTAACATGCTGATCTCATGTACACAAAATTCCATCATAAGTTCAGGACTGGTAGATCCACAGTTGATATGGTTTTCTCTGTGAGTTTGATTTAAAAGAAAGGTTGTGAGATGCAAGCTGTGGTTGTGTCAATATTACTGTATGGATTCACCTGGGCACCTCTGGTGGTGTAACGGTTAGCA
Organism: Sepioteuthis lessoniana; assembly: GCA_963585895.1. Lineage (NCBI taxonomy): Eukaryota > Metazoa > Mollusca > Cephalopoda > Myopsida > Loliginidae > Sepioteuthis > Sepioteuthis lessoniana. Next base: position 76,557,435 of record OY757910.1, on the reverse strand, counting down.
AGCTAGACTAGCAAACCTACACGAGTGAGTTCGAGTCTCATTGGGTACCCCATTCATTCGGCCTTGTGCCACATCGAAGCAAAGAGCTTTGTAAATTACTACTGTATGGATTCACCACCTAGACGCTAACGAAACGCATGAAGAAAAAGCAAGGTGGAAATTAGATAAGAATGCAACATGCGGTTTTGAACAAAACCTGGGAGCAACATTCTACAAAGCAGCAGCTGGAAAGCCACTTAACTCCCATCTCACAAACCATCTGATTAACACACGCTGCGCACTGCCGGAAAAGTAAGGACTAACTCATAAGTGATGTTCTGTTCTGGACTCGTACACATGGATTCGCAAGTGTTGGCCAAGCCACAAAAACTCACAGATATCAATTCTGTGCGGACACTGAATACATCCATGAAGACCTAACCGGAACAATGGATAATTGGGATAGATTGCGAAAAGAGTCTGGGAACTCCGTGCTCTCAGCGTGACTTGCTGCAGCAGCTGATAATGATGATAGATTTTCATCGATCTCATAAAGGTGTTCGATCTTCTTTGGTTTGGTTTGGTTTTTTGGCATATCAACAATTTTATGTTATTTAATGTCAAATACTTTTTTATAAATATAAACAGTCTTGTTTCTAAAAATCTAGTTTAGCAAAAGTACACTGTTTAGTTCTATTCAACCCATAGATAGGACCCTATCAGGTGCTACCACTTCGGGCCTGAGTGGACCTGGAAGCGATGGCCATAAATGGGTACTCCGCATTTCCCGAATCTCCAGCATTACTGGCGCTTCCCCATCAGATTGTTTAGTGTAATATCCATAACACTCTGTGGGGGAGTCTTCCCTCTCTGTAGAGAAGCAGTTGATTTATTCTACAGCCCCAGACGACTGTTCATTGTCGCCACAGCACCCCAGCATTACAATATCTTATCATTAGAATATTCTGGATGTGGTCGACTATTACAGGAAACTTCGAAGCTCTTTACAGTTTACAGTTCAAAGCAGCATAAAACAAAGATGCACCCATGTACAAACCTTCTTTGCATTTTATTCTTGTTGCAGGTGAATTTCAAATGCCGACTATCAGTACAAGTATACATACAATTATACACTAGAGGTGATAAAAAGTTGTTCAACTTCGTTCAACAGAGTCGACTTTGTAGATGAAATCATGTACACTGCCTATAACACAGAATCCTTAACACTTATAATAATAGCAACCATGGATGAAATCACCGTCGGTGATTCTTTCTCCTTAAATGGAACATGTCACGACGATAAAGTAGTTTACAGGGTCTCTATTGATTATGTTATAAAGGAAAAATTCTATTTCGGTTCGATGCAGAAGAGTTTTAAAACATGGCGGTATTTCCACAAGAATAGAAGGTTTAAGCACATTGTAGCATGGACACAGATAAATCGTTTGACGATTGCTAGTTTTTGCATATGACAATCACTAGGCCCCATTGACTGTGTCTTGCAATCTTATCTTAGATCTGCATACACTCTATAGCCGATATCATTTATCACTTTTTATTTATAAACATATCAAACTGCATTTCGCCAATGGTCAATCCTGGGTCGTGTCATACCAAATACTCAAAAATAGTACTTTATGCCGCCTTGCTTAACACTCAGCATTTTAAGGTAAAGATCACGGGTAAAATAGAGCAATCCAAAGGATGAAGTAGCGCCCTCCCCTCTACCTCGGAGCAGTAGCTATTGAAAAAAGAGGCTTTCGGGTCAACCCCGACTACGGTCGCCAACTTTTGCATATTATTGTTCGAAATGAGGAAGGTCGTTCTTTTACGATTAAATAGTCTATGGTTAAACGTTCTAAATCTTATTCTCCAGGCGGATTTTTTTTTCATTTGAGCCAAGAAAAAAATCTGCGAATTCTACTTTTTCCTTTCAAAGACTAATACTTAAAAAAACCCTCTGAATTTTTAACTAAGTATAAACACAAGTCCAAATACTTGCTAACTAAATTAGCTCCCAAATAGATTTTTTAGACAAAATTTAGCCCTTTCTCCTAATTCTTTTTCACTGAGGTTTGATATTCGTCAATTTATTCAAACTTATATTAATATCTGTATTCTGGTTCACAAATTTAAAGAAAAACTAAAAATTACTCCTTGAAATTCTTTTCACCTTTCATTAAATGACTGTCCGCCATATTTAGTGAAAAGTATCCCAATGTATTGCATTCAAACTTATAATTGCCTGTTTCATTTTTCTAACTCAGTTCTGATCCTTTTCAGGGTCCTTATAACGTTATACAATTTTAATTGTACAGGCATATATAATTCTTTTATTCGATATATTTATTCTAATAATGCTGAAGTTACTAATTATCTAATACAGCAACGTAATTTCAGATGAGTTCTTCTTCCCATAATGCTTCAAAGACCAACAATCCTATAAATAATTATTTAATATTTTTACTTTCCTGTTAACCCCTCTATATTTCTGGTAAAATATTTTTAAAATTTCAGATTCTGAGCGGTAGCGTACTTTATTTTTTTGTATTTCGCTTGAACTTCCAGTATTTAATAACTAACCACGCCGTCCATGTTTGAAAAAATGTCCCCAATTCTCTGTCGATTGCATTTTTGTTAAAAAATCTCGCATGGAACACTCATTCAAAACTGAAGAATGGTCAGGCGAAGTTTAAATATTGTAATGTAACAGGATTAACTTGCTTTTTAGATTATCATTGTTATAATTTTATAAAGTAATTCATTTAAAATATAATTGTTTTAAAATTTTACGTTCATTCATTTAAATGACTCGTGTGTTTTGAACGGGTCATATGGGAATGACACAGCGCTATTGGCTGTAGCGAAGTTAACTGACCGTAATATAACTGGATTAACTAGCTTTCGAGAATATCGTAGTTGTAATTTTGTAATTTTATTCTCGGCTGTCTGGATTGTGTTAATGTTAAAATCAGATTTTTTAGTTTTCTTAGAGAACAGATTGATTGTTGAGAAGACCTGGCTTGACCCTGTATAGCGAGAGGTCAAATAGGGTTGTGGATTTCAAAGCTTGTTAGAGCTGACAGCCAGCAATGGGCTGATAATATTGGAATATTGTTTTGGGTCAGTAAGAGTTGAGGAAATGACCTTGAACTTTACTTGGGCCAGGGCTGATTTAGAATGTATTATCAGCGTCGGAATAGATTTGGATTATCAATATATATATATATATATCTATATCTATATCTCTCTCTCTCTCTATATATATATATATATATAATGACAGTTTTTGACGTCACAAGTTATTTTGTGGTTGGACTACGAAAACAAGATCGATTAGAATATATATATATATTTTGTAAAATTTGGAGACCCTAGTCGAAGGTGACTCGAAGGCTTTCTTTTCAATAGCTATAACACCAATATGTAAAAGAGGGCGCTACTCCTTTCTCTGGATAGCATTTGCTGGTTGAGCGGTATGATGCTTAGTCTAACAAAAAGTTGCACGGGTTTCAAGCGTCCAACGTGTCTAGTCACACTGAAATAGTCTGTCTGTGGATGACAATATATACGCTCCCCCACGGGGGTTGCACACTCTGGCAAACGAATCTACGGCTGCCACTCACATAATGCAAAACTCCTCGAATGAATTGAGCACTCTGGAATCCAGTAAGGCAAAAATGTAAAATAACAAAAGCTATTACTTAATGCCTTATAATTCCCGAGTTGATATGGTTCGTTTGCTGGCTGAGCGGTATGATACTTAGTCTAACGTAAAGTTTCGATCCCAGTTTCATGTGTCCTACGTGTCTATCCACACTAAAGAGTTGCGATACAACGAAACAGACTGTCTGTGGATGTCAATATATATATATATATATATATATATATATATATATATAAATAAATAAAAGACAAAATACCACTAGCACAGAGTAGACGGTGCTTAGTGACAGTCAGTCCCTCGACTATGACACTAACCAAGTGCTGTTTACTCTGTGTCTACGCTATCCTGTCAATGTAATGTTTATACTCTGTTATGTACATATGCTTTATCACCGATATCGATCTCTTTATACATACATACATACATACACACACACATATATATATATATATATATATATATATATATATATATATATATATATATTGTCATACCAACTATTATCGGCACGTTTCTGTTGATTCACAAAATCCTTCCAGCACATAATCGAAAGAAATTTTCGGAATATTTCATATTCGTTTCTTGATTCTTTCGAATCCATAGCTCTCAAGAATAAGACTTTCCCTTGGGCATATCCAAGCAGATATCTTCCGCTTTGCCGCTCAAAACGGCTCCAAGATTCTTGGCGAAATTGAGGTCAGATGATTTTTTGGTCAACTGCCAGATTAATATTTTTGCGGAAAACGAATGCAACAAACTCCACAAAAATAGGCAAAAATTTGCATTTGTTTTCAGCTCGTATGGTGCGTCCAACTAAGATTAAATGCACCAAAAAAGAACACTTTTTCAGTTGTCAATACCATTAGTTCCCATTTAAGCTGGAATGCGCGCTCTTTTCGGAGAAAAACATTCAGCTGCCAAAAAAGAAAAAAAAAAGAAAAAACCTTTTTATTTAAGCGTCTTTGTTAACTGTTAGAGTGGAAAAGATAATCTTTGCTGGGCGCAGGGAACATTAGATGGAAATTCTTGCTTGTTGAGAAAAATATTTATAGACTTCCTGCTTTGTAAGAGTTAATTCAACTTGACGTTTATATCCTTTGCTTATGTAGTTGCAATTACATTGTGCAAAGCAAAGCTTTTTGGAATCAAAATTATAATGATGTTAGTTTGTTTGGGCTTTATGACATATCAACCTGTGTAGGTTATTTAATGCCAAATCCATTTTTATACAAAGAAACAGTTTTATTTCAAACAATTCAGTTCAGCATAAGTATATAGTTCAATTGTCAAAAACAGTTCTATTTCAAGCTATTCAGTTTAGTGAAGCATGTCTATTTTAAACAATTCTCTTTCGTAAAAGATTAGTTTTTGTTTTCACACTGTTAAATGTCAAAACAGTTATATTTCAAACAATTCAGTTTAGCGTAAGTACAGGTTCAATGTAAAACCAGTTATACTTCAAACAATTCAGTTTAGCATGAATAAAAAGTTCCATTTCAAACAATTCAGTTTAGCATAAGTACGCAGTTTAAATGTCAAAACAGTTCTATTTCAAGCAATTTAATTTAGCAAAAGTATAGTTTATTTCTATCTAACCCCTATATAGGACCCTATCAGGTGCTACCACTACGGGCTAGAGTAGACCAAGGAGCGATGGCAATGAAGAGGTACTCCGAATTCCCCCAAAGCTCCAGCATCACTGGAACCTCACTGTCAGATTGTTTAGTGTCATATACAGGACACACGTTGGAGGTGTCTTACCCCTCTGCAGAGAAGCAGTCGGTGTATTCTACACCCTCAGCCAACTGGGCAATTCAAAGAGTTAAATGTAAAAACTGTTTTATTTCAAAGAATTCAGTTTAGCATAAGTACACGATTTAAATGTCAAAACAGTGCTATTTCAAGCAATACAGTTTAGCATAAGTACGCGATTTAAATTTCAAAACTGTTCTATTTTAAACAATTTTCTTTTGCATAAGTACTCAGTTTAAATGTCAAAACAGCCTCAACTTAATCAACACAGTTTAGTTCTATTTGACCCAGTTTAGTTCTATTTGACCCAGTTTAGTTCAATTTGCTATCCATAGCACCCTGTCAAGTGCTGCCACTACGAGCTCGAGTGGACTTAGGAGCGATGAAGGGATACTCCGAATTTAACAAAGCTCCTGCATAACTGGAACATCATCATCAGATTGTTGATTGTCATATCCAGGACACGCGTTGGAAGGTCTTACCCCTCTGTAGAGAAGCAGTAGGTGTATTCTACAGCCCCTGTTGACTGGGCAGAATAATGATATAGGTTTCTTGAACAACTTCCGTATAACCAAGAAGAAAATAGAATAAAGACGGTTTATTAATGAATATTTTTTGAAAAAAATCACGTTTCTAGATAGTTCCGATCATCATTATAGGCACCCATTAAATTTTATTACATTATGCCGAATAACCTCATTACCAATATTGGTGTTAGATAAACCTCCTATTTTTCAATTCATCGTTTTCATGCTTTACTGAATGAGATTTTATTAACTATTGTTCTACTGAGCCGTATTTATGAATTTGTTTTACAACAATAAAGAAAAAAAAAGAGGCGTTCGTGGTGTAATGGTTACCGCCGTAAGAAATGGGCACGGTGTTCCGAATAAATCCCTGGGCGAGGCTGTTTGCATTTCGTATAGCTCTAATGCCATTGGGAAAGATATAAATTAAATCATTCTCCCTTCACTTATGTATAAATAGCAGAGCAGTCAAGGTACGGCAACTGGTCTATGACAAAAAAAAACTCTTACTTGAAACCTGTTAAAGTCCACTTAAATTGATGTGTTTATCTGGATATATAAAGAAACAAAATGAAGGATGTTATTTTAAAATAAAGAAGGTATGTTTCTCATAGCGTAATGGCTTTCCTGCAGGACTGCGTTCCCAAATTAATCAAAGCCCAATCGGCTGGAGCTATAGAAGACACCACCTGCATATCTACAAAGGGGTAAGACTCCCCTAACGAAGGTCCAATCTGATGGTGAGTACTTTTCACTGCCATTGTTCCTCGGTTCGCTGTCATCCGGGGTGGTAGCACTTGATAGGGCTCTATCAATGGGTTAAATAGAACTTTGACATTTTAACTGTGAGTAAACAAATGACTAAAAATCGAATTGTTAGAAATAGAACTTTTTAACCATTTAACTGTGTTAACAAATGATTGAAGTTTTATCGAATTGTTAGTGATACACAGCCATACTTGTAACCATTTAACTGCGCTAAAACGAATGAGGGATTTTGAAAAGAATAGTTAGTGTTAAATAGCAATACTTGTCACCACTGTATTGTCTGCAAACAGATGATTAATATTGAATAGAATTATGAGTAATAGATTGTAACAATTACAACCATTTAAGTCTAGACAAAAAGGCAATAATGGTGTGCAAACAATTTAGTTGTAACTCGTTTGAAAATGAAATTACCGGTAAACTATTCCCTTGCAAATCATAGATGTACATCAATTTAAATGTGCGTAAACAAGCTATTAATAGTAAATATAATTATTCGTGTTACATCGAAATGCTTTAAACCATTTAACTATGTTCAAATACAAAATAAGCTTAGGCTCATTTAAAAATGTTATATCCAAAATCTGTTTACAAATCCTGTATCTAATATATATGTATAAAGAGAATTTACCGGGACATTGGCCTAATAAGTAGAGTGTTTGCCAATGGTCCAGGAGACAGAAGTTCAATTCCAGGTGAAGTCACACGAAAGACTCAAAAAATGGTACTTGATGCCACCTAGCTAAACACTCAGCACTATAAGTTGAAGATCAAGGGTAAACTGGGGCAATTCTGGGAATGAATTTGCGTTCTCCCCTACATCTTTATGTAGTAGCTATTGAAAAGGGCGCCTTCGGGTCACACTCGATTAAAGTGATCAACTTTACTTACTTATAAAGAGGATTTGGTATTAAATAACCTAAAATTTTTGATATGCCATAAAATCCAACCAACCAACAATCAAATTAATCGAGTTAAAATTCTTTTTGCCCTATAAAGTTCACTTTCAGACTCATACCCATGGAAAGGTATGAAACCATTTATCCTACCACCTCTCAATAAATATTATCACTGCCATTCTTCCATAAAGATGGTTTTACCATTAAATAAACCATGGAGATTCATATACCATTAAACAAAGAAACCGGACCAAAACAAAAAAATAATGAAAACGAGCATTTTGCTTTTGATAAAAATATTATGCCAACAAATTTTTCGAGAAGTGGGTGAGTAACTATTAACCTACAACGAACGGCTGTGCGTAAAAAAATACATTTGAGGTGAACAGAAGATAAAACCCTCGTTATAGTTATACACAGAAAAAATATCATCAGTCCCCCATGTTTAAAACATTATTCATTATTTAGAAGACAGACAGAGAGCAGTCGATTAATTGATCATTCGATGCCTGAAATAAAACAGGGCTATGAGATGCGTCACTTGTTTGTGATGTTGCAGACTTTAGCGTCATATTTGACGATTATTTTTAATCAGCTATTTCATAATCAGATTTCTGACGTTGCAATCAGATAACAATAATGTTGATGATTTTCACAGCTGTAGGATTAAACTATACACATAACGTAATCAAATTAATAACGACATCTTTTTATAAAAGATTTTAAAATATGTTCTCGGTTTCTAATAAAATTCTCTGATTATACCAGCTTATAGTAACATACATATGCACACACACACACACACACACACACACACACACACACACACACACACACACACACACAAACACACACACACATATATATATATATATATATATATATATATATATATATATATGATACACTTAATGCATTTTCCTTCTCTTTTGATAGTTTGCATACTAGGTATTTAAAGAAATTCAATAATTGTGTTTAAGGGTTTAAGAATATACCTCATCGAGGACAAAGCGTATGTAGATATAAACTGTATGGAAACAGAAATCAACAATGTATCGTGACAGTCACTTTCACGATTAATTCTTCCCGATCGTCTTTTTTCCAATAGGTCGTCTTGTCACCTCATATCCCGCTGGTGGGTTTTTTTTTTATGTTGCAATCTTTGTTCTTATTTGTTGACGAGGAATGACAACGTGACCCCAATTTTTTGTGCAAATTTTACTTTTATTTATTATACCCTTTAAATCATTACCCGCCTATCTTAAGCAGTGAGTTTGAGAGCAAGATATGGCGTTCGACCGTTCAGGTCGGGTGTTTCCCACTGACTAACTTATTCTAACTCTTGAACCTTTTTGGTCAACTCAGTTATAAGAAACGTGATCTCAGATCGACCCTGAATTCAATAGTAGTCTATACGGTTAAGTGTAGACACTTAGGGCTTAACGTGAATGGAAAAATTCATGTCACAAATACACCTTACCGATCTGGTATGTAATATAATGTTGACTTTGAGCCATTTATCATTTAATGGCTAATCAAATTTTTTATTCACTTACAAGAGAAGATGGTAGTTTCATGTATGCAGTAATTTTCGTATTTTTCATACATTTTCGGTGTTGCCTCGTTTCCTTCCAGAGTGTTTTTGTTGAACATTTTGTGTAGCTTGATGTTAGGAGGCAACGTTGGCGTAATCCGTCATTGCCTTTCATACTGATGGCCGTGGCGGACCGGGTTCTTCGGGATCCCGCCTCGTGTAATCTTAGTCCTCAACTGTTTCCCTTTTTCCCCAAGTTAGCAGTGTGTTGTGTGTTATTGGCCTTCCCATTCCCACTTTTTACACCCCTTTTCACACTTTCCCAGTCCATTATTTGCCAAAGATCTTGGTTTTAGTATATTTCTGTCTTATGTAACCGCTCTGGTCCGAGCACCTCCCCTGAGCTTGTATAGCACTGGATCTTGCAGTACAGTTTAAGCGATAATCAGGTATTCGTGCCTGGACTCAGATTTGGGTCCATATCCACATTCATCAGAGAATTAATTTTTATTTATTGCAGACTTTTTTTTCCTCATCTTGGTAGTTTTTTTGTGTGTGTTGTTTCTTCTTTCACTACGTTTCGGCCAAATTTCACCTCTGGCCTTTTTCAAGTGATTTAACGCGACCTTGGATAGGAATGCTGAGTCTTGTAACCGTATCCCCAGTAATTACTGCCTTCCATAGTTGTTGTCTATCGCACCACGTTTTTGACCAAGTAAACTTCTCGCCGTTTGGGTAGGATTTGAAACCGCTATCTTCTGACAATGCTCACCTGGAACCGTAGAGACTCAACGCCTCTATCCGATGCGCCACGGGCCCCGAAGGGCGATCAAGGATGGATTTTTTTTTTTGGGTCTTAAAAATCCTTATCTGGTCTTCCAGAGTCGGATCCGTACCGAATTTTTATATTGTCTTTAATTGGAATCATTTTGAGATGAGGCTTCTTAATCTGAGAATTAATTTTTATTTATTGCAGACTTTTTTGTCCTCATCTTGGTAGATTTTTTTTGTGTTGTTTCTTCTTTCACTACGTTTCGGCCAAATTTTATCTCTGCCCTTCTTCAGGTGATATACCGTGACCTCGTATAGGAATGCTGAGTCTTTGAACCGTATCCCCAGTAATTACTGCCTTCCATAGTTGTTTTTTATTTGGGTAGGATAAGATAAGATAAGACCAGATAAGGATTTATTAGACAAAAAAAAAATCCATCAATGATCGCCCTTCGGGGCCCGTGGCGCAGCGGATAGAGGTGTTGAGTCTCCACGGTTCCAGGTGAGCATTGTCAGAAGATAGCGGTTTCAAATCCTACCCAAACCGGCCAGAGGTTTACTTGGTCAAAAACGTGGTGCGATAGACAACAACTATGAAATTTGGCCGAAACGTAGTGAAAGAAGAAACAACACAAAAAAAAACTACCAAGATGAGGACAAAAATGTCTGCAATAAATAAAAATTAATTCTCAGATTAAGAAGCCTCATCTCAAAACGATTCCAATTAAAGACCACATTCATCAGTCCTACATTGCACTAAGTGGACTGACAAATACAGCCCTCCCTCATACTTTGTTTTGTCAAATCTCATAGCTCTTCTCCCAAATAGGGGCCTTCCAGCTTGTTTCTGAGTCCGAGAAAACAGTTGGCGTCCCAGTGTTAGATGCAGAGAATAGGTGTTTAGTTTATTTGAAAAAAAAAATCTTCAGAGGCTTTTTTTAAATGTTTTGTATTTTCGTTGTTTTTTTTTTGTTTTGTTTTTACTTCCCTTCCCCTATACATTCTTTCAAATGTTTTTGTATGTATTATTGTATTATTGTAAATTATTGTAAATTCATCAACATGAAATTGTAAGTATGGGGTTTTTAAGTAGGTTGTCATAGAAAAAATATATGGTATTATGATGAGTTCGGCGCGTTTAGGTGAATGGATGGATTTTATTGTATTGCATGAATGGGTCGGCGATTGTTGCTAGCTAGGGTCCCATTTGGAAAGCATGCTCGCTCCCTCTCACCTTCCCTCAAAAGACCTGTAGAGGTCCTGTGCTTCATAACAAAATATTTTATCGTAAAATGTTTTTAGTAAATAAAAGCTTGATGTTAGGATGTGACACTGAAGACCCAGTATAGCATGAATAGAGTAGAAATTGATGAGTTTTAGGAAATGCCTTGGGCAATCAATTAACGATATGCTTGTTCACTAGTAAGGAAGCAATAAAATTTAACTGACTTTTCTTTCTATGAGTGATAGGGAGTAAATATGTTTGCTTAATATTTTTAATAAGTGGATTCTTTTACACCGTCGAGGGAGAGGCAAATAAGTCTGTTATCCAATTTATGAAATAAAAAAAAATAATTTCTTAACCTGAGGACAATGGAAAGTAAATATGTTTACTCGTGATTTTAATTAGCGGTTTCTCAAGAATTGTATCTTTTGCGTGATCGAAAAAAGGTATTTTTCGAGCGGGGTTCGATATATGGTTGTCAGTCAATAAATAATTTTTTACAACATATTACCAATACTTAGCACTATTTATAGTTGCTCTTTTTTTAAAGGAAATATTTAGTGATGGGTCAGTTCATGTCCCAGAAGACAGTCAGTATTACTTTCTTTACTGATGGCTGTATCCTGAACTTTTTCGTCGCTGGATAGTCACTATGTTTCCAATCGATTGACTGTTTGTTTGACTCAGCTTCGTAATGGCAAATTCTTGTTTTCTAATCTGTAAACCATTTTTGACTAAACTATGCTTCTCCTTACTAATCAGTCATTTTTGTATAAATCCCCAATTGATTTGCACTTCTCTGCCACTATTAATCTGATGACAGACATCTGTTGAATCCTAGACCACTGTTTGATTGGTTGTTATTCTAAATAGCTTCAAAACATTTTTTCGAGGTTAAAACAGAAATAAAAAATAAAATAAAATAAAATAAAACCGATTTCAAACAGGGTAAAATTTACCTTTATGAAAAAAAAATCTTTAAAAAATTGGTTTTGCATTTTTTACAAAAATAATACTCTTTATAAAATAAGTCTTTTATACTTCAGTCCTACTTTTTGGCAAGTCATTTAACAGTCAGTCGGAGTTAAGAGTGAAGAGTCATACGGGGAAATTTTAAACTGAAAAAGTTTAGTTAAACACACAGTCCTTGGAATGTGTGATGTTTTTTCCTTCTATTAACTTAGTTATCGGTAAGAGGATTTCATTCATTAACACCCAAAAACTGAAGTTTACCGAAGGACTCGAACTGTCGCAAATCTCCCGAGAAAGTCGACGTGTTGAGGTCCGATCAAAGTTGGAACCAGACGAGGAAAAAATAATACATCTAAGACGTTGGTTTTCGTTTATTTATTGTTGTCGCGACGATTCAGTCATTTTCCTCACTGAGTTCCTTCATAAACATGTACCTGTGCTTTTCGTTTTCAATCAAGACCGACAAACCATCTTCTTGTTCAAGAAAATCAATCGAATAGAAAAATATGAAGGGAACCAAGGGGATATGTTCACAAGGAAGTATTTGTCGATAAGTTTGATGAATATCATTTAAGAGTTCGGTTTTGCCTTGTTCTGGTATGGTAGTTAAAACCATGTTTTTTTTCTTTCTTTCATCGCTGCAAGCTTGGACTCCATGTCAATGCACACAAAACTGAATTTATGTGCTTTAATCAGAAAGGCGACATCTCCACACTAGACGGAACCTCCCTGAAACTGGTTGACAAATTCACCTACCTCGGAAGCAGCGTCTCATCAACTGAAAAAGACATCGACACACGGCTAACGAAGTCATGGACAGCTATAGATAGGCTTTCGATCATATGGAAATCAAACCTGACCGATAAAATGAAACGCAGTTTCTTCCAGGCTGCGGTCGTGTCGATACTGCTGTATGGATGCACTACTTGGACGCTAACTAAACGGTTGGAGAAGAAGCTCGACGGCAATTATACAAGAATGTTGCGAGCAATATTGAACAGGTCCTGGCAGCAACACCCCACACGGCGCCAACTGTACGGCCACCTACCACCTATCACGAAAACTATACAAGCTAGACGAATTAGACATGCCGGACACTGCTGGAGAAGCAAAGACGAGATCGTGAGTGATGTGCTCCTGTGGACCCCCGCATATGGCCAATCAAAAGCAGGACGACCGACTCGAACATTCATACAGCAGCTATGTGAGGATACGGGATGTAACCCTGAAGACCTGCCGAAGGCGATGAATGATAGGGAGACGTGGAGAGAGAGGGTCAGGGATATCCGTGCTAGCCGCACGTCATGATGATGATGATTTGGTGTGTAGGTAACTTATGCTAGAAACTCAGTTATCTGTTGTTTTTTTTCTACGACATTGCATTCTGCAGGACATTTCCCTTTTTTTTACAACCAGTAGTTTTCTTTTTTTTGTATTTCATTAGTATTGTTTTCCTGATTTAAGAAGTATTTCCTTTGGCCATTCAAGATTATTTTTCTATTAATTTTGTTGAGTGATATGGAAGATAAAAAACATAAGCTAAAACAGACCAAAAATAACGTAGAAGATTAAAAGAAAATCAGAATGGCTTACACCCACAACTCAATATATTGTAACCTTAACCTGACAGAGATAATTGCAATAAATATTTTTTTCAAATTAAAATAAACTGCGGGATAAATGATCAGAGCTCATTTCTAAATAAAAACATAAAAACAAATTTATGTTACGCTTCTTAGAATTACGTAATGACACAAAAGACAATAAAATTAAAACCTAAAACTCACCCTTTTCTTTTAGAAAAAAAATCTAACATTGAAACCTAGGAATGTATAAACCCCTTCAGTATAATGCTATTGTTTATACTAAAAATAAAATAATAATATCTAAATAAATCATATAGAAAAACGAAGTCAACTTAAACAACAACCCGCTTTGAAAAAAGGAAAATATTCCCATAAACTTGACACCAGCGCCATAAATAAACTAAAAATTCAAATAGAAAATAACTGGAAGAAAACAATATTCCCATAGATGAAAAAAAAACCCATCAAAACTAAATAAACCTCGTTAAAACACTCCTAGAAATAAATGTATCATCACAACAATAAACAAAAATTAAGCCTTAAGAAAAAAAAAACGCTGCAAACCAGTTTACTTTATATATATATATATATATATATATATATATATATATATATATATATACGTGTGTGTGTATGTGTGTGTGTGTGTGTGTGTGTGTGAGAGAGAGAGAGAGAGAGAGAGAGAGGAGATACGGTTCAATTAAGAGTGACATATGAATCGCGGAAGGTATAAAACTGGCAGTTAACAGGCAATGTTGTTTCTGTGTTTACACTGTTCAAATGTTCTTATAAACACACGCATACGCATGCACACATACACACCCATATACATACACACATGCACAAACACATATGTATCCCCATATATATATATATATATATATATATAAGATAAACATAAATGTCTACAAAATGTAAGCAAATAGATAATAAAAATGAATATAGAGAAAAGATGTCTATGGCTTTTTCAGGAAATTCGATTAAGGCTATTATATTATTTCATCACCTTCTGCTAAATCTTCTAAATGGAAACCACATTCCGGTTTTGTGAGGCAAATAGTTCTGCAGGAATGTTAAACTGGTCAATATTTAACGTGTTGGTATACGCTGTGTGAATTTATGCGTGTGTCTGAGTGCGACAGAAACACAGAGACCAAGAGAGAAAAAATAGTTGCAATATGTTTCAGAAAGTCTTGGATCTCCTTATTTTGATGACCTATAAAAGTTAAACAACTAGACACCTATTATTCTCACTATTCTGGTGGAAGATTTATTTTCTTTTAAATGTACCAATTGAATAGGTTCAACTAATTATGCTAAGTTTGGAACAGATCCTCTTTATTTTGTAACGCCTTTGCCTTTATTTGACAACACATGAAATTCCGTTCAATAGATTTTCTGAAGGAAGCGTCATTTGTATGTTGTTGGTATTCGCGTCACTCGTCTGTTAAATCTCCAATGATAGAGAGAAACATTGAATCATATCATATACACTATGATTTAGTACTGTTCTTACCTTATTGATTTACTTCATCAGAAGAAATCGAAAAGGCTGTATGTTCAACAGATTTTACGTATCCAGTCAAACCTTTTGCTGAAAGGCACATCTTTCCACACTAACACCACCATAGTCGTTCGCACAACTGGAACGGTTTCAATCTTTCATATATTCAGTATAAAGTTCAAAATAGACAAGTAGTAGAATTTTTCGCTTTCCCGCTGTCCCTGAAAAGAAAACGAAATATTTTCAATTGAGTCATCATAGTTCATTATGTCAACTTGTATGCAAATTTTGAAACTAATCAATTTCTATTTTTTATCATTTAGAATTTTGGACTATTGTCTTCATCTTTATTGTTATTTTCACAATGTTTCGACTGATATATCTTTCGTTGTGGAAATAACAATAGAGACGAAGACAATAGTCCGAAAACCCTTCAGACAACTAATCAGTTTCTGGTAGATAGAGTTGCACAGATGTAGGTGGTCGATGTAGAACCATGTTGTATTCTTCCGAAACAAGATATATATGATTTATTGTTTACTTTCAGCAGAAAGAGAAGCACTGTGTTGATTGGTACTTTTTCTGACAGTGTGGCATGCTAGTAAAGAGATATATGGCAATGATTGAGGGCAATGGTAAAAACAGTCATTCATACTCTTTTAGTACTATAGACGAAACACAAGTAGCCTTGACCAGATTTTCAACAGATATTCTGCCAATGATAATAACCTTCACATATTGTGCACTGAGCAGTGATCTCTCCAATAGATTTTTTCTACTTCAGTGGTGTCCTCACTTAACACAGTCCAAATAATGTTTAGGATGAAGAGAGCGAATATTCTCCTTGCAGCTAAGCCAGTTGCAAGACAATATTAACTCTCTTCAATTAAGTAGAAAGTCTACAGTATACTTATATATCCACATACTTAGTTTGGTTTCTCTGTTTAATTGTATATCAACCTTCGAGTTGAAGAATAGAAGTGATACTCATTGCTTGATAGACAGGGGTCATAACTTTCTCGAGGGTATTAGTCCGATAGCGAACGGCACGGGGTCCACCCTCACTCATATTGGAATGGAGAGTTTATCAAGTTTTAATAATCGAATACCTTTTTGACATGATAAAATAATCCATCGGTGACCAAAGGATACTTTGTACCATATATTCTTAGAACTGATGACGTCGACTTTCCTTCATATTAAATTCTTCACTTTGGATTACTTTGTTTTCAATATTTTCTCCCGAATGAATGACACGAACTTCTCAGTTTTAATCAGATTTAAAACCTTCTTAGCTCAGCTGGTGGAGGCTATCATTTATAATTGCTGATCATTATGACACCTCATACATCACATGTCGCTAACTAAACAAAAGGGCATTAAAACAGTTTTGTTTTTTGGCTTTTTGGAAACTTAAAAACAACTCTTAAAATTTCTTTGATGACTACTCTTCATCGATTCCAACTATTTGAATGATTTTGTTTTAAATACAAATGATTCACAAATTATTTCACAAAATACATGAAACAATAAATAACTTAGTGCATTTTGCTCCTGATAAAGAATTAGATTCAAATAAAATTTCGCGTTTGTTGAGCAAACTGCAATCATCTGGTTGGATTCTGATTGGTAGTTTGTCTTTTCTTTGCAACGTCTTTGTTCTCTTATTGACTATCTAAAGATAGTAACACGCGCCAGAATTTTTAAGTATCAGTTTAATTTGAGATTGGATCAGTGAAAAAGTTGAGATAAAAAGCAACATGAAATTAGAAAGGGAGCATTTCATTTTACTGTCAAAAATGCAGTATTAGTAAAGATAAAATAGATTTAGATTTACCATTTTTGATATTTTCTTGGTGTTATGTGTAACAAAAAAAATCTAGGAGAGCTGCCCACGTAAATATTTGAAGAAAAAAAAACGACGGCCTAAATATATACACACAAGCATAACACACGTCCTATGCGACGACGTAATCTATTTATTTGCAATGAAGCTAATGCTTTCCTTCTAATCTGTAAGAAAAATTATTTCATAGAGTTTGAAATATTTACTATTCCAAATAACTTAAATTGATGAAATTATTAAAAAAACTTTCCACAAAATCTTAATCGTAAAATCGTTTTTAAAAATGTGGTGTATATTCTACAAGGCTTACTTGACTAGCACAAAAAATTACTCGAAAGAAAAATTAATTTAATTTTATGTGAATTTCTATTTTGCTATTTTTCTGAATTTTAAAAATTTAATTTCTTATTCATTTTTCTTTGATAAAAGTTCGGATCAGGAAATAATTCAATCAAAATAAATATCAACGTGGTTCATTCAAACAATTATGTTTTAACTTCTCCCGGACGATTTTAAAATGAATACATAGTTAAAAACGTAGAATCTATTTTTTCCTATTCTATTAGTTCCTGTTCAAATTATGGCCCGGCGGTTACAGTTCAAAATCACGCCTGTTCAAAGCCGTTAATTTCATACAAGCTAGACTCGTGGAAATTCCTTTGAATGAAAATAATTAAGGAGGAACTATTTAAATAAAAAGGATTATTTGCCATCACATTATTTATAAATCCTATTGTTACTTATGCAATAATTATACAAAAATATACAATTACAATGTCTGCACAACTTAATACTCATATCATATATTATTTTTCACTTATACCGAAACTAGCAGGTCAATATATTGTAAAATTTGTGGATACTGTGATTGGTAGTGTAATATACTAGCTTAGCTGGCGACGATGAACTTAGCAGATTCAATGCGGTCGCAAGATAACATCAACAAAGTGATTTTCGCAGGAAAGAGAAATATAAAAATATGATGTCGAGAATATGATTTATTGTCTATGGATAGAGTGACAGATATTTCCGTTCCCATATATGATCAACAAATTACCAGAAAAAAAACGGAAGTATATAAATTCCGATAACCAGCCATAAACAGAAAAGTACGTGAGGCGAAGAGAATGTTCATACTTCCGCATGGGACTTGAAAAGACAATATAAAGTCTGTAATTTTGGACTGAAGGCAGAGACCCGCTGGTCGTTCAAGCAGATCCGTTAGCTCCTCGTGGGTGTTCTCCGGCCATCGCACTACATCACAAAAATGGTCCCCACCACAGAAGAAAGGTATGTGCGAACTCTCTCTGACTGTATTCCTACTACACACAATTGTCACCGTCGAAGAATAAAAATATAAATTATATTCTTATATATCTACGAGTCCTTCGTTGTTTGTCTAGCGGTGCAATATGCGACACTAGTTACGAGGAATCTTCGGAACTTTTTTTTCTTTTTGATTCTTTGATCTAATATTTTCGGATCTAAGTATAAAACCGACCCCAACAGGCAGGGTCATGCATGCTGGTAGCTGCCTATATAACATAACCTTCTCACTTCAAACGTGTCGAATTTCTCTTGGATGCGCCGCTCAGTTCAAACTCCGTTCGAACTCTCAATATAAATTCGAACCCGAAATCTTACTCTCAACACAGCTGTCAGAATAGTGGTGAGGGTAGGAGTTATTCAAAACTAACCGGCTTGTATAGCTTCAGTCATAGATCTTCTAGTTGCGATTCTTACTGATGAAAAAAATCGGTTGCTTCCTCAATCCATAAGCCGTTGTAATCTTTTTGGTGACGAATGAGCAGAACAGAATAAGCCAATTCTTTTTTCGGAAGAACAAGGATACCATTCGATTAAGTATAAACAATTTAAAAAAATATGTCAAGGGAAATACAATCAGTAATCGGGTGACGTTTACAGATATGAAAAACAAAAACAAAATGCAGCGTCTGGACCGGTTATATGTGTGTCGGTCTTAAGTTAACTATCAGCAACGTAATTGAATTCTTAAGTGATTTACTCATGTGCGCGTATGTATGTGAGTTGGTTGGCTAACTCTTGTTTGCCTATACGGAGAGACATTTTGGCCTATTGCTATCAAATTGCGTGCGTGCTCCATGTCTCTTTCAATACGAGACGATCCGTTCTCTTCGCAGTCTAAACACCATCTAAATTGTGATCCTAACATCCTGTCATTATATGTACCTCTCATCATAACCCAAATCTATTATCATTCAGAAAATACATCTCGAATCAGCTGTTGTTCATGTTCAGTTGAAAGGGTCATTTCCTATGCAAGCAAGAATTCCATCCCATACTTGAGTTGCTCTAGCCAACCGCAAATAATATCTCTAAGAGTATCAAACCATATCTAGCCAGCTTCGAAATCAATAACACAGATTGACCTTTTGCTATACGGGGGTCACAGCTGCGTCTTCTCAACAATAATATTGTTTCTGGGAAAGTCGGATTTTTCATAATAACACAGTCGAAACAGCTGTGAAGAAAATTATAACTACGATATTCTCAAGAACAAGTAAACCTTGTGATATTAAACAGGTCAACATCATAATTATCAGAACTTCAAAATTCATGAAAATTTAAGAGCGAACCAATATATTATAATTTATGTTTACCATGCTACTTACTTACCATGCTACTTACTGAGTACAGATGAAGTTAGAACAGGGCAATTCCTTGGAGATGAACACAGGGTATTATCTGAAGAAGTATCATCTCTGCTGATTGAGGAGGAAAGTGGAAGAATATCCCACTTGGCAGCAGAGAGATGTGAAAGAATATCTCAAGGGTTAAGAGGTAAGATGTATGAATATTCTTATAGGCAGCGGGGAGGGTATGTTGATGAGTGTGGAATGCAAACGAACAAATGAATGAACAAAACACAAGCAAATTTTTGAAATGGAAAAGTTGGTTTCGTTCAGTGACATGTTCTGAAAAAAAAAGAGAATCAAATTTACTATGGCTTTTATGCAAGGAAATATTCTCATAAATGAAAGTATTTTTAAGAATGGATCAGTATTTCTACTTGCTAATAGGTTGATATTTGTCATTGCATCCCACCAAACAGGGCTCGACACAAGGTCAATGACCCAAAGGTCGATTATAGTGGGGATGTGGGGGGAGGGTCAGGCATTAGCCTTGGCTCGAACCCTGCTGGACTGTGCTGATCATCGACCCACTTTGTACAATGTGGGCCTGATGAACCTAGCTGGATTTGGACCTAAATCTGGGTCCAGGCACGTATGCCTGATTATAGCTTAAACTAGACAGCAAGGTACAGAGCTATACAAGAGTAACTGTTGAGTTAGCAAGATGAAAACGATAGGGGAAACCGTCAACTGAAACACGAGTGTCATTCAATAAAGATAGTAGTTTGTTTTTGTTTTTTAAATTGTTTCGAAATTGAATAACCAGAAAACCCAACAAACACCTGTGTGCGACATATGGAACCAGTGGACAACTGTTTAGACTTAATTTAGGTCATAGCAGTTGTGTATACCATGATCTCTCCCACTGGAGATCGAACCAGGGACAATAGAATACAGATTCGAAACTCTACTACTGAGCCACCGGTCCACGTCACACATATGCGATGCCAAATTAACAAGTTATTTTTCCGTGGTTCCGTATATTGCGCGCAATTGTTTGTCGGATTTTCTGGTTATGGTAATTCAATTTCTAAATTCCTCTTCTAAAAAAGAAAATATACATTAATTTTTTTTCTTTTACATAAATGTAAACTCTGCATTGTTTGGAATTGATTTAGAGCAAAGTTGATTTTAATCTCGAAAAAATATTTGTTTACAATAGTCTAAACTATCAGATAGAATAAAATAAAGTAAAACGTGATTTCTTGCAAGCAGCGGTCGCGTCATTTCAACTGTATGAATGCATCGCATGGACGTTGACGAAGCGTATAGAGAAAATGCTTAACAGGAACTGCATAAAAACTGTTACAAGCTGTACTGAATGTTACATCCCTCGAAACAACAGTGGTACGGTCACCTACCTCCTCTCTCTATTGCCCAGTCAGCTGGGGCTGTAGAATACACTGACTGCACCTCTGCAGAGGGGTAAGACCCCCCTAATGAGTGTCCTAGATATGACACTAAACAGTCTGATGGTGAGGTTCCAGCAGTGATGGAACGTTGGGGAATGCGGAGTACCCCTTCATTGCCATCGCTCCCAGGTCCACTCTGGCACGGAGTCGTAGCACCTGATAGGGCCCTATCTATGGGTTAAATAGAACTAACAGCATACTTATGCTAAACTGAATTGATTAAACTGAATAGCTTGAAATAGAAATGTTTTTGACAATTAAACCGTACTTATACTTAAACTGCGTGCTTATGCTTAACTGAATTATTTCAAATAGAACTGTTTTTCAACATTAAAACTGTATTTACACTAAACTGAATTATTACATATAACAGCTTGAATAGTTTGAAATGGAAATGTTTTTGACAATTAAACTGTGTACTTATGCTAAAATTAACTGTTTTCAATAGAACAGATTATTTACATAAAAATGGATTTGTCGTTAAATAACCTACAAAGGTTGATATGCCATAAAACCAACAAACCAAACCAAACCATCCTCTCTCTAAAACCATCCAAGTAAGACGAGAAAGCATGCGGGATACTGCTGGAGAAGCAAGAACTAAGTCATCAGTGACGTTCTTCTATTGACCCTTCATGTGGGCATGCCTGTGTTGGACGTGCAACAAGAACACACGTACAACAGATCTGTATGGACAAAGGATGTTGACTGGATTACCTGCCGGGAGCGATGGATGATTAGAATTAGCAAAAGAGATTCAGGGAAATTCGTGCCAACTGCATGACTTGAGGATTATGATAATAGCGACAAATCAAAGATTGCATCAGTTTTTCATTGAGATCTGTCATTAAATATTTGGTGGCTCCTAAGTGCAAATTCTGTGGAATATACAGAAGATAGTCTGATGTGTACAGAGAAACATGTTTTAGTAAAAGAAAGCACTAGGAATGGGCTGAATTGTTTAAAGAAGATTAGTATAGTGTTCTAGCGGAAGACATACTAGGAAGGGACCCGATGGGAAACACAGACGAAATGGTAAATTCGGCTAATGCGCTAATTTTTGGCTGACAGACGATTTATGAGAGAACATTTCAGAACAACTGGGAAATTCTCTGTATACAGAACACAAAATTTTCCATGATTACGTTGCTTATTCTAAAATCAGTTGTTGTTAGCTTACCAAAATGTATACTACTTCAAGAACAGTTAAAACCATCATTCACTTTGGTTGGGAACAATCACCACATCCTTCTTACAGTCCAATTATGCCCCCACCAAATTTCCACTTGTTTGGACCCCTCAAAGAATTTCTATGTGGAACAAAGTTTTCAAGTATTGATGAAATGAAGAACACCGTGAAAAAATGGCTAAAAACTCAATCCAAAGATTTTTATGCTAAACGAATACAAAAGCTTGTTTTTCGATGGGAAAATATGTTTTAAAGATTGTTTATTGATAAGGAAGCCAATAATTTTTCCCTAGGAGAACTGCGAGTCGTTAAAATGAAAAGATCACCTGATTTATTGAATGACCCTCGAATTTTCAAACATTTTAGGTGACGGAAAAAGAAAGCATAGTTAGAATAAAGCAAATAAGTATAAGTTGAAAGGAAAAAAAGAATCGAAAAAGAGTGAAAAGATATGTAGCGACGCAGAAAATAAAGGATACTGATGCATAGAAAATTACTGTCAGTCAGAATAAAGAGAGAGAGAGAGAGAGAGAGGGGGGAGAGAGAGAGAGAGGGGGGGAGAGAGAGAGAGAGAGATTGAATAAAATTGCATTCCTAAGATGGTCATTCGAAAATTTCGCTAAGATTCACCCAGATTTTAGATTTGTCAGACCGCTGTTTTATTTGTATAAGCCTCATCTGCACAGAAATCAAGAAAAATCTGTATGAATTTTTCAAGTTTTATAAGAAGTGATTGTAAATTTCCACAAGAAAATTGTTCAGCTATGGCTCTTCTTTCTTGGTAAAGCTTAGAACTTTTAAACATCTCATATATATATATATATATATATATATATATATATATATATAATTGAACATAATACACGTTTTTGTCTACATAACGTTATATATCAATTTAAATGTCATTTAGGAGATTGTATCTCTGAAAATAACAATATAAATGTCAGTTGAACCTCAACTACCCAATCGAAAGATTTACAATGCACCTTTCTGATACAAGTTCCATAGCACAGCATTTAAAAAAACATTCATGCCCAACAACAGAATTACCGGAAATTCTTACCGAAAACACAACAATATTAGAACATCAAAATAACAAAAAAAAAACTACTACAAATTCTCGAAGCACTACATATTAGGAACATACAATCCAAATTTAATAGAAATAATTTTGAAATCAGTGCTAATGTACTTAAATATCTTTAGCTACTGACCCTATTAAGAGAAACAAATTTGAAAAGTAAACGCTACACAATACAACAGAACAAACGCTCATTCTTACAAAGTAGTAATGTACATACAAAAGTTACGTCACTTTTGTAATACATCCTCTTCAGATGATGGCCTAAAGTTGGGCAGTAGGTACTTGGGAAATAACTAATTATGGAAGGTTTATCCACCAATTTCCACCGAATATCATATGATCAATTCGGCAATTCGAAAGGATTAACAAAAAGATATGTGGACAAAAATGTCTATTATGTCCAATCAAATATGTATCAATGAAGAAATGGTGCCAATATATATATATATATATATATATATATATATAAGTAGGTCCACAAAAAGATTCCTATTTTTTTAATTTATTCATCGATTTATTTTTTCTTGCGTACGTGTATGTTTCAAGCATGTTGATTTTTTCAGATAACATATATGGCACAAGGATTTGTTAATGGGGTACTATGAGACTTGAACTCACTCATATTTGAGTAAGTTCAAGTCTCATTGAGCACCCCATTCACAAGGCTTTGAAACATACACGTATGTAAGAACAAAATAAATAGATAAATAACTTTAAAAAATACAAATCTCTTCGTTGACCTATTTGTTTAAAGATATTTTTATTCTCTCTTTGGACCTACAACAAAAAATTCATATATAAATTTGTGTAAAAAACATAAATGCATTATGTGGTTTTCTTTTGTATATTAGAATATATTACCGTTACAAGTGATAAAAGATGACAAAGGGAGAACACTTTTCGAGTTGACAACGTCATTTACTAATTTATTCAAATGTTTATTCTTTCATTTGTGAATAAAAAAAACAAATCTTAATAAGCGTAATAGAATGTTCAATCGTATTTCATTTATTTAATGAAAAATATTGATCGGCTGAGAAAAAAGAAAAATGGAGAAATTCCATTAAAAACAAAAACAGAAAATTCGGGAAAAATTGTCCTCTTAATTTTTCATATTGCTATATGACAATTTCATTTCCTCTGCTTAAAGGAAATTCTTGTTCTTTGCCTCTTCTGCTGTCTTCATCAACAAATCAAAATTAATCTTCTTTATCCCTTTCTCACGGCAAACTTTCAAAGAGGAAAAAAAGAAGTCCTTGTTGATGTTACATCATGTCAGTGCGAGAAATGTACAGCTTGGTTTAAATAAATAAACGAAATTACCTATTGGACATGCATATAGACAAAAAATTCCCAGATAGTGTAGTGGCCATACTTTGAGTTTCATGCTTGATGGTCCGATAATTTAGGGGAACGATTTTGAGTAGTCAGAAAATATATCTCGAATGCGAGATCAGAGGGTATTCAACAGTCATAGATGATTTGGCGTGTGTTTTGAGCAAATTATATGACGAGAATAGTGTGTATATGAGCGATGGAAAATGTAATTGACCATCACCTCGGACAGTTAGAAAGCTTAGATCTCCCAAATTGAATTGAGTAGTTGTTATCTGAAGCGAGACACGAGAAATATCGAATTGTCTACTTGTCTCTCTTTCGTGCTTTGCTTTTAAAAAGTCAATTGTATTTGTCTAATAATCCACGGACAAATAATAAAATCAAAACTGTAATGTCTTGTTTTTGTGTCGGTTAGTATTAAAGTGACAAGATAAGTGACAAGATAAATATTTTCCCCTGAAAAAGAAGTCGGGAACCTGCTTGCTTCTGGGGAAACCAATGAATGAATGAGAATTTGACCTCCCTTCGCAGAGAATGCAGATAAAGAGTCGAGCCGTACTTGCATTTCACACTTAACAACCACCGAGAAACCCTTACCTAACAGAGCTGCCTAAAGTTCCGATGCATTTGATGCTGTTCTGACCACACCTCACCCATCCATTTACCCTCGTAGCTACAACAGTACACAAATAGTTCAGTGAATACGATACATGGTTACTTTTAGAGAAGCCACGATACATTGACATAAAATTAGATTCGTTTGACACAGGATCACTTCCAAGTTAGAAAGATAGTGTTACATAAAATCTCGAATTAGAGAAGACTTATCTGGGTTTTTTAATCAAATGATTAAAGATTAAAAAAACTCTTTTTTATACGAGTGTCGCTTGTGCATTAGAGGCAACTGTCCTAACTAAAAAGGGCTGTGTCTATATTCTAACGTCGTTGAATATGGACGCGGCGACACGAGTTCAAATCCTGGAAGAGGTTGCTTCATTTCACATATCGCTAACATCGTCGGGAAAGAAAGGAATCCAACTATTCTAACCTCCTTCTATTTGTCAATAGTTAGGCAGATTGTTTTTTTTTTAGCCTTGGTTAGGCAACCAGCCTTGGAGAAGGAAAATTTCGAATTCAAACCTCTTAAACTCTACTTGACTTGGTATAACATCTTGTCCGCCCAGAAAAGTTGGTAAATACACACTTCAGTTTTGATAGGGGGTGAAGATTGATCACCTATCACTCCTGTTTTAGCTTTCTCTCTCATTTTCATTCTCTATTTACCTTTCTCTGCATCTCTATCCAGTTTGAATGGATCTGAAAGTTTCGAAACGAACAAAATAGTATCAACAAATTTGATAAGTTTGCTGGAAAAGAATTTCTTCACAGATTGACATCCTTGTCCCCACAGACAGACAAGACAAATAGATAAGAAAGAAAGGGAGAGGTCGTTAGAGGATAGAAAGAATTGTCTAGCTGGAGAAACAGCATGAAATAAGAACTAGTGAAGTCTTCTGATTCAGTTTACGGATATTGTCTTTCTGTGAGAAAGGCATGAACTAAGAATATCTTTCTTTCCTACAAGTTCTCCCAACGACTATCTTCATGCATTTTTTTTTAGATGAAAAGAACTGTAGAAAAATATACGCGACAAAATGACTGTGAAAGTATCATCCTGGCGTGCCCACGGTACAAATTCTCTTGACTATCTATCTATTGAATCTCACCATCTGTATCTGTCGGCCATCGCTCTTACTAAGTCTTTTAAACTTCACCCAGTCTCCTCACACACCTGATAATCATAAGTTTTTGCTGATCAGCCAATACTGCTGTGTCTACGTGTAGAAGTCCTTAGGAGAACGTTACATGAGTTTGTACTTACTTTTCCAGCAGTGCCCAGCATATATTGCTTGTGTTACTTGAATGGTTTCGAGGGGTGCTTCTTCTAAGATTGGTTAAAAAATCATGTAATATCCTTGTGAAATACTCATCAAGCTTTTTCTCAAAGCGTTTCGTAAGAATCCAAGTGGTGCAACCATACTGTAGTACTGATATGGTTACAGCTTGAAAGACTCCCCATTTTTTTTATGTGGGAGATCAGATAATCTGTCAATACTAGTTCTTGCTTCGCCTTTATATTTAAAAAAAAGTTGTAAGAACATTGAACTGACGTTTTTTTATGGAGAAGCAAACCAGAGGATTCAAATACAAAGGGGAAAACGCTACATATATTTTGAAATTGATATGACATTTTTAACGGTTGATATAATTTGAAAATATTAGTCTCAGTTTAAAACCGTTCTTTGAAGTGGAGTTATTCTTGGAAAGTAACGTATAATGTACACACACACACACACACACACACACACACACACACACACACTCAATATATATATATATATATATATATATATATATATATATATATATATATATCGTGGAGTTATGTCTTGAAATGTTAAGTTTATGTCATCAGACAAACAGATCGAATCAATAAGGCCAGCTGGTATGGATAAGAAAAAATCGTGGGAGTTCGAGTTTTGTCAAGATCTAATCCTTTATTATTTCCGATTCATGTTGTTTGCTCGCAACTGTACACTGACGATTCAAGTAAGTTGCAGTGAAATACAACGGAAAATTTAGATGAAAATGTAAGAAAGAAATCAATAATAATAATGGCAAATATTAAAGTTGTTCTATGGTTCTAAAACTGATCATGTATGTTGGCATAAAACAAAGATATTTGGTATGGTGGTTTTATTAAGTGTTTCATTCTATTAGCTGGTACCGATTATGCATGTTACTTTAGCTAGATAGACGAGAAGGAATTGAAAGTTTAGACTACAAAAATAAATTATAAGCATATAATGCTCTCTCTCTCTCTCTCTCTCTCTCTCACTCTCTAACCTATCCAATGAACGTTCTTACTTGAATCACAGAGTTACGGGAAAATACTTTAATATTATCTTATTCTTTCTACCGACCAGATTTTGATTTTTTTTTTTTTTTTTAGTTTTTACTTTTGGTTAGTATTAGTTTTCAAACACCTGACGATATTAATGAAATTTTGTTAAATATGATACACACACACACACACACACACATATATATATATATATATATATAAGTAAAGTTGGCAACCGTAGTCAAGGACGACCAGAAGGCTCCCCTTTCAATAACAACTACATTTTCCTGGATTGCTCCACTTTACCCTTGATACGTACCATATATTGCTGAGTGGTATCAAGTAACATTTTAAAAGTATTTGGTATGACGCGACCTGGAATTGAATATAGGTCTCCCAGAACATCGCTGAACACTCTACCCACTTGGCCAATGAGCCGTCAGTGGGTGATTTTATCTATATTTTAATTGTTTACCCACGTTAGATATTTCGGTTTTTATATTAAACCATCATCAAGGCATTTGACCAAGGGAGGTTGTATCTTCTAAATTATATTTTGAAGAAAACGAAAAACGCTGCTAATATAAATAAAGTTTGTAAAGTTGGCAACCGTAGACGAGGTTAATCAGAAGGCTCCCTTTTCAATAGCTACTACACAGAGGTGTAGGGGTGGGCGTCACTCCATTTCTTGGATTGCTTCATTTTACCCTTTATCCTTAACTTATAATGCTGTGTGTTAAGTAAGGCGGCATCAAGTACCATTTTAAGTCTTTGGTATGACTCGACCGGGGATTGAACGCTGGTCTCCTGGACTATTGGCGAACACTCTACTCATTAGACCAATGGCTTGGTTACTAATAATAATACAATGTTAATACTTTCTCGTTTTTTTGACAGCTTTCACTTGATAAAAATTAAATCAAGTTGGATGATTCAATGCGAATTATGGTGTTGCTTATTTCAACCAAGCTGTTTAAGCATTCAACTGATATCATAGTAATTCAAGTAACCTCAAAGAAGGAAGTTTACATTCTCGGCTCTTCTTTTTTTAAAAAGTGCTTTGGAGATGAGAAAGAGGAGTTGACAAAGATGACAGACAGATTATGACTGATCGATTATCATCCTGTACTATTCATGTTAATGAACTGATTTGCCCTCCCAAGAATTCTTTGCACTCTTCAAAGCGATCCCTGAACGAATGGGATGCCACAATGTAAGCCTGTAATCACAAACGATATTAATTTCAACAATACAGAGTAGAAACATGCAAAACTTTCCTACGTTTGCATGCCTTTGCTTTCAATCAATAATTGCCTTGGTTCCTCCATTCGCTTTCAGACGTTTATTCTTTCCTATGGTTCTTAGTTGTAGATGTATTAACCCAACCCCTCTGCACGAACAGGATGTGACACTAGGTCAATTTTTTCGCAGAGTTTAACAGATTTGAATTCAGCGTTGTCCTTCACCTAGATTGGTTGCCAAACTAGTCTTCAAGAGCCCAGTATATATCTATAACGCAAATGTAACGCAAAGGTAGAATTGATTACCTTCACGTTATATGAATGAAATAAGAAATGAATGGGATAACGAAAATATCAAGTTTTAGAGTTTCTAGGCTTTATTTCCAGCTTGAGATGAAATGATAGGTCTTCAAGTTGAAAGAAACAGAACAAAGTGCTTGTAAGTGTAACAGGAACAGCTAGAGATGAATGAAATGTCTTCGAGGTGTAAGATACAGAAATGAATTCTGGCAAGATTCACTGAAACAGCTAACGATGAGTGAAGAATCTTCAAGCTGTAATATGCCGGAATGAATGCTTGCAAAATTTACCGGAACGACTGAAGATGAGAGAAAAGTCTTCGTGCTGTAATATGCCGAAATGAATGCAGGCACACTGAAGATGGGTGAAGAGTCTTCAGGCTGTAAGGAGTAGGACGAACTCTGGCAGGATTTACAGGAAGAGCTATTGATGAGTGAAGAGTCTTCAAACTTTAAGAAGCAGTATGAATACGTTGAACTAGTCGACGGGAATTTGGTACAGAAGGCGACTAGTGATCCAGATATTCTGAGACTAATGGAGAGATATAGACGATTCTCTCCAAGAATACTGGATCATTGGTTCTGTTTTTTGCTCTCTCTCAAGCAGAACAAAGGAAAAACAGATTCACTAAGAGGGTATACTAAATTGAATTGTTGCCATGCGGGAATAGGTCCACATTTTTATTTCTTTAAAAAATGTATACATTTTAAAAAGGGGACACAAGGCCTGAAATGTTTTGAGGGGAGGGGGAAGGGGAAGAAAACTTGAGCTATTCAATAATTTTTCTATGGATCCCTTGCTAGTTTCAATCATCTTCATTCGCTCTTGACAATAATTCCATTCTTTCGTCACCTAAC
The DNA here is from genome assembly GCA_963585895.1 of Sepioteuthis lessoniana. Taxonomy (NCBI): domain Eukaryota; kingdom Metazoa; phylum Mollusca; class Cephalopoda; order Myopsida; family Loliginidae; genus Sepioteuthis; species Sepioteuthis lessoniana. Next base: position 76,527,404 of record OY757910.1, on the reverse strand, counting down.
GCACAAGCAGTCACCATAATACCTCATTCACTCCATGGAAAGAAGACCTACTTAAAACCCGATGAGGTGGGATGATATACAGGAATAGGTCTGCATGATCTGGTCCCTCGGCGAGAAAAGAAGAAGAGAGCCTTTTTGCTTCGGCTTTTATTTTGCCCAGGAATATGATCCGGATTGAATGGTATCGCTCATTCCCATTGGTTAAAAAATGTGTAATTTTAATTTTCAACCGCCTTCAAACTCTTGCGTCGGACAATGCATTTGAATGCAAAAATCACGTGATTTAGCGGTAAACGGAACGCACAACTGGAAATAAATATTTCTGCTTAAGATAGCGGTGAACAGAACACACAACTGGATATAGTTCTTTTTGCTGGATAGAGGGATAGTAAAAAGTTTGATTTGATTTGTTTTTGTTAGTTTTTTTGTTGTTTAATGGCATATAAACCATCGTCGGTTATTAACACTGAAACCATCCGCGTAGAATAACAGCAGTGGTACAATTTAACCCATGGTTGAGCGAGTGAAGGTTTTCATAACTTTCCTAAGTGAACATAACAGAATTAATCATATTTACCAACCCCTCCGCTCGGGAAGGATATGACACAAGGTCAATTTTTAAGCGGAGTTTAACAGGTTTGAATTCGGAGTTTTCCTTCTCCTACACTAGTTGCCTCACAAAGGCTGAAGAACCTAATCTATCCTACTATTTACCCATAGCTGGAGGGAGAATAATTGGATTCATACCGTTTCCATGGGTATTAGTGCTATGTGAAATGCTATCAGTCTCGTTCAGGATTTGAACTCGTATCGTCGTGTCCAATTCCTACGACGATAACCATTACACCACGGGCACAGAATTAATGCTTAAATTAAGGACGTAACCCAGCACTTTAGCCATTGCGCTACGGAGACTTCCCTGATAATTGTTCGATACATAATTTTCCTTAGAGTATTAGCCCTATATGAAATGCAAACTGTCATCCCTAGACCCAGGATAGAACGAAGCAGATCAGAATCAAAAACTGCCCAAATATGCATCTCTGTCAGATAGTAAATTGAAAAAAAAAAGTTGGTTCGTCATGGCATCAGTCGCGGTCAAAACTTTCGGCATCATCAGCCTCTGTACCATCAACTCTACTTCAAAATATTGGATGAAAGTCACAAAATCGATGAACCTAAGATATCTCGCAAGCTACTGTCCGCAGACACACGTTCAGCAGATGAAATAATGATATTTTCAAAAGTTTTTTTTAGAAATAGATAAAGATATAAAGAATAATAAAAACGGAAGCAAAAAACGAAAAATTAATCTTGCTCTTCAAAGTATTTTCTTTTCAGTTCAAAATAAGATTGCGTATTTTCAAGTTTCTAATGGTAGTTTATAAGATATATCACTGAAATTCTATTCTGTCGGAATATTTTCATTATACATTTTTTTCTATTGGGAAAAATTAGGTTGTTATGGCAACACGTAAAATTCTGATTGAGGATATCAAGCATCAGTTGTATTTAAAGAAATAACAAGATTATATAAAAAAAAGTATTTTTTTATTCTGATGACGTTGTTTAAAATGAAGATAAAGAATAGTGAAAAAATGAAATGTCATGAAACAAAAATACTAAAAATTCGTTTGTTGTTAACAGAACATTTTTCTCCAAACTTTCTGTAAATACAAATAAATACTGATATAATCATATATGAGTTATTTGAATATCTTCAAACAAAAATATCATGTTGATAAAAATATACTTGTGCACAGGTTTATATATATATATATATATATATATATATATATATTCACATATATATATATATATATATATATATATATATATATATATATATGTGTGTGTGTGTGTGTGTGTGTGTGTGATCCACTGAGTAAGACACAGGGATTTTAATATAATTGTTTAATAGTTCATCTTCCAAAATGATAAGAACAAATAAATATGAAAATGTTGTTTTAGAATTTAAAGAATAGAAAATCTTAAGTTTTGATATTTCAAGACCATCATTGCATTCAACCATCTTAAATTAATTAAATATGTCAGTTATTGGAAACTTGATGTATATATTTTTGCATCTTCATTATATCTAAATTTTATCCGATTAAAAAAAAAAAGGTGATAGCTGGTTCCAGTTCAAGTCTTTAGATGAAATCAGGAGAGAGCAGAGGAAAAGAGGTTTACTGGGACGGGGTGGGGCGACAAATTTATCCCAAAGTGAGATCGTGAACTTACAATTAATTTCTGCTAAGATTCAAGCGTGAACACAAGGTAGTTAGGTTTTTTACTAATCGTAGTCTTACTAATTCATTCATCGTTCCCCAAATCTAAGATAGAGCAAGATCGAACTCACACACGTATATATATATATATATGCACATCATTGCAAAGCGACAAATCTCCAGGTGTTAACCAGTAAGATATACACGCTATTGGAAGGTTTGCGTGTTGGTTTCTTTGTTAAATTTCCTTTCCCAAGACTTACACACCAACAAATTACAAGAAAAAGAACTAACTTACAAAAATCCTCAAATAAACAATTAATGTTTTTTTTTTCCAGAATAAATCATTCGTTCTGGTTTCTAAACGTTGAACACACCTTTCCACCTTACAAATACTATATTTCTAATCTGAATATATATATATATATATATATATATATATATATATATATATATATATATATATATATATGAGAAAAAAAGAAACTCAATAGATATATTCCCTTATGAATTTATTTCGCCCGTTCATGGGCTCGTCAGATAGAATTAAAAAAAAAACTCTTTGAGGAATATTTTTATCTTACGTAATAAGTCAGGTGTCATAATTCAAATATCGACAAAATATTCATGAAAATAAAATTCGTTTTACATCTCTTTTAAGAATATCCACCATCGAACAGGTGAAATAAATTTTCATTAATTTTCTTTTTTCTTAATAATATTTTGCTCTGCAAAAGCTCATTTATATATGTATACATATATTATAAATTTTACATTGAGCCTTCTATTTGGATAATTCCGTATAAGTATATCCATAGAATCTAATGATACATTGAATAATTGGTTAATATTTTCTCTGAAATATTTTTCTGAATATTTTCTCTGAAATATTTTCTCTGGCATAGTTTATATATATATATATATATATATATAATATAATATATATATATATATAAATTCAATTCGTTCGTGCGAATATGGATAGACTTTGACTCGGTTTCTTCTCACCAAGCCAATGTTCAAGTCACACTTTCCAGCACGTAGAAGCCTGCTGCATTTCCATTGCGAGACATTTTCCGACTAAACAATTCCAAATGCGAAGATACCATTTTCCCTTCAACGTTTTAAAGAAATCTATACTTTTCCAGCATAAAAATTTGAAAGACACTTCTCGACTTGTTTCTAACTGAATTTTCTATTATTTGTGAAATATTCTTATGATCGAAACAAATGAACATTTATACGTAGTAAATCTTGCGAGGCAGTGGAAGAAACTGCCATGTTAACGATCTTATCTCTTCTTGGATGTAGTCGTAAAAATGAAGGTGATTTCATTTCAATTGATAATATTGAAATAAATTTGACTTGAATATATTTTGCTATATCCTCACGGTGGCCCAGCGGTTAGAGTGTTCGCCAATGGCCCGGGAGACCTGGGTTCAATCCCAGGTCGAGTCATACCAAAGACTTTAAAAATGGAACTTGATACCACCTTGCTTAACACTCAGCATTATAAGGTACGGTTCAAGGGTAAAGTGGAGCAATCCTGGGAATGAAGTAGCGCCCTCCCCTACACCTTGGTGTAGTAGCTATCGAAAAGGGAGCCTTCGGGTCACCCTCGACTATGGTCGCTAACTTTACTTAACTTTATATATATATATATATATATATATGTGTGTGTGTGTGTGTGTGTGTGTTGTCGACAAAAGAGTAAATGATTGCATAAAGCACCGATCTAAAACTTAACAATGATATTTCTTAAGATTGAGTGAAAGTTTGTTGAAAAATAGAAGCATATTCTTGAAAGAAAGGATTATATTAGTCAGCCAATAAATATTACAAGAGAGAGAAACCGTTCATATATCAGTTGGCATTATCTAATGTGTATAGTTTTATGTGTGTAAAATATCGCTGATCGGTATGTCACTTTATTTATGTGTTAAATATGTGTGACTGTAACTGAAATGGTTATTAAATAATAGAATGAATTAAAGAAAACCCAAACATATTCGTTCAATTTAAGATAATTAAGAGATCTTGAAATTGAATGTACTTGAAGGAAAAGAATGTTAGATTTTTACTCAAAAGAAAAAATAATTCGAAAGATTTTCTTTTTAGCAGGCTTCAAAATTAATACGTAAAACCTACTAGAGAAGTTTTCATTTTATCATTATTTATAAGTTTGGGGTAGGCTTGAAATTAGATTTTAAAAAAATGTTGATTTATCTATGATTCTAATTCGGTAAAAGATTTATTTTCAAAATTCTAGGCAGGATAAGATTTCCTAACTGTTTTTTTTTGTTGTTTTTTTTTTTTTGGTGTGGGTGATCTTTCACATTTTTCACGGAATATCAAATATTGTCATCTGGTAGACAAACTGATTTTTTGAATTAGCAGGTACACGCTGATTAGTCTTAAAATGTAAAAGTAGAGGTCTAAAATAACACCTTCTCGTGCCTAATTTTTGCTCACAAATTAACACTTTTTAAAAAAGGAAATCAGTGGATTTTTCGTAAATATATACTAGTGTGCGTGCGTGTGTGTGTCTGTGTGATTTCTTAGCTCCTCATGGCTGTCTCATGTATTTTTATTCATAAGAAATATTTATTTATCTTGTATTTTATTTGATTGGTTTGGTTTGTTTTTCGTTTGATGGCATTTCAACCACTGCCGCTTGTTTAACCCGAAATCATGTTTATACATATATATTAGATATATAGGATTTGCGAACATATTTTGTTGCTAACATTTTTAAACAAGTCTAAGCACATTTTTAGACACACTTAAGTGGTTTCAAGTTTTATTTAGTAACAGCAATAAATTAGCATGTCATTTGTTAGCACACATTCAAATAGATATACGTGATATGTAAGAGATTAGTAGAGTTCTATTTCAAACAATTCAATTTAGCAAAAGTCATAGGTTTTCACCCAGTTTAAATGTCAAACAGTTCTATTTGACCCATCGATGGCTATGACGAGGTATTATGCATTCATCAAAACTCCAAGACTAGAGCTTCGCCATCAAATTGTATACTTGTCATATCCAGGACACACGTTGGAGGAATGTTATCCCTCTACAGAGATGCAGTCGGTGTATTCTACAGGCCAGCCGACTGAGCTACGTTTTATTTGAACTATTGTCATTTCACTCTCTCTCTCTCTCTCTTTTTCTCTCTCTCTTTCTTTCTCTCTCTCTCTCTCTCTCTCTCTCTCTCTCTGTATATATATAAATGTATATAGTGAAATAGACAAATATATATATATATATATATATATATATATATATATATGAAAAATAAATGTTCAGAGACGATTTATTCAGATTGAGAATATATGAGAGGTTTCATATATTTCTCCAGGAGTGCCTCGATATATGTCTATTAATATGTAGATGTATAAACAGACATAAAAATTTCATCCGCTATCTGATGGGGCAGGCTGCTCCCGGCAGCCGGTCAAAATAAATTTATAATAGTGTAATGACAGTCCGCTAAGTTTTCTTTCAATTATATTACAGATGTATTTCATCTGTAATATAATTGAAAGAAAACTTAGCGGACTGTCATTACACTATTATAAATTTATTTTGACCGGCTGCCGAGAGCAGCCTGCCCCATCAGATAGCGTTGACAAAATGGTTAGAGAAATCTACAAACACAACTCATTAAAAATTATAATGACAATCCGTTGAGTTTTCTTTCCAAATATAGCACGCACACACACACACATACACACAAACACACACACACGCACACAAATATATATATATACACACGCTGGGATCATTAAATAGAGAAAAATCTTATGAAATAGCAAAATACTTTTTTCGCTTTTTTTTTTCTGTGGATGAAAAAAAAAAATTTTGATCCAATTGATAATGACTCCGAATCAGAATATTCCAGTCTTGAACGGAAGTCTCGTAATAAAAAATTACCGAAGAATGTGTGATGTGTTCTGAGAAGCAAGTTTTATATTCATATTATTTTATAGAATTGAATCCATATTTTTCCTCCTTTTTTTTGAAAGTTTGTATTAGAGACATGTTAATCTATTTTCTATCGTGAAATATGTTTGATGTTATCCATTCCTGTTTGACAACTTGTGTAGGCTGTATTTGTGGTTTCCGAGTGCGTTGTGTTTCGGAATGCTACGCACTAGAGAGGATAGCTTATCGTAGAAGGCGATGAGTACAGTTTCTTCACTAACATTGGTAGGGCTGTAGCAGGTGATTGTTGCTGTAGGGTTGCCATTAAACGTACCTACTATCATCCTAGGTTGTATTCTCTCAATGCGATTGATTTTAAGGCTCTTGGTCCTATAAATATTCCTACACCTTCTACCGTTGCATTAACAGAATTGTTCCATGCTGATACAGTGGCTAGCGTCCATCCATTGCCAGTATCGTGACATTTGATATCCTCGCTACGTGTGCTTCTGTGTTTTTGAATGCATATTATGTCTATGTTATGTGCTACGGCCGATGCACTCAGCTCCGGTAGTTTCCTATTCTATTTAAGGTTCTAACGTTGAATGTCGCTATTTGTATTGTTTGTTTTCATTTTCGAAATTTTTGTTGTTTGAGCTCTGTAGCTGTTTTTTCAAACACTGAATCCAGGGCTCCAACCTTAGCAAGACGACGATGCGGTTTATACATGTGGTTTGAGTGTGGGTCATGGTTATCTTTCGATGGCTGTTTTTATTTTCATCCATAGAAGCCGAACTTACAGATGAGCAGCAGTAGTTCACCGATCGAACTAACTATCCTGACCGTTGAACCGTGAGATTCATACGCCCAGGACTAGGTTAGGCATTGCGTTAGGCCGTCAGAGGGTTTATCCGCTTGCCTTTACGTCCACCATGCTGCTTCCCCATGGCGTTCGTAAAAAAAAAAAATAACAAAAAGTAAACTATCCTTTCTCCTTTTCCGTTAGGTCCAAGACCTAAATAAAAAAACAGTTGTTTTTTTGCCTTTTTCCATTTTTTTCTTCTTTTTCTTTTCACGTTCTATTTGAGTTCCTACCTTGCCTTTCTTTCTTTCTTTCTTCTGCCCCTATCTTCTGAAATTGGCACTAACACGAGTTATAATTCTAACTTTTTACTAAAAATAGAATTTCACGTTCCAAAAGTGAATCTTTTCGGTTAAGTTCCATGTTTTAATTCGAGCTGACAATACATTGTTCTTTCATTTAACACACATAATGAAATATACCGCTGACTTTTGCAATGACAAAATTCAATAAAAATCATAGATGCATTTTTAAATGATCGTTTAATATAGAACAAAGTTACTAACCATTTTGGACTTCTTTTTTAAATGGATGTGTTGTTCATTCATATCTTGTTTACAAATGGCCTCTTTAGTATAATTCTTTTCTAATTTTATGATTATTTATATACATGTGGTCCCTCTAATATTTGACGGACGGGGGGATTTCCTTGTTATTTCCCCACCTTGCCCTTTTTTTCTATCTTCCTTCGCCCCTCGTCTTCTGAAATTGGCACTAACACGAGTTATTATTCTAACTTTTTACTAAAAATAGAATTTCACGTTCTAAAAGTGAATTTTTTTGGTCAAGTTTTATATTCTAATTCGGGCCAAAGCACAGATAGTCTATGTCTTTATGAACAAAAAAATGGAAAAATAGCGCAATAAATTGTGAGGCATACTCCTCTTTCGAGGGTGTGTCATCCGACAACCGAACTGTCACGGCAAAAATACGACTGAGCCAACGAAGAAACGCCACACGAACAGCGACCACTAAACACTATGACTGGGTCCTACATAACAACAGGGATATTAGAGATAAATGTGTGTTAGCATTGAGAAACAAATTTGATGCACAACAGGAGAAGATAGAAATACGTACCCCGAATGACGAATATGAGAATTTCGTCAACGCACACAAAGAGGCAGCAGCGAAATGCATACCAACAAAACTTAGAACTAAATCTAGAGTCCCATGGGAGACATTAGCGGTTAGAGAAAAACGCGCAGACATTAAAACTGCCTCCAAATGCAATAGGAAGAACCCAACGAACACAAATGCCCTGAAACTAAAAAAGGCACAAAATGATTTAGCAAGCATATATCTAAAAGAACAGACAGAATACATACATGTATCTTTTTTATAGGTACATATTCCCTACAGCGGACACGGCCACCTCCAGTGGTAGAGTTTCGGCTTCTGCATGCTGTGGTTGTTGGTTCGATATTCAGTCGTGGAGATCACTGTGTGCACTGCTGATGAGACCTAATAAAGTCGAAACAGCTGTTCAGTGCTCCGTATGTCACGTGTAGGTGTGTGCCAGATTTTTTGTTATAGTAATTTCTAACTTAATATATCAATTCTTCTATTCATAATTATATATATATATATATGCCAAGTTATTTGTAATTAATATAAAAAAAGTTTATTCAACTAAGGTAAAACACATTCTCAGAAAAAAATATTACCTTTGTACACACGGATTTAATAATGGTTGTCTGTATTCAGACATCTACAAAACGCTTTCTCGTTGAAAGAAAATGATTTTTCACTCTCAGGATTTACTTTAGAGGTTGTCTTGTAAATTGGATCATTATTTTTAATAGGCATAAAAGATACAAGGTAAAAGGTCAGAATGTTAAATATTTCTGATTTTAAAGTTATACCGTGGAATTTCATTGGATCTTATAACATCCATTATTTAATGAACTTAATTTCCATTACTTACCGGTTCACTATGCTCTGGAGTGATATTATCGATTAAGGTCTCATCTATTAGCAGAATCTATTAGAAGAATCTATCAGAAGAATCTATTAGCAGAATCTATCGGCAGAATCTATCAGCAGAATCTATTAGTAGAATCTATTAGCAAAATCTATTAGTAGAATCTATCAGCAGAATCTATTAGTAGAATCTATTAGCAGAATCTATTAGTAGAATCTATTAGCAGAATATATTAATTGAATATATTAGTAGAATCTATTAGCAGAATCTATTAGTAGAATCTATCAGCAGAATCTATTAGTAGAATCTATTAGCAGAATCTATTAGTAGAATCTATTAGCAGAATATATTAGTAGAATCTATTAGCAGAATATATTAATTGAATATATTAGTAGAATCTATTAGCAGAATCTATTAGTAGAATCTATTAGCAGAATACATTGATTGAATATATTAGTAGAATCTATTAGCAAAATCTATTAGTAGAATCTATCAGCAGAATCTATTAGTAGAATCTATTAGCAGAATATATTAGTAGAATCTATTAGCAGAATCTATTAGTAGAATCTATTAGCAGAATATATAATAATTGAATATATTAGTAGAATCTATTAGCAGAATCTATTAGTAGAATCTATTAGCAGAATCTATTAGTAGAATCTATTAGCAGAATATATTAATTGAATATATTAGTAGAATCTATTAGCAGAATCTATTAGTAGAATCTATTAGCAGAATCTATTAGTAGAATCTATTAGCAGAATCTATTAGTAGAATCTATCAGCAGAATCTATTAGTAGAATCTATAAGCAGAATCTATTAGTAGAAATTATTATCAAATCTATTAGTAGAATCTATTAGCAGAATCTATTAGTAGAATCTATTAGCAGAATCTATTAGTAGAATCTATCAGCAGAATCTTTTAGTAGAATCTATTAGCAGAATCTATTAGTAGAAACTATTATCAGAATCTATAAGTAGAATCTATCAGCAGAATCTTTTAGTAGAATCTATTAGCAGAATCTATTAGTAGAAACTATTATCAGAATCTATTAGTAGAATCTATCAGCAGAATCTTTTAGTAGAATCTATTAGCAGAATCTATTAGTAGAAACTATTATCAGAATCTATTAGTAGAATCTATCAGCAGAATCTATTAGTAGAATCTATTAGCAGAATCTATTAGTAGAATCTATTAGCAGAATATATTAATTGAATATATTAGTAGAATCTATTAGCAGAATCTATTAGTAGAATCTATCAGCAGAATCTATTAGTAGAATCTATTAGCAGAATATATTAATTGAATATATTAGTAGAATCTATCAGCAGATTCTATTTGTAGAATCAATTAGCAGAATATATTAGTAGAATCTATCAGCAGAATATATTAATTGAATATATTAGTAGAATCTATTAGCAAAATCTATTAGTAGAATCTATCAGCAGAATCTATTAGTAGAATCTATTAGCAGAATCTATTAGTAGAATCTATTAGCAGAATCTATTTGCAAAATCTATTAGTAGAATCTATCAGGAGAATCTATTAGTAGAATCTATTAGCAGAATATATTAATTGAATATATTAGTAGAATCTATTAGCAAAATCTATTAGTAGAATATATTAATTGAATATATTAGAAGAATCCATTAGCAGAATCTATTAGTAGAATCTATCCACAGAATCTATTAGTAGAATCTATTAACAGAATGTATTAGTAGAATCTATTAGCAGAATCTATTAGTAGAATCTATTAGCAGAATCTATTAGTAGAATCTATTAGCAGAATATATTAATTAAATATATTAGTAGAATCTATTAGCTGAATCTATTAGTAGAATCTATCAGCAAAATCTATTAGTAGAATCTATTAGCAGAATCTATTAGTAGAATCTATTAGCAGAATATATTAATTGAATATATTAGTAGAATCTATTAACAGAATATATTAGTAGAATCTATCAGCAGAATCTATTAGTAGAATCTATTAGCAGAATATATTAATTGAATATATTAGTAGAATCTATCAGCAGAATATATTAATTGAATATATTAGTAGAATCTATCAGCAGAATCTATTAGTAGAATCTATTAGCAGAATCTATTTGTACAATCTATTAGCAGAATATATTAGTAGAATCTATTAGCACAATATATTAATTGAATATATTAGTAGAATTTATTAGCAAAATCTATTAGTAGAATCTATCAGCAGAATCTATTAGTAGAATCTACTAACAGAATCTATTAGTAGAATCTATCAGCAGAATCTATTAGTAGAATCTATCAGCAGAATGTATTAGTAGAAACTATTAGCAGAATCTATTAGTAGAATCTATCAGCAGAATCTATTAGTAGAATCTATTAGCAGAACATATTAGTAGAATCTATCAGCAGAATATATTAGTAGAATCTATTAGCAGAATCTATTTGTACAATCTATTAGCAGAATATATTAGTAGAATCTATTAGCACAATATATTAATTGAATATATTAGTAGAATCTATCAGCAGAATCTATTAGTAGAATCTATTAGCAGAATCTATTAGTAGAATCTATTAGCAGAATATATTGATTGAATATATTAGTAGAATCTATTAGCAAAATCTATTAGCAGAATATATTAGTAGAATCTATTAGCAGAATATATTAGTAGAATCTATTAGCAGAATATATAATAATTGAATATATTTGTAGAATCTATTAGCAGAATCTATTAGTAGAATCTATTAGCAGAATATATTAATTGAATATATTAGTAGAATCTATTAGCAGAATCTATTAGTAGAATCTATCAGCAGAATCTATTAGTAGAATCTATTAGCAGAATCTATAAGTAGAATCTATCAGCAGAATCTATTAGTAGAATCTATCAGCAGAATCTATTAGTAGAAACTATTATCAGAATCTATAAGTAGAATCTATCAGCAGAATCTATTAGTAGAATCTATTAGCAGAATCTATTAGTAGAATCTATTAGCAGAATATATTAGTAGAATCTATTGGCACAATATATTAATTGAATATATTAGTAGAATCTATTAGCAGAACATATTAGTAGAATCTATCAGCAGAATATATTAGTAGAATCTATTAGCAGAATCTATTTGTACAATCTATTAGCAGAATATATTAGTAGAATCTATTAGCACAATATATTAATTGAATATATTAGTAGAATCTATCAGCAGAATCTATTAGTAGAATCTATTAGCAGAATCTATTAGTAGAATCTATTAGCAGAATATATTGATTGAATATATTAGTAGAATCTATTAGCAAAATCTATTAGCAGAATATATTAGTAGAATCTATTAGCAGAATATATTAGTAGAATCTATTAGCAGAATATATAATAATTGAATATATTTGTAGAATCTATTAGCAGAATCTATTAGTAGAATCTATTAGCAGAATATATTAATTGAATATATTAGTAGAATCTATTAGCAGAATCTATTAGTAGAATCTATCAGCAGAATCTATTAGTAGAATCTATTAGCAGAATCTATAAGTAGAATCTATCAGCAGAATCTATTAGTAGAATCTATCAGCAGAATCTATTAGTAGAAACTATTATCAGAATCTATAAGTAGAATCTATCAGCAGAATCTATTAGTAGAATCTATTAGCAGAATCTATTAGTAGAATCTATTAGCAGAATATATTAGTAGAATCTATTGGCACAATATATTAATTGAATATATTAGTAGAATCTATTAGCAAAATCTATTAGTAGAATCTATCAGCAGAATCTATTAGTAGAATCTATTAGCAGAATCTATTAGTAGAATCTATTAGCAGAATATATTAGTAGAATCTATTAGCAGAATATATTAATTGAATATATTAGTAGAATCTATTAGCAGAATCTATTAGTAGAATCTATCAGCAGAATATATTAGTAGAATCTATTAGCAGAATATATTAATTGAATATATTAGTAGAATCTATTAGCAGAATCTATTAGTAGAATCTATTAGCAGAATCTATTAGTAGAATCTATCAGCAGAATCTATTAGTAGAATCTATTAGCAGAATCTATAAGTAGAATCTATCAGCAGAATCTATTAGTAGAATCTATCAGCAGAATCTATTAGTAGAAACTATTATCAGAATCTATAAGTAGAATCTATCAGCAGAATCTATTAGTAGAATCTATTAGCAGAATCTATTAGTAGAATCTATTAGCAGAATATATTAGTAGAATCTATTGGCACAATATATTAATTGAATATATTAGTAGAATCTATTAGCAAAATCTATTAGTAGAATCTATCAGCAGAATCTATTAGTAGAATCTATTAGCAGAATCTATTAGTAGAATCTATTAGCAGAATCTATTAGTAGAATCTATTAGCAGAATATATTAATTGAATATATTAGTAGAATCTATTAGCAGAATCTATTAGTAGAATCTATCAGCAAAATCTATTAGCAAAATCTATTAGTAGAATCTATCGGCAGAATCTATTAGTAGAATCTATCAGCAAAATCTATTAGCAAAATCTATTAGTAGAATATATTAATTGAATATATTAGTAGAATCCATTAGCAGAATCTATTAGTAGAATCTATCCACAGAATCTATTAGTAGAATCGATTAACAGAATGTATTAGTAGAATCTATTAGTAGAATCTATTAGTAGAATCTATTAGCAGAATATATTAATTGAATATATTAGTAGAATCTATTAGCAGAATCTATTAGTAGAATCTATCAGCAAAATCTATTAGTAGAATCTATTAGTAGAATCTATTAGTAGAATCTATTAGCAGAATCTATTAGCAGAATCTATTAGTAGAATCTATCAGCAAAATCTATTAGTAGAATCTATTAGCAGAATCTATTAGTTGAATCTATTAGCAGAAGATATTAATTGAATATATTAGTAGAATCTATTAGCAGAATCTATTAGTAGAATCTATTAGCAGAATATATTAATTGAATATATTAGTAGAATCTATTAACAGAATCTATTAGTAGAATCTATTAGCAGAATCTATTAGTAGAATCTATTAGCAGAATCTATTAGTAGAATCTATTAGCAGAATATATTAATTGAATCTATTAGCAGAATATATTAGTAGAATCTATTAGCAGAATCTATTAGTAGAATCTATTAACAGAATATATTAATTGAATATATTAGTAGAATCTATTAACAGAATCTATTAGTAGAATCTATCAGCAGAATCTATTAGTAGAATCTATTAACAGAATATATTAATTGAATATATTAATAGAATCTATTAGCAGAATCTATTAGTAGAATCTATCAGCAGAATCTATTAGCAGAATCTATTAGCAGAATATATTAGTAGAATCTATTAGTAGATTCTATTAGTAGATTCTATTAGCAGAATTTATTAGTAGAATCTATCAGCAGAATCTATTAGTAGAATATATTAGTAGAATCTATCAGCAGAATCTATCAGCAGAATCTATTAGTAGAATCAATTAGTAGAATCTATTAGCAGAATCTATTAGTAGAATCTATTAGTAGAATCTATTAGCAGAATATTTTAATTGAATATATTAGTAGAATCTATCAGCATAATCTATTAGTAGAATCTATTAGCACAATCTATTAGTACAATCTATCAGCAGAATCTATTAGCAGAATCTTTTAGTAGAATATATTAGTAGAATCTAATAGTAGAATCTATTAGTAGATTCTATTAGCAGAATCTATTAGTAGAATCCATCAGCAGAATCTATTAGTAGAATATATTAGTAGAATCTATTAGCAGAATCTATTAGTAGAATCTATTTGTAGAATCTATTAGCAGAATCTATTAGTAGAATCTATTAGTAGAATCTATTAGCAGAATCTATTAGTAGAATATATTAGTAGAATCTATCAGCAGAATCTATTAGTAGAATCTATCAGCAGAATCTATTAGTAGAATCTATTAGTAGAATCGATCTGTTTAAAAATAAGGCATACTCAACCGGATTGGTTTCAAAAAGCCAAAAATCACAAATGTAACAATTTCGCGAAAGTGTAAACATCAACTACAATGAACATGATTCCCTGAAATAAAAGCTTCGAATATCCATCGATTGGTTGATATGCCGTTAAAATCAATCTAATTCGTCTAAACGTTAAATATCTAGACATAATGATAATAATATGGTTAGGTTTGTTCCTTTTGTTTAATGGCATATCTGTCTTTGTGTGTTATCTAGTGCCAAAGCCAACCTTCTCCACGAACTGTAGTGGTTTTATACCAATTCCAAGAGCATTAGATCGAAAGTGAACGTAATATTGCAACTAGATTTCAAACTCGCTAACGTCAACGTTGCATTGCAGCACGTTAACCACGAACCTACATACATTTCAAATTAGATTCGAACTGTTGACTTTCAGCTGGTTTTCCGAATAATGACACTTAGAACTGGTAGGAAATAAACAGATAATTACGTTAGTCTGAATAAACTCAACTGAGTTTTACCTTCTTGTTAGTGTTCGGAATCTTTTTACATAAGTCCCACTCGTTAGCAAGTATGAATGAGCGACCTGCACGCATGTCTTGGTTATCGTAAACGGATCTACAATTATCCATTTTCGTCCTCATCTACTTTAATTCACGATAAATTTTCTATAATAGAAATTATAAAGAAGAATATTCTCTAGGGTATTTCATTAGTAACGATTGAACTTACATTTCTGTCCGACTATATAGGATATTAAAGCCATTGTTGAGATATTGGCAACGACTTTAAGAAATAATTGATCAAATATAAAGTCTTTATGCTGAGGAAAGGTAAACTGAGAAAACCATATTACTAATATTAATCATCTTGCTGTACTTTTTGATAGGAGAAAATAGGGGATGTAATTTTGTTATAAGCTGCTGAATTCGACTTTCAATTTCATTTAGAAGTCACGATTTGGATTTTTGCTTTTAATTTTTAACAAATCAAAGGTGGAGTGAGTGTTTTCAGGAAAAAAAAAATGAATTAATTAAATTAAGAAATTAAAAAATATCTTTCTATTTATAAAATATCAGATACCATTGGTGAGATGTGAGCAACGATTTTCAGAAATAAAAGTCAAATATAAAATCATTTATCTTAGGAAAGGTTACTGAGGAAACCGTATCTATTTGCCAATTTAAATATTTTCCCATGATAACTAAAATGCACACGCACACGCGCACACACTTACATGCATTCATACATACACAGACTTACACATGGCGTTATGGTTAAAGTGCTGAACTGTGATATCGTAGTAAGCGAGTTCGAAATCCAGTCACGCAATTAAATTCACTTTCGGACTACTATTCTTGTAAACGGCATGAACTCCGCTATCTCCCCAGTTATGCGTTAAATAGTATCACTATTGTTCTTCTACAAGGATGGCTCTTGTATTAAAGAACCCTAGAAGGTTTATATGATATTAAACAAAGAAACCTACAATACACACACGTACATATTTACACACTCACGCAAACACACATATATAAATATATGGATACTAAAACACAAATAATCACACACACACACACACACACACACATATATATATATATACATATATATGTATACTTTTTATGCTTATATATATATCTCTATATATATGATTGTATCTATTTTGTGCCAAACTCAGTATACAGACGTAGAAGCATATGGTGCAATTATGTGTATTCCTTTTTAATACATTCGCAGAGGGTCACACACACACACACGCATACATATGTATATATGTGCGTGTAGTTGTGTTTTGTATGTCTGTGGGTGTGTGTGTTTGGTTAGTGTGTGTTTGTGAGTATGTGTTCGGTGTGTGTGTGTGTGTGTGTGAGTGTTTCTTTTTGAGAGTGCAGGGATCTTAGAGTAACACTCGGTTTGTTTGACCCAAAGTGAAGTTCTTTTTTTTCGAGTCGGAGTGAAAGGAGTCGGACAGCACAAGAGAAGAGCTGTTTACCGCTCTAATTATTCCTTCTTTGATAACTTCAAAAAGATTGCTCAAAAAGTTTTTTAATTATTACAATTTAATTGTTACAACCATTTCGTGGAATGGGTTGTCTTTATCATGGCTGTTAACAGAAAGCTATATACTTTATTATTTAAAACTTGACTTTTAACGAATAAAAATGTTTTATTTATAATTCAATTTAAGCTATTTACGTTTTTAGTTTTATTTAATAAACTATTTGTTTGTTTGGAAAATACTATAAGATTTTAGTATTAACTGCTAAATTCTGTTTTAACATATTCCAATAGTATTTTTTAAAATCACATTCCTAATAATCTAAGTGTCCCCTTTGTTAATTTTCCCTCATTTCTTTTAGATTTGGTTTGGAAGTTTATGTGCTCCCAATCATTTGCATGAAAAAGAAGTGCTGCGTTTTCCATTCAAGTTTGGTCATAATTTTGCTTCATGAAAATGTTTAGTCACATATTGCCAGGATGACACTACAGTAACTTACTAAGATGGGATATGAAACTTTTCCATGTTCATAATATTCTCCTGATATTGCACTCACCGACTATCATTTTTCGAGTATCTGAAAATTTCGTAAACCAGAAAAAAAGCAGCAAAACATTCCTTTCAAAAGGAGAAGAACAAGCTACATTTAAAAATTTCTTGACATTAAAACCCTTAGATTTTTTTTTTTTTGCACAGGCATAAATAACCTTGTTAATTGATGTCAGAAATGCATAGATGTTCAGGGATTATATTTTAACTGACTAAAATTCTGATCAAATTCACTAATTTGAGAATAAAAGTTTATTCGTAAATCGGATATTATTTCGAGAACAACCTAATATATTTAAAGCAATGTGAAATTTTGAATGCTTTCTATTTCATTTCCGTGGGAGGAGATTCAATTTAAATTTGAAGATTTCAAGTAAAAGTCGTTCCAAACATTTTTACGATTTAATCAGTAATAATGAATCAATTACTTTTTTTTATTTTAATAGTATAATTTTTTAAAACTAACTACTCAGTAAAATTAGAATTTTTAAGATAAAAAAATTACTTCTTTTTTTTTTTTTTTTTTTTTGTTTAGTTGAATTTTATTAAATTTCAGAACATCCCTCCAATTCATCTTCTATACACGCCACTTAAGAGTAATCAAATCAATGTAGAGACTGCTATTTCTGGTTGCTGGCATGGGAATCTGAAATATATAACTTATTTGAAAATACAGTTGCTAATTTTTTAAAGGTTTGTTGGTTGTGTTTTACTACATATCAACTTTTGCTCCAAATCCTACTTTTGAATATATATATAAAAAAAAAGCACAAAATGAATTTGCAAGCATATATCTAAAAGAACAGACAGAATACGTACAAAATCAGATAGATAAGATTAGAGACTCAGCGGAAGGTAGGCAATCTAGGATAGCCCGGAAAACAACAAACGAAGTGAGTAGAAGGAAGAACACAGCCAAAGCTAAATTGAAAGCTACAAACCAACAAGAAAGAATAAAACCGTGGAAACAGCATTTTGAAAATCTACTAAGAAACCCACTGAAAGTTATACATGAACCAATCACCAGAACCATTAGTAAGCAAGTGGACATTAAACTTGGACCGTTCACTCAAGAAGAACTCGACTCGGTTCTTAGAAAAATTAAAGATAGGAAAACCGCAGGGCTTGACGAGATTGCCCCAGAAGTATGGAAAATCAGACAATTCGACGACATACTGCTCCGACACTGTAACGCAGTCTATAATCAAAATCCGATAGACAGATGGACGAAGGGATGTAAACTCTCCTTCACTAAAAAGGGTGACCTTGGATTAGCCAAGAACTACCGAGGTATAACACTTACATCCATTGCAGCCAAAGTCGAAGCAGACTTGCAGAACATTGTTGGAGAAGCAAGGACGAGCTCATAAGTGATGTACTCCTATTGACCCCCACATATGGCCGGGCAAAAGCAGGACGACCAGCTCGAACATACATTCAGCAGATATGTCAGGATACGGGATGTAGCCCTTAAGACCTGCCAGAGGCGATGTACGATAGGGAGAAGTGGCGAGAGAGGGTCAGGGATATCCGTGCTAGGGGCACGACATGATGATGATGATGATGATGATGATGATGATGATGACTACGAAACCGCATAGAACCCAAAATTGACAACATTTTTGGAAAAAGCAAAATGGCTTCCGAAGAAATGGATGCCCGACCTCACAAATATTGGCCATCCGTAGAATCCTTGAAGGCGTACGGGCAGAAAACCTACAGGCGACATTATTATCTATCGACTTTGCCAAGGCCTTTGATTATATTCACAGAGGGAAGATGGAACAAATCCTACTAGCATATGGCCTACCAAAAGAGACCGTCGCAGCAATAATGATTCTCTCGAAATACCAAAGTGAAAGTACGTTCACTGGATGGAGACACAGAATACTTCGACATTGTAGCAGTAGTACTACCAGAGGACACGCTAGCCCCATACCTCTTTATCATCTGTCTAGACTACGTGCTTAGAACATCGACTGATAAAATCAAAGAAAACGCCTACGAGCTGACAAAGAAAAGAAGCAGAAGGTACCCCGCAAAAACAATTACCGACGCCGACTACGCCGATGACATAGCGATTCTGGCAAATACACCCAACCAAGCCGAAACACTACTGCATAGTCTGGAACAAGCCGCCGCAGGTATTGGCCTCCAATGCACACAAAACTGAATACATGTACTTTAATCAAACAGGTGACATTTCCGCACAAGACGGAATCTCTGTGAAACTGGTAGACAAACTCACCTACCTAGGAAGCAGAGTCTCCCCAACCAAAAAAGATATTGACACGCGGCTAATGAAGGCATGGACACCTATCGATAAGCTATCCATCGTATAGAAGTCAGGCATGACCGATAAAATGAAACGCAGTTTCTTCCGAACAGCGATCGTCTCGATACTGCTATATGGATGCACTACTTGGATACTAATAAAACGGCTGGAGAAAAAGCTAGACAGCAATTACAAAAGAGTGTTGCAAGCAATATTGAATAAGTCCTGGTGGCAACACCCCACAAAGCATCAACTATACAGCCACCTACCTCCCATCACAAAAACTATACAAGTTAGACGAACCAGACACGTAGGACACTGGTGGACATTGTTGGAGAAGCAAGGTATAGCTCATAAGTGATGTTCTCCTATAGACCCCAACATATGGCCGAGCAAAAGCTGGACGACCAGCTCGAACATACATACAGCCTCTATGTGAGGATACGGGATGTAGCCCAGAAGACCTGACAGGGGCGATGAACGATAGGGAGGAATGGCGAGAGAGGGTTAGGGATATCCATGCTGGCGGCACGACATGATGATATATATATATATATATATATATATATATATATATATATATATATATATATGTATGTGTGTGTGTGTGTGTGTGTGTATTGTCATCCACAGACTGTTTCGTTCTATCAGAACTCTTAAGTGTGGCTAGACACGTACGTAGACAAAAAATGTCTATTATTTTCAATTATATATATATATATGGAATTCATTAATTCATTGCTGAATTTATGCATATTCATATTAAATAATTTTTTGTTGGTAACAATTTTTAAACGGACCAGAGGTAATTTTTTTATACGCAGTTAAATGGTTTCAAGTATTTCTATCAAGCACTTATAGTTTTATTTGAACACAGTTAAACTATTTCAACGATAGAAGATAATTAAGTATTTCTTATTCAACTTCTCAGAGTTGACTTGAGAGTAATGGCAAAGAAGGGGTACTCCATATTCCCCAAAGATCCAGGACTGAAACCTCTCCATCAAATTGTATAAAGTCATATCCAAGACACACGTTAGGAGATGCAGTTTTAGTATTCGACTAGAGCGGGAAAAGGAAGGGTTTCTTTTCATCGATGCGTGCAGATGGTGCTCCTCCGCAATATTTCTGATAAATGTGTTGGTAGAATGTAGCCATTCTCTGTCAAACACTGTTGAGTAAAAGAAATCGTAAAACCGTTCACTTCTTAACGGGGTGTGTCTTATGGAAAAACCAAAATATATTGTTAGATTCTTTTCTTGGGTAGAGAAAAGTTTCCCAGTGTCATTCTGCTATGTCAAACTACACCTTGAGACATTTAAATCGCATTTGGAAACTTCAACTTCACATCATTATTTAGCCAAAGCTGTGAAATTGAAATTTACGACAAAGCATTAAAAATATCTCCAGGTTTTGTTTCCGAATTTGCAGCGATAAGAGAAAACTGTGTATTAGAAGAAATCTCTCAGAAAAAAATCAATAAGATGCGAGGTGAAAACAAAGAAAGGGAAAATCTTTTCACTTCCTTCTGCTCGAGAGGAATATGCGATCGAGTGCGTGTTTATTTTGAAAACAAGAATGAAGGACTTTATGAAACCTCAACACTGGGACCCCCTAATATCCAGATTTAGTTCTATTCTCTATCACTCTCACTGTTATATACTCACATAATAAATATGCTTATATACACATATACATGTTCATGCAGCATCACAACGACACACTAAATAATTAAACAGACGCCCAATGATAAAGTCGCAAGAACAAACCACGCACGTGAGGAAGACGCAGGAAGTCTTCTTTATAAAATATTTTACCTCACATCTTTATTTGTAAGTTTCGAAAGGGTTGTTCCAAGTTTGCGTGTGAGGGAGAGCTGGAGACCGAACATTACTGAAATATTTTGACCCCGAAGTTATGGCCGTCAGCGTTGTGTCTTTCTCGTTCTTCATGGCTGCTCAACCGGACCCTGGAGTAAACTCTTCTGTGTGCTGGCTTTCCCTACAACATTGCGTCTACTTCCGTCTTCCACTGTACTGCTTGCCCTCCTTCTCGCCTATCTCTCACTGTCCTCAATTCGTCAGCCTTATATTACCTTCAAACTCCCACGCAGTAATATAGACACGCCTCAACGCCTGCGCAACCTCTTCCGATTTCCAGCGACCGGGATGTGTCACCTCCTTCCGGTGCACCACCTTGAATGGCATTTTTGGCCGGATCAAAAGGTCAAAACATAACATCACACGTACTTATAAACACACATATGTTTTACTTATGCACACACACGCCCCCCATATATATATATATATATATGTGTGTGTGTGTGTGTGTGTGTGTCTTCATATATACATACACTCATACAAAATCATTTGTATGCAGTGGCAAGAAAATATGCTTTATTTTACATAGGTTTTTTTTTTCTAATGACTCTCAAAATAGATTGTTTTCAGTTCTTTAAATCAGCACTTTGCACCACTTCATGCTCTCATTGTCCTGCTGTAACCAGTCGATTATTAAAACATGAGTTATTATACGTGGCAAGTGTCTAAAGCAGAAGAAATAAGATGTGACAAATTAGCAAGTGTAAGTTAGGTGGAGATGTAGACGAAACGATTAACCACATAATAAGAAAATGCAAGGATTAAACGCAAAAACCGTATAAAGCTAGATATCATCATCATCATGTCGTGCCGCCAGCACGGATATCCATGACCCTCTCTCGCCACTTCTCCCTATCATTCATCGCTTTTGGCAGGTCTTCAGGGTTACATCCCGTATCCTCACATAGCTGCTGTATGTATGTTCTAGCTGGCCGTCCTGCTTTTGCTTGGCCATATGCGGGGGTCCATAGGAGTACATCACTGATGAGATCGTCCTTGCTTCTCCAGAAGTGTCCTGCGTGTCTGGTTCGTTTAACTTGTATAGTTTTCGTGATGGGAGGAAAGTGGCCGTATTGTTGATGTCTTGTGAGGTATTGACGCCAGGACTTGTTCAATATTGCTCTCAACATTCTTGTTTAATTGCCGTCTAGTTTCTTCTTCAGCCGTTTAGTTAGCATCCAAGTTGTGCATCCATATAATAGCATCGATACAACCGCTGCCTGGAAGAAACTGCGTTTAATTTTATCGGTCAGGTCTGATTTCCATATGATCGAGAGCCTATAGATAGCTGTCCATGCTTTCGTTTGTCGTGTGTCGATGTCTTTTTCGGTTGATGAGACGCTACTTCCTAGGTAGGTGAATTTGTCTACCAGTTTCAGAGATGCTCCGTCTAGTGTGGTAATGTCGCCTGTTTGGTTGTAACACATATATTCAGTTTTCTGTTCATTGACATGGAGGCCAATGCCTGCAGCGGCTCGTTCCAAACATGCAGTAGGGTCTCGGCTTGGTTAGGCGTATTCACCAGTAACGCTATGTCATCGGTGTAGTCGGCGTCGGTAATTGTTTTTGCGGAGTACCTTCTGCTTCTTTTCTTCGTCAGCTCGAAGACATTTTCTCTGATTTTGTCGATCGAAGTTCTAAGCACGTAGTCTAGACAGATGATAAAGAGGTATGGGGCTAGCATGACTCCTTGTAGTACTCCTGCAACAATGTGTCTCTATCCGGTGAACGTACTTTCACTTTGGTGTTCCTGAAGAGAATTGTTATTGCTGCTACGGTTTCTTTTGGTAGGCCGTATGCTAGTAGGATTTGTTCCATCTTCTCTCTGTGTATAGAATCGAAGGCCTTGGTAAAGTCGACAAATAGTAATGTCGCCTGTAGGTTCTTTGCCCGAACGCCTTCAAGGATTCTTCGGATGGTCAATATTTGTGAGGTTGTGGATCTATTTCTCCGGAAGCTATTTTGGTTTTTCCTCAGGATGTTGTCTATTTTGGGTTCTATGCGGTTTCGTAGTAAGGCATTATAGATTTTGGCTGCTATGGATGTAAGTGTTATCCCTCGGTAGTTCTTGGCTAATCCGAGGTCGCCCTTTTTAGGGAAAGGGAGGATGCATCCCTTCGTCCATCTTTCTATCCCTAGAGAAATTACGCTAGATATACATGGAGAATTATACATTGAAATTTGACCATACAACCGAATGGTATATGTACAAACCAGAATCTGTCCTGGAGAATGAGATGCATAAAAACTCACAAAGAGTAAAATGATAATGATTAAACGGATCACCTAATCTCGACCAGAAGACCAGACCTTATAGTAATCAACAAAGAAAGAGAACTTGCACAATAGTCGACTTTGCTGTACCGACTGACCACAGAATAAAACTAAAAGAAAGTAAAAAGAAGAATAAGTAAAGTACCTAGACCTTGCTAGGGTGGTCCTATGCCAGTCACGGAGCCCATTGTGGTGTGACAACTAGTCATAGTACTTGTTGTGGCTGTTGTGTTCGTGACTACCACATTTCCTTCCGACTATTTGCTTTTGTCAAGTCCTTCCGTGCCCACGCTGTATTTGAAAGATCCACGAAGGGAGGTTGACGCAATTCAACTGGATCTTCTTCTGATGGTTAGGTAATATGAGTTGCTACATTGTCTAGCAACTGAAACAATAAACAGAAAAGCCTGTTGCTAAAAATTTAACAAAAATAGTTTTATTGAAACACTTTTGTGAGACAATAAAGCAACAATGTTTGCTTTCCCGGTAAACAGAAGAAGAATATTGAGAGAGAAATGGGACAATTAGATGCGGTTCGTATGATTATAATATCTCTGAAAGTCTGGGACATTGCATTTTTATAGCTGCAAGTTTGTTCAGAGTGCCTCGGGTCTAGAATTGAAAAGTTTGGCCGTCTCGAGTTGTTTTCTGGTCCCTTTTCTTGTTCTCTCTGATGGCCCGTTTTAAAATCCTATTTTTATAGATCAATATCTGGATCAAAAAGGTTTCTGATAGGTTGTCCAATAAAAGACAATCCGGAGTCCTATTCCAATTGGTCAGCCAATCCTAGTTCAGGACCATATCTCACAGGCACAGGGAAAACCCTTCTAAGACGCTTTGACCAATGGGAACAGTAATGGGGTTGAACCAAAAACTCCCAGCCTCACCCGACTGGATGAGCCATGCCCAGCTCACCTTTATTTATAATTAAATCTCCTTTTTGACATTGATCTTCAAAACAAGGACCAGAAAAATACGTTGCACGAAATGACTCTTCCTATTATTATGATCGACGGATGTAGTTGTCAAAATGAAAATTAAACAAAACCCGTCGACCCTCAAAACCAAAAACAAGCGTCCCGCACTTAACTGACCCTCAGAAACAATCAACCAGCTACCCCAGGTCAATACAAGCTTTGAACAAAAAGATACTTATTTTAAGGATCCCTTTGTTTTTGAGATACACATTAAATTTCATATATATATATATATATATTTCAATTTTTATACATTAATTAAATATTTAACCGCACGTAGTGCCACAAAAAGACAATGGAACATGAAAGCGACGATTATACCAATCGTGATTTGTACATTCGGTACAGTAACTAAAGGACTATTAAAAGAACTGGAGGACTTGGAAGCTGGAGGAAGAGTGGAGACCATCCAAACTACAGCATTGCTGAGAGCGGACAGAATACTGAGAAGAGTCTTGGAGACTAGGATTAAGGGGTAGGTGGGTAAGAATCTGTTTAGAGTGGAGGGAACTAAAAATGAAATTAAAATATTTGCAAAAAAAATAAATAAATGAAAATAACAACCTCCTCTGAAAAAGGAGATTACTTTAGAAGCGAACATTCTAGAATGCCACGTGGTGTCCATATTTTAGAATATAAATATATATTAAAAAAAACCAACAAACTTCAAAACTATATAAAGAGAGAAACAGAATCTCTCCTAATAGCAGCAGAAAACAACGCCATAAGAACCAATCATATCAAAACGAGAATAGATAAGACGGAACAAAATAGCAAATGTATGCTATGCAGTGACAAAGATGAAACCATCAATTTCATGATAAGCGAACGCAGCAAATTAGCATAGAAAAAGTATATGACTAGACACGACTGGGTGGGTAAGGTGATCCACTGCGAGATGTATCAGAAATTTAAATTTTACCGTACCAACAAACGGTATATGCACAACCCAGCATCAGTCCAAGAAAATGACAGAAATTCCTATAGAACTTTGACATACAGGCAGATGAACTAATCTCGGCGAGAATACCAGCCTAATAATAATCAATAAAGAAAAGAAAATTTGCAAAGTTGTCGACTTTGCCGTCCCGGCTGACCACAAATCACGAATTGAAAGAATGTGAAAAGAAAGAATGTGAAAAGAAAGATAAGTACCTCGAACTTGCTAAGGAATGGGAAAAAAAGGAACATGAAGGTGACAATTATACCAATAGTAATTGGTGCTTTTGCTACAGTAAGTAAAAGATTATAAAAGGGACTGGAGGACTTGGAAGTTGGCGGACGAGTAGAAACCATGCAAACTACAGCATTAATGAGAACGGTCGAAATACTGAGGAGAGTCCTGGAGAGTTGGGGAGACTAGCTGTCACTCAAACTCCAGGGAAAGAACATTAGCTAACACCGATGTAAAAAAAAAGTCTAATGAGTAAATAATAATAATGATAAGTGGGGATACTGGAAGCTGCCTCCGTCAAACGAGAGAAAATGAAAGAAAAAAATTAAAAAGAGTATCTCAGAAGAGCCAGAAAATTACTCGAGCGAAACCTCTATATCAGGAACTTTGTTAAAGGGGTAAACACCCGGGCTGTCACCCTGGTAAGATAATCCGGACCATTTTTGAAGTGGACCAGAGAAGAACTTAAACAAATGAACCCGAGAACACGAAAACTAATGAAAATGCACAAGTCATTGCATCCAAGAGATGATGTTGACAGACTCTGTGTGTCAAGAAAAGAGGGAGGAGGTGGATTTGTCTGCACTGACGACAGCGTGGATACATCGATACAATAACTTGAAGACTACATACAAATGAGCAGAAGTTACCAGAAACAATACTAATGACTGGAGCACCAGCGGAACGACAATAATCAGAAAACAAAAGTGGGAAGAACAACTCTATGGACATTTCAAACGACTGAAAGGTGACCTCTCACACGAAAAAACATTGATGTGGCTAAGAAAAGGAAATCTTAAGAGAGAAACTGAATATCTTCTAATAGCAACACAAAACAACGCCATAAGTACGAAACATATCAAAGCCAGAATAGATAAGACTCAACAAATCAGTAGATGTACCCTATACAGCAAAAGAGAAGAAAGATCAGTGACATAGTAAGCGAATGCAACAAATTATCAAAGAAAGAATATAAGACTCGGCGCAACCGGATGGGCAAGGTGATCCACTGGGAATTGTGCAAGAAGTTGAAGTTTGACCTTACGAACAATGGTATATGCACAACTCAGAATCTCTCCTAGAGAATGAGACGCACAAACCCCTCTGGGATTTCGAGATACAAACGGAACACCAAATCTCAGCCAGATGAACAGATCTTATATCAATCAACAAAAGAAAGAGAACTAGCAGAATTGTGGACTTTGCTGTCACGGTGGACCAGAAAGATAAATTGAAAGAATGCGAAAAGAGGATAAGTATCTCGATCTTGCGAGGGAATTGAAAAAAACTTGGAACAGGAAATCTTCCAAATGATTCCGGGTTTCAAGCTATTCTGACTGTGTCTCCTGCCATTTTTAAGAATCTTTGTTGGAATTCAGAATTTTCATTATATGAAGCCTTGAAGAAAATGGTTTAATTTTTTTTTTTTTTGTTCGTTATTTTAAATACGAGTTACTTTCAAGAAAGACAGTCAGAAGAGCTTGAAACCCGGAATCATTTGGAAGATTTCTATATTCAATCGATCTGAAAATACTTTCCGATCTTCTTAAGAAGAAAGCTTAAGTCCTACCGGGTTTTCATTGTCTTTTCATTTCAACTCAATATACCTAAATGAAAACCGCTATCAACACACACACACACACACACACACACACACACACACACACACACACACACACACACACACACACATTAAAAAAACCCAAAAAAACAAAACAAAACAAAAGCACGCACTGGCTATCACGTAGGCACATAAAGTATATATATATATATATAGAGAGAGAGAGAGAGAATGAAAGAAAGAAAGAGTCAAACATGTTCTTATATATATATATATATATATATATGTATATATATGTGTGTGTGTGTGTGTGTGTATAAAGAGAAATAAGTATGTATATACGTATATATGTATCCATTGGTATATGATTAAAAAAGTGAAAAAGTAGATAAATCAAACACAACGGTTTCTTTTTTCACGGAAGACTAAACATTTTTAGAATTTTTTCTACATTTTTAACAATTGAGGAAAGAGATAAAATAGATAAAGTAATGTAGAACATAGAAAGTTATAAAGAGAGAGAAAAGGTCCAAAGACAAGAGAAAAATAAGGAAAGAACAAGGAGGGAATTAGATATACAGTGAGTCAAAAAAGTGACTACACCCCTCACATTTCTGCACATATCGAAGTATATCTCTTCATGGGAAAACACTGAGAAATTGACACTTTGACACAATGAAAAGTAGTCTATGTGCAGCTTATATAACAGAGTTAATTTATTTTCCCTCAAAATTACTTAAAATATAACCATTAAAAGCTAAACCCCTGCCAACAAACGTGAGTACACCCCTAAGAAACTACACCCCTAATTGTCCAAATTGAGTACTGTTTGTCATTTTCCCTCCAAAATGCCATGTGACTCATTAGTGTTACTAGGCCCATGTGCATAGGGAGCAGGCGTGTTCAAATTTGTTGTGCAGCTCTCACACTCTCAAATACTGGTCACAGAAAGTTCTAAAATGGCACCACATGACAAAGAACACTCTGAGGATCTTAAAAGACGTATTGCTGTGCTACATGAAGATGGCCAATGCTACAAGAAGATTGCCAACGCCCTGAAACTGAGCTGCAGCACAGTGGCTAAGATCATCCAGCGTTTTAAAAGAGCGGGTTTCATTCAGAACAGGCCTCGAGTAGGTCGCCCAAAGAAGCTGAGCGCACGTACTGAGCGTCACATCCAAATGCTTTCTTTGAAAGATCGGCGTAGGAGTCCTGTCAGCATTGCTGTAGAGATTGAAGAGGTAGGGGGTCAGCCTGTTTGTGCTCAGACTATACACCGCACTCTACATCAAATTGGTGTGCATGGCTGTCACCAAAGGAGGAAGCCTCTTCTGAAGACGATACACAAGAAAGCCTCCAAACAGTTTGCTGAAGACTTGTCAACAAAGCACATGGACTACTGGAACCATGTCCTATGGTCTGATGAGATGAAGATTAATTTGTTTGGTTCTGATGGCTTAAAGCTTGTTTGGCGGCGATCAGAAGAGGAGTACAAAGATAAGTGTATCATGCCTACAGTGAAGCATGGTGGTGGGAATGTGATGGTCTAAGGCTGCATAAGTGCTGTAGGTGTTGGAGAGTGATATTTCATTGTGGGAAACATGAACTCCAACATCTACTGTGAAATACTGCAGCAGAGTATGATCCCCTCCCTCCAGAAACTGGGTAGCAGGGTAGTCTTCCAGCATAACAATGACCATAAACACACCTTCAAGACGACCATTGC
Organism: Sepioteuthis lessoniana; assembly: GCA_963585895.1. Taxonomy (NCBI): domain Eukaryota; kingdom Metazoa; phylum Mollusca; class Cephalopoda; order Myopsida; family Loliginidae; genus Sepioteuthis; species Sepioteuthis lessoniana. The sequence goes on along the minus strand of OY757910.1, from coordinate 76,498,102 downwards.
TTTACTGAAGAGGCTGAGGGCAAGTATGTCTCTTGATTTGAACCCAATAGAACATCTTTGGGGGATCCTCAAGCAGAAGGTGGAGGTGTGCAAAGTCTCAAATATCTGCCAGCTCCACGACGTCGTCATGGAGGAGTGGAAGAGCATTCCAGTGGCTACCTGTGAAGCTCTGGTGAACTCCATGCCCAGGAGAGTAAAGGCAGTTCTGGATAATGATGGTGGTCACAGAAAATATTGACAATTGACATGGTGTATGTTAATATTGACAACTTTCTTTAAGGGGTGTACTCACTTTTTTGGCAGGGGTTTAGCTTTTAATGGTTAAATTTTGAGTTATTTTGAGGGGCAAATAAATTAACTCTGCACACAGACTACTTTTCATTGTACCAAAGCGTTATTTTGTCAGTGTTGTCCCATGAAGAGATGTACTTGAATATCTGCAGAAATGTGAGGGGTGTAATCACTTTTGTGATATACTGTATGCTTGTGTGATGGTGGTAGTGGTTATTGGTTTTGACTTGTGACCGTCCGGGTAGATGGTTAAAGCAAGGTGCCATGACCAACCAGAGGGGGATTAATTTCAATGAGAAATGGATATATGAGGGGGGACAGGTTTTTGAGGAAAAGAAAAAGGAAATGAAGAGGAGGAATGGAGGGGAGCAGGCTTTCAACTGTATATCCTTTCATAGAGAGAGAAAAGAAGACAAAAAGTTCCGATATATACACACAATATTGTGTGTATACAGCCGGGCAACAGTACAGTCCTCTAACTTCAATTTTCATGTTTTACACATTTCCCAGAATTATTTTCTTTTTTAGTCAATTCACTGCAACAATTTTTCTTGCGCAATGACATTTTATTCCTCTTACTGATAATTTGTTCTCCCTTTAAAAAAAGCATTTCACATTCACGTTGCGTTATTTGGTGTGAAGCTGTTTCACATCTTTCAAGGAAATAACCCTTCGAAAATATCATCATCATCATCATCATGATAGTTTCTGGTGATGATGAAAATTTCCTCAACATCACTTAATGTTTTTTACAGTGTAGAATTTCAGTTCTCTGTGTGTGTGTATGTGTGTGTGTGTGTGTGTGTGTGTGTGTGTGTGTGTGTGTGTGTGTGTGTGTGTGTGTGTGCCGAAGTGGCCTAGAAAGTCTTATGATGGGAATAATTTTCATGAAAGTCATGATTCATTTGAATGAAAGGTTGTATGCAAATATAACAAGTTGCAGAGGGAAATAACGAAAGACTGACATTGCTTACAATGTCATAGAAAACAGCAAAAGTGCATAGATTTTGACCGAAGCTTTATAGGACGGAATTCTTAGTATTTGCATTCATTAATCTCAGCCAAAGTGCTTGAGTAAAAATTACAAGTCATCTGATTGAGGAAAGACTACTTGTTTCATAAGTGAAAACCAAAGGTGGCAAACACAATCCGACACATTCGCATACAATGCGATGTCTTCACTGTCAATTCTCTACTCCTGTTCTCTTGGAAAGAAATAAAACTTTTGACGGGTGCGTCTCTTTTATTGTAAATATCTAATCATTTATAATATTCGGCCAAATGAAAGTAAGCAAACTTTGGAAGATTGTTTTGCACCAGATCTTCAAGTGATAGAGCTCTCTACCTTTAAAAAATGGCAATATTATCTTAGGGTTTTTTTTTGCATGTGAACCATTTGAATCCTTTTTATACATATTTATTAATATATATGATTTGTAAACACATTTTGAGGACAAAAATGAACCTGAGTTCATTTTTGTTAACAGTTAAATGGTTTCAAGTATTCCTATTTAACACTTATAATTCTCTTCTACGTTACTAATTCGTTTGCACACCGTTAAATGGTTCGAAGTATTGTTAAAAATTCAATTAGACATCAATAATTTGTTTACACCGTGAAATGGTTCAACAGTTTTATTTCAAACAATTTAATTTAAGGACAGTCATTTGTTTGTACTCAGTTTAAACGTCAAACAATCCTGTTTGGCAACTATAAAAGGCCATATCAGGTGCTACCACTCTAAGATAGATGGACCAGGTAACGATGAAAGGGTACTCCGCATTCTCCAAAGCTCCAGCATTACTGAAGCCTTACCATCAGATTGTTTAGTGTCATATCAAGGACACTCATTGTGGAGAGGTCATTCCCCTCTGCAGAAATACAGACGGTATATTCTACAGCTCCAGCCAACTCGGCTTCTATAATATCTTAGATTTTACAAAACAAAAACAAACGTTATTGGTTACCCATAAAATACCCAACTATATTGGTCATAAGACTGTAAATGATGCGATATATATAGTAAAATATTAATAATGTTTGTTTTTTAAATATTGATGTTACATATGTTGGACGTTTTATTAACAAATATATTTCACAACAACGAACTTGCCGAGTTTAAATAACTAGTAAGGTGACAATCTTCATTTCAAGTGTCAATATCTCGACGCTGAATCAACTCATATGTTAGAAATACAAATTTAGATAAAAAATAACAATAAAAAAAATATTCACTCAGACGTAATTTCGTGGGGTGTCCTCGGGTTGTAGAGGCTAACGTAAGAACTGCGATACCGTCGTAAACGAGTTAAAACTCAAGTCTTGTTAAAACGTTGTCATAATGACTAATATCCTTGCGAAAAATATTAACCCTTTATTCCCACATTAACGGGTTAAACAGTACCTCTACTGTACTACAAGGGTGGCTTTGGCATTGAATATCCCACGAATGTTTATCTGTAATTAAAGAAAGGAACCAAACAAAGAAACCAAACCTATCGAGGAAACAAATGATTTGTATCACCAATAAATATTTTTGTAACTTTAAGAAGATACAATTATTGTCAGAAGACTGCTAATTATCAAAGCACACAAATGTTGCTTGAAGTGATGAGTAAGAAATTAGCTTAAATTAAGAAAGAAAAGGCGAGCATTATCATTTTCTGCGAAGTCATTTACTTATTTATTAGTTTGTTATGCTGTCTTGGACATTTTAGCTTTTTAATATCATTGATTTACAAAAAAATAGTCATCTTTGCACAAATCGTATACACTCTTAATAAGATATCTATATACAGATAAAATTCTGTTTAATAATCAATCAGATAGTTCCCATAGATGTTCTCTTAAATTCTTTTCTCACCATTTTTTCCTGAAACCATCTAATTTAACCATGATTTTTTTTTACTCTGATAAGGCAATTTATTCCCGAAATACAAAATATAGCAAAAAATCTAATTGGTTACTTAAATTAGCTTTCGAAATCCGTCTTAACAATAAATTTCCAGTTCGAGGAAAAATATTGCAGGAATTGTATATTATAATGAGAAATTTTAACAATAGGTATAATGTAAATTTTCAGATATTGAAACAAATACGATGGTGCTGATACAAAAATGATAAAAGGTAAAAGCTATTGGTGGTTAATCAATAAGAATTCTATGTAAAGCGTAGATTATTAAAAAGTAGTAAATTTTTTTATCTTAATTTTGTCGCTTTTTTCTATTCGGTCATTTTGTCTCCGGCAGTAAACATCTCAAATATGAAATAAAAATAAGCTCCAGGGGAGGCTTGAACTCAGATGATTTTTATCACAGAAATCCTACTCATGTGCGGCAGCTGCTTGAAAATTAGGAAAGAAGAAGAATCTATATTTTTAGAAATTCTTTTTTTTTTCTTCTTTCCTTTTTTTACTTCCTTTCTTTTTTCCTTCTTTCTTTCTTTCCTTCCAGAAACTTTTTTCCTTCTTTCTTTACTTTCTAAATTTTTTTTTTTTTTTAATATTTTCACATTTTTACATTCATTTTCGCTGAGAAAAATGTGATTTCATAATATTTACTTTCAGCAGTTAATTCACCTCGTCAGTTCACTCAGTATAAATAAATCATCAAAATTTTAAATTCTTATTCTATAATAAGTAACTTTGGATGAAAGTAAGAAAATGACAAGATGGCGATTCCTTTTTTTCTTTTTTTTTTCGAAGAATCTGGAGATCAAATAACTTCAAATGAAGTATTCCAGTTTTGTGAAGATTTTTTTCTCTTTCTTTTGTCTCCGAGAATGAGATCAACAAACGATCCTATAAGCAATACTTTTTCAGACGTTTATCTGTGATTTTGTCTATTTACTTATTATTCCTTTTTGCTAATGTGTGTATGTATGTATGTATTTATGTATGTATGTATGTATGTATGTATGTATGTATGTATGTATGTATGGATGGATGCTCAACAAGGAAGAAATTATATATAAAATCATAACGTAGTAGAGAGTAGTGTACTATGCAAATAATGATACAAAAATAAGTACCGAGAAAAGGAATAAATAAACAAGATTACTACCTGTTTATTTAGAACTCTGATTGTATGGAAAAAGCAAAATAAACCTTATATTTTACCAATAAGAAATAAATCATATATTCATTTCAATATCATTTCTTTTATAATAGGCTGTCATAAAAAATAAGTTATCACTCCAGAAAAATATCAAAACATTTATTCATCCGAATTTTCATACTTCACAGATATAAATAGATGGAATGTTTTGATTAAAATAAGTGATCGGAGCTAGAATATTACAAAGAGAAAATTATCTCTATTTATAAAAAATTGTCAACATCGAATGAAATTGGTCTAAGAAAACAGTAAAAATTCTTCGATATCCCTCTGCTAAACCTCGTAAATAAATAATAAAAGTGTCTGCTTGAGAATAAACGGTGAGGTTTGCCCCATTGGCCGTGAGTAGTATAATGAGTAGATTCAGCTTAAAGACGCCAATCTTTCGATCTTGAGTCAGATTAAGTTAACTTTAGAAAATACTAACTCAAAGATTTATCAATTTTAGGTCATTGTGCAAAGGAAAATAGTATATTTGTGGTTGCTTTCTAATTTTACATGGTGCAAATAAATTTTCAAATCGAATGACCCAACTTATTACCACTTAGTCTATAGAATTTGTAAAAAGAAGAATTTTTGCTTTGAAAAATATTTTTTGATTCGCTTGTTTCTTGAGAAAACTTCATCACCAAGAAAAGAAAACGAACCAATAGTCTTCATCAAGATAACAAACCAATTAACTTAACCACAATAACAAATCAATATTCTGAACCATTACAACGAATCAATATTACTCATCTAAATAACAAACCAATTTACTCAACCTCAATAACCAAACAATATTCTGAACCTCAAAAACAAACGAATATTTTTCACCACATCAACAAAGAAATCGAGTCAGTCCTAGCGATAAAATTCCCTTTATAGGAAAAATTTGATTTCAATAGTTCAAGATGTATAAGGTATGAAATCTATCTATCTATCTCCGTCTTTTCACCACTCTCTCTCTCTCTCTCTCTCTCTCTCTCCCTATCTATCTCTGTCTCTCTCTTTCTCTCTCTATCTCAGTGTATTCATATCTATCTATCTATCTATCTATCTATCTATCTATCTATCTATCCGAATTTGGTTGTATAGCTTTTAGCGATTACGTATTCTAAAACTGTTTGGTGTTGATTCCAATGAGCCAAAGTGATTATATATCGGAGAAATATTTTCTAATAGTTAAACCTGACACACATTATTTGGTTAGCGGGTGGGCTCTGACAAATATCAGCGCTTGTTTAGTGACGTAATGAAGAACTCGATATATGTACAGTGATGATCTGCTAGATCTTTACAACAACCAAATAATCAACAACACTTGTATGGACGCATGGTAGAAGACTACATATATACTTATTAAATTGACGACTATGAATTTAAAAGTTCAGAAAACAAATATACAATATCTTGCGGGAACTTTTTTCAAATTGCAAGTGTTCAGTTATTCATGCATACTTTTTCCTGGTCTTTTTTAAAGCGTTTGTCATTGAACAATTCTTAAAAACATGAACCTATCTCTGTTTGCTAGAAAAATATATGTTCATAAATGTGAATAGGTATGCGTCTCAAGTTGTTTGGTTTGGTTTGATAGCATATCAACCATTGAAAGTTATTTAATGCCAAATCATTTTAATATTTATTTTATTGATAATATTTTTAAACGAGCCTGAGCTCATTTTTTCTGTACACAATTAAATGGTTTCACATATTTATAAATAATTCTGCTCAGCATTAGTACATTTTTTTTTTACATAAAGTTAATTATTGGTTTAAAGAAAGTTTTTTTTTACGCGGTTAAATGTAAAAACAGTTCCATTTCCAATTATTCAATTTAGACAAAAAGTAAAGCAAAGTTGGCAACCTTAGTCAAGGCGGACCCGAATGCTCCTTTTTCAATAGCTTACTACACCAAGGTGTAGGGGAGGGTGCTAATCTATTCCCTGGATTGCTCCACTTTACCCCTAATCTTCACTTTATAACGCTGAGGTTTAAGCAAGGCAGCATAAAGTATTATTTTTTGAGTCTTTGGTGTGACTCGAACTGGAATTGAACTCCGGTCTGCTGGACCATTGGCGAACACTCTACTCATTTGACCAGTCAACAGTTGTATATCAAACAATTTAGTTTTGCATGTCAACGAAGCTTAATAGTTCCAATTATTGCTATGTATTACCAAAAATTCAATTAAACATCAGTCATTTGTTCACACACAGTTAAATGATCAAACACTTCCATTTCAAACAATTCAGTTTAGGTTAAGTACAGTTTTTGTATGCGCACGCTTAAATGAAAAAATAGTTCTATGTCAAACAATTCAATTTAGAATAAGTGCATGGTTTCGTTCTATTTGACCAATAGATAGAACCCTATCAGGTGCTACTCCTCCAGGCCAGAGTGGACCTGGGAGTGATGGCAATGAAGAGGAACTCAGCATTCCCCAAAGCTCCAGAATTACTGAAGCCTCACGATCAGATTGTTTTGTGTCATATCCTGGAGACTCGTTAGGAGGAGTCTTACTTCTCTGCGGAGATGCTGTCGGTGTATTCTGCAGTCCCAGCAAATCAGGCCAGACACAAGTGGTATTTATGTATTCAGTTTTTTGTTGAGTAAGTATGCATATGTGTAGCGATAGAATTACATTTTTTTTGTAGATTCTCTCCACATTTATCTTGCATTATATCTTTCACTTTCTCTCTCATGTATATATATATATATATATATATATATATATATATATATATGTGTGTGTGTGTGTGTGTGTGAGTGTGTGTGTTTGTGTGTTTGAGTATATATATATGTATATATATGCACGCGTAAGGCACGAGCGATTGAGGGCATCAAATACGCATACAGAGTTTGAAATAACACAACTATTTACTATTTAGCGAAAAATATCCTCTCTAGAGATGCTGTGTCTTAGTCACCTTCAAACAGCTTATCGTTGGATCTCACATGATTATTCAAGCGTCAATTCCGCAGTGGAAGTTATTTGTAATGTCCTCTGCTAGGATATCCATTAGCTACCTCACAGCCATCACCTCTATTGATTTTACAGCATTTAGATAATAATTTTAACTTGGAGAAAAATCACAAATAGTTGCGAGTCACAAGTAGACTTTAAAGTCGCCAACAGATCTCAGTTTTGTACTGTTTTGCAAAACTACTCAGAAAGATTAGTTTGATAACAGTCGTTTGTTTGGCCATTGGGAACACAGTGGTTCTACAGCACACAAGCTTACTCAGGGGTGCCTTGCAGTTGTCTGAATGACTCCACGGGAGAGTGAGATTCAGTAAGATTACCACTTAGTGATTATCAATTTATACAAAGATCGTGTTATCTATTCACGAAATATTCAATACAGCTGGACATACTACATGAGTAAGTGCATATTTATTTTCTTACTTATATTTTGCCTAGATGTATTCCCTTTATGAAGATTCACTGCGATTAGAAAAAACTGAAGATTTTCGCGTAATTCTTTCAGATTTTTAAAATCGTAGAAAACGTTTTACAACCCAGTTTGTTTTAAAACTTGTTCTTGGCTCATCATTCTATTTCCATTATTTTGCATCAAAATAAAGCAATTTTTGCTGAAATGCAATTCTGGAAAAGTGAAATAATCGATCGCCGAACTGTGGCAATCATCAATGCTGATGATAATTACAGCATCTTTCGAAATAAAATTGTTTGTCTATCCGTGCGTGTGAACATATTATGATAAAATTTACTTCCATTTTCATTTGCCACATATATTACTTATTAACATCGGATATCATGCCTCTTGGCCAATGCAGTGGTTTATTGCTTAATGGGAATATATAATGCACCGCTTAAAAAATCAGTGTTACAAATATATGTTTTATCATTTCTAATATGATATAGTCTTGCGTTTATAAATAAGTATTAACCTTTAGGTTTATGTCCTAACTTGAGTCTATAAAGGGTGCAAATCAATAAAATATTTTTTGCGTTAGTATAGTTTGTTAAATTTAACTTGTTGAAAATATCTATTTCTGAAATATTGTTCATCAACATAATGATTTAAGTTAATTATTTTTTTTTGTTTAATGATTGATTTGTTTATTTCTATTTAATCAGTTTGTTTAAACGAAAAACCAGATTAGTATTGTTGCGAAAGAATGGGATGTCTTTAGTGAAGAGCAAAACAAATATTTCAACAGAAAAATTGAATTTTCTATCTTTTATCTCTGTTATTTTCTCGGGTGCTCAATAAATCAAAATAAGAAATAATTAAAAATGTAACGCAAAAATGAATATTCGTTTCAATTCTTTTTAGCTCTTGATGTAGTTTTTTTTATGCTTATATTCCTTTTTTTTCAGGATTTTTATGAATGAAGTAATATATGTGAATAAAACAAAACAACTTCTAAGCAAAAACAGATGTAAAAGTTTTACATTTTGCTTTTTATCATTAAAGAAATTACAAATTATCTTGCGTTATAACTTCAGAAAAATTCCATTTATTTTCCAATTTATAATAAAAGTTAAATAAAAAAAAAATAAATAAATTAGTCACAATTTGATTCCTGTATCAAAGAACGGTAATTACAAGAAAATAAAAATAAAATTCAAAATTAATCTCAAAATGTTCTAACTTACTGACCCAATCTCTAATCCTAAGATGGAACCAAATAAATTCACATATTATTGTTGAAACAAAACTAAACCCTTTTTTAATACTTTTCCTACTAGTATATATTTTTAGAAAAATAACCCTAATGATAAATAGTTTTCTGATCAATTAGGTTGGATTAAACAGGGAAGGGCTTTTGTATAAGGAACCGGATTTGGCGTATACAGGGTGGAACGATAAAATTGTCGTCCGAAAGAAAACAACACTACAGCTTTATTTTAAAACATTTATTGAAAGAATCAATTCAGGTAACTTGATTATGCAGTAGAGCTGACATCTATTCAATGTAGCCACCTTCAGTTTCAATCATCGCCTCGATACGGATCCGGAATTGGGAGCATGCCTTTTCCACAAGCGCTGGCGGGAGCTCGGCGAATACTCGGCGGATAGCAGCGATTAGGCTGGCTTTGGTGTTGCGGCAGGTCATGTTGGTGATGTTCTCGACGTATGGCCAAACGAAGTAGTCCAGAAGGTTCAGGTTGGGGGAGGAGGGGGCAGTGAGAGAAGGGTACAAAATCGTAGAATTCCTTCTGAAGCCAAGCCTGGGTCTCTTTGGACTTGTGGGCCGGCGCCGTGTCCTACTGCCTCACCCAGAGTCTGCCACCGGCCACCTGATTGCACCAAGGGATTACCACACTCTTCAGCACATCCAGGTACACTTTGGTGTTGACTTTCCAGCCGACTTCGAAGATGTGAAGTTGCATAATGTGACCCTCACTTGAAACCACACCAAAGACCAAAACCGTAGCAGGAAACTTTGTTTTCGTCACCCTGGGCATGTCCCTGTTATTCGTGTTGTGCACCTGGTCCTGGCAGAAGTTCTTTTCGTCTGAAAAGAACCAAAGAATGTTTGGTTTCTTGGGATGCTTCAGTTTGTTGAGCAACCTGACGGACTTGATTAGCCTGAGGTTCTTTGTCTTTTCAATCAAGGTCTGGCTTGTCTGGCGCCCGTAGGACCTATACTTCAAGTCCTCTTTCACACATGCACTTACAGTTGTGTGTGAGACGCCGAAATCTCTGGCAATCTACCGAATCAGCCGCTGAGGAGTTTCATCAATGATTGCCTGAAACTTTTCGATGAACTCCTTGGACCGGGTCTTCCTGGCGGTGTCCTCAGCCTTAGGCTTCCGCTCCACCCCCTCTAAAGTATCGTCCGATGAGGTGAGCTGTGCCCTCAAGCGTTGAACCGTCCGGATTTTCATTTTGAGAGTGCTGGCAATGGTCCAATCGTAATAACTTGGATAGGTAGAGAGTATGAGTTGTATAGCGGCACATCTCCGATCTCGCTCGTTGAACATTGTCACTTTCAGACATGATAGAAGGCTCCTATCACTCTAGGGATTTGTACACAACTGGCAAACTAGTAGATGGTCTGCAACACAAAAAGAAAACAGTTTTCATTAAACGGAAATGGAATCATGTCGTCTTTTCTAGGGCGACAATTTTATCGCTCAACCCGTATTTTTTTTATATGGGGTGTACCCGTAGAGTAATGGTTAATGTTACGATAATACCAATTGTAATTCGAGGTCTTAGTAAAATCACCAAAGGATTGGTAAAGAGACTCGAAGACTTGGAAATTAGACGAGTGGAGACCATCCAAACTATTACATTATTTAGATAGGCCCGAACACTGAGAAGAGTCCAAAAGACTTGATGAGACTTGCCATCTCCCAAACACCAGTGAAAGACCATTAGCTAACGCTGACATAAAAAACTCTCAAGGAGTAAGACCATAATAATAAGCTATATTTACTACAACATGCCAAAGATTCGCAGACCAAGCTAGGACGCTAATAAAGGTTTGTTTTCTGACTTTGAAATACTAGAAATATACCAGTAAATTATTCAGTAAAATATGTCAACAAAATCCTAATACCGAAACAGAAATGCTCAATACTGAAAAAAACACGAACCTTCTGACTGAACTGAAACGCAAAGTAATTGTCATCGAAACACCATAAACCCCAACACCTCAGTATATCCCTAACACAAGAAGAAAAATTAAATGAGTGATCATAAAGAGAATAATATCTGAAAAGAAGACCACATTACCATCTATCAGTAACCAAGACTGGAAGGTAGGCAAAGTAGAAACTGGAAAAAATATATTAGCACATATATCAACAACAACAAAAAACATCACGGAATTAACTGAGCTGATCTATGCAGGTGAGAAATATGTCTGATAAAATCGATGTTCCCCGATAAAACACGGAAAGAAATTCTAAACCATAATGGAAAATTAAAGTGGAAACACATGAGAAACTTACCTCAACCTGCAAAAATGCTAAAAAAAGGGGAAAACGTGGAAATATTTTGGGATAAAAAGAGCAAGCAACACTAAGAAAAGCAAACAACTCAAACAGATGCGACGGTAATGGCGAAAGAAAGAAGAATACAAAGATATCGAGAAAGAATCAAACAATATAGATAAAACAGGATATTCCAAAACAACTAAAGAAATATCTACCAGCAAACAGGGAGGGCAATGCAACAACCGGATGCCAAAAAAGCAAAACAATTTTGGAATTAAATATCGGAACGAAGAGAACAATAGAAAAAGACTGAAGGGATATATTACATGGAAATAGAATCACAGGGACTTGAAGAAAATCCAAAAGGGAAAATACAGTTGGATTCACTCAGAACAACACACAAAAATGTACAGAGTTAGAAAATGCCAGGCAATGATGGCATATATGTGTCCTGCTTTTAAAAAGTCCACTTCCATCCATCACTGACTGGCTATCGAAATGAAAAAATGCTAATAAAAAACAAATATAGCAGAATGGATGACAAAATGAAAGACCATTCTGTTTCAAAAGGGACCGAAAGGACTGCCCGTAACAGCTATAGACTCATAACGTGCCAACCGGTGACGTGGAAAATACTAACAGCACAAATAAGGAAGATTTATGACTCGTTGATAATCCATGGACAGTTCCTGGAAGAACAGAAAAAATGCTATGAGGTAACAAGATGAACAGGAGATCTACAATATAGTGATCAACACGTTCTCAAAGAGAACCAAACAAGACGAAAAATGTTGCTGTGGTGTGAATTGACAACAACAAAAAAAGCATGCGATATGGTCCCGCAAAACTGGATAATAGACTGTCACAATATGTGCAAGATATCTGACGATATCACGACATTTATCGAGGAAGCTATGAAAAATTGAAAAGAGTTGATAGCTGGAGGAAAAAAATTGCTGAGGTGAAAATCTAGATAAGTATATTCCAGGGAGATATGCTATGCCCATTACTATTTGTAATACAGTTGATTCCACTTTCTCAAATACTTAAAAAATGCGGGGGGGGGCTACAAACTTGCTAAATCACAAAAAAGATAAACGACCTAATATTCATAGACGAAATCAAACTTTTTGCCAAAAATGAAAAAAATAGGAGACACTGATACAGGCAGTGAGAATATACAGTCAGCATAAAGGGATGAAATTTGGCATAGGAAAATGTGCCAAACAAATAATGAGAAGCAAAAAAAGACTCATGAGAGAAGGAATAGAACTACCAAAACTAGAAAAGATCAGAACGTTCGGAGAAAAGAAAACTTACAAATACTTGGGAATATTTGGAGAGGATACTATCAACCAACTGGATAGGAAAGACATATTTTAAAACGAGGATCTCAGGAGATCAAGAAAACTACTCGAAACCAAAAAATATAGGATAAACCGCATCAAAAGGAAAACTTCTTTGTTGTCCACCTTGTAAGATACTCGGGTCAATTCTTGAAGTGGACGAAGGAAAAACTTCAACAAAGAAAACTAATGACAATTAATAAGATCTAACGAAAATGGCAGAAAGGAAAATCTGAAGACAAGTGGATACAACAGCATTATTAAGACCAGCCAGGGTCCTAGAGACATGAGAAAACCTGCAGTCACTGGGACTCCAGTGAAAACCAACAGTTAACACTTGATTGAAAAACTCTCAAAGGAGCAAAATAGAAATAATAATAAAACTAAATGGTGTATACATGAACCGGATAAGATACCCAAAATTTTCTGGGATTTTGTTATACAGACAGATAACCTAAAGCAGGTTAGAAGACCAGACAAAGTAAAAAAAGAGAACCTGCCAAATAGTGGACTTTGTTATCCTGACGGACCCATTGAGTGAACATAAAATAAAACGGAAAGAGAGACAAGATACTTAGACTTTGTCAGAGAACTAAAAAAGTTCACGAACATGAAAATCACTGAAGTACCATTTGTAATTTGTGCACTTGAGAAGATCCTCAAAGGCTTGGTAAGTGAGCTGGGTGAGTTGATAATCGGAGGACGATCGGAGACCATCTACAGCATTGTTGAGGCCGGCTAAAATACTAAGATGATTCATGGAGACTTGAGGAGACTTGCTGTCACTTTGATTCCAGTGTAGGACCATTAGCTAATGCTAGAGTGAAAAACTCTCAAGAAATGAAATAATAATAATTATGGTTCTTGGAAAACAAATATAGCTTCAAATAAATTCAATAACTTACACCCTGTTTTATGGTATGAAATACTCTTTTTAATACAAATAATTCTCATTTGACCAATAAATAAGACCTTACCAAGTACTACCATATTGGATCGAGTCAATCCGGGAGTAATAGCAATGAAAAGATGGCTCCTTACAAATCTGGATCCTCGTCGACGTAGTGTATAGGATATCCCTTTAAAAGGAACTCCCGCAGAAGATGCAGTTGCTGTGTTCTCAGTCATGTCGACTGGGCACCTAAATGAGACAGATAATATTGGATGATACTGTGGAAGCAGCAAGAAAAAAGTAACCTGACAGCATTCTTGTGATCTAAAAGTGAACTAACCCTGGCATCATGACAACCTAAAACTAATCGCCGAAATCAGGGAAAGTAATGACGGGAGCGAGATTTAATTGACCTATGGTCGACTCAGCTCATTTTATGAAGTATCTATTTCGGTTGCCTTCCACAAAACTTTAGTTAGCTTTGGTTAGCAAGCTTGTCTCAGTATCCATCGCACGTGAGTCTACTTTTAGCCTCATTAAGAATAATCAAAAATGCAGCCTTGTACCAGACAAAGTTTAAATGAATATTGTCAACTTAATAATAGGAATTATTGTTGACGTCAGGAATACCGAAATAACTAGAGAATTATCTTTGCTCCGGCTTTAAAAAATGTCCAGTGCATCATAAGTTAACCAAGTGATGTAATGATCACACAATGATTTTTCAGTTTTCTTCGTCTCTTTTCGACGCTATAAAATCGGACTAAAATGATTATATGACAGTCACTTACAAGGCATCAAGAAGTTATTAAGTGATGACCAAATCATGTTTATTAATTTCAAATCAAGCGGTCTATCAGGAGAAAAAGATTAGTTTTTTTTCCTGGTCTTATCATTCAGTTAATTCCTAAAAGGTTTCTGATAATAGCTTGTGAAGGACATTTAATGTTGGCGGAAAAAAGAATAAATTATGAAGATTTCAACATTTGAAATGTTGAATTGATGCTCTGCTTGGATTAGACGTTTTCTTTCATATTCATTCGATGTAATTTTATGATTTGTTGGGTGTTCCTTGTCTGATGGAGAAGACTCCATTATCCTCTCGCGATATTTATCACTGTTTGGGTGTCCAATGCCACATCCTGTATGAATTATCAGGGACATTAATTCATTCTTTCTAAGAAGATAAATATTATTTTGTCTGTTACTAGAGGTGAGGAGTAAGAGATTTTTTTCTTTATTTTTTACATAATAATTAGATGGTTTCATTCAATATCCGTGAATATGAAATTAATTATTTGTTTGTCTATTTATATACTATATATTGTTTAAATTGTTTACATAAAATCAAGTGATAAGACCAACATCTGCTGTTAAGAATTGAGCCCAGTTAAAATTGAAAGAAATTTAAATACTGTTTTTTTAATTTCTTATCTTTAATTAGTTATCGTTTTTAAAGAGAATAAAGGATCGTCAAAGACACTTTAAGCATTAAATCCTATGGAAACGGGACAAAAAATGATGTTATCTTTGACTTAAATGGAAATTCACTGAAATAAGTAGACGAGTTAATATACCTCGGTAGCAATATCGGATCTACGGAAAGCAATATCAACATGCGCATTGGTAAAGCATGAGCTGCTATTGACAGGTTAAAGTCTCAAGGGAAATATGTTTTCCTTGATTAAATGAATGAATAATATGTTAAATCAAAGGGATTCTTCTAAGCTGTAGATGTGTCAGTATTATTTTATGTTGAACAGCAAGGACTTTAACGAAAAATGCTGAATGGGAACCATATAAAGAATGCTGAGGTCTGTTTCGAACAACTACAGGAAGTAACACCCACAAAACTGTGGTTTTACGGCCACTTACTTCAAATCTCACAAACCAATCAAATAAGACGAACAAGGCATGCTGGACATTGCTGAACAAAGTAAAGGCGAATTCATTAGCGACGTTTTCCTCCGTATTGTTAAACAACTTACTTCCAAAAACTTATATTCATCATCACTGTGGGGTCATTTGATACCGTCTAGATGACCTGCCAAAACTGTGACTGATGGAGATGGATTCCTCGAGATTGTTTGAGACGCAGAGAGAGACAGAGAGAGTCAAAGGAATTCTGGCTGACAACACGCTTTGATGATAAAGGTTATGTCGGGAACCAGTTTCATTTTAATGAGGATAAAAAAAAAATTCAAATGTTTGACCGATGCCTGGAAATTAAAAATCAAAATGCTTGGCTCGATTACATTGTTTAAGGACATATTAACCTTCATGAAATGTTTAATGCCAAAGCTTTTTTTTTGTAAAATAGTTGTGGAGAAGTTAAACTGAATTTTTAGTTTTACATGAAACCATTTAACTGTGTGCAAATGAAGTTATTAGCGTTGGCAGTATTTGAAATGATTTGACTGAATACGAAAAATAAATACGGAGACTTGAAATCATGTGTGAGAAAAAACCTTAAACATAAAATTACCAACAAACACATAAAAATCATATATATATATATATATATATATATATATATATATATATATATATATATATAAATTAATATATATATATGTGTGTGTGTGTGTGTGTGTGTGTGTGTGTGTGTGTGTGTGTGTGTATTACATACCAGAGTCTGTGACCCTGGGTTTCATGCTATCCACATTTGTCAGACACAGGGAAGTTTTTCGAAAAAGAACGATTTATATGTTTAGTTTTTATTTAAAAAGGGGTGTTTATTTGCGTATACATATATATATATATATATATATATATATATATATATATATATACCTTTGAGATTTAAATGTTTAAAGTTGAATAATTACATGTACTGGCGGGATTATTTCCGACTCCGGTTCAACTGGCATGGACTGAATAATATATATTATATATATATATATATATATATATATATATATATATAATCAATACAGCAATATGAAAGGCTCAACAAGAAAATATGTACACAGAAAATGTCTATTATGTTGAACGAATTTGTATATATATATATATGCATATATTCAGTCCAGTTGAACCGGAGTCGGGTATAATTCCGTCAGGACATCTAATTATTCAACTCTGAACTTTTAATTCTTAAAGGTATATATATATATATATATATATATATATATATATATATATATATATATATATATATATATAGACATCCTTTCATATTGCCGTATTGATTTTATAATATTTGGTGGGAATTGATTGATGTATTTGAATTACAACACTTCAGTCTGGCTTGACACGCGAGATGCTTTAAGAAAGGATCGAGACTCGGCTGACTTTATGCCAGTCGGATAACTTAATCCAAATTTATCGCCCTCTTAGCGTAAGCAAAGAATTTTTTAATGTATTAATTTATTTAAATATACGCTTTTCGGCTACCGGAGTGCTCATCTAAACAGGATTTGACTCTAGATAAAAACCAAGGGTTAGTATGCCATTAAACTAAATAACCTAGCTAAACCCTTGTCTTCTTTGACGGTTAATAACATTTTGAAGACAATATGAATAAATGAATATAGGGTGAAAAGCGTTGGTAAAGAGGGACTTACAGAAAATTGGTAGTGTAGTATATTCAGTCCTCATTGGAGGTGGTTATATTTTGCTTGACTCGAAGCAAGACATGAATATCTAATTAGAGTGATTCCTGTAGAGCTAACACATCGTAATAAGCTTTGATTGCTTAGTGAGATAGATTCTCACCAGGGAGCCAACAATTTGCTCTCATTTTTTATAATTACAAGTTAAGAAACCCATTAAAAGTGGGCAAAAGTTCCCGTAATCCTCTTTTGAAAACTCAATACGCGTAGATTGCTTAAAACTTTTGCACAGACCTAACATAAACTTGTTTACTTGTAATGAATGTCGATAAATTGTTTCAGGGTGATGACATTTATCATTGAGTAAATTTATTTTCGGGTGAAGTCCTCGATGCGTCATCACTAAAGTGTTTGACCGCGACCCCGAAGTAGCCAGTTTGATTTCCAGTCTCCTTATTACGTTCAATTTCGGATTAATACCCTTTGGAAAGTTATGAACCACCTTATCTCCCCAGAAATGGGTTAAATTGTATTACTGCAGTTTTCTACAAGGATTGCTTTTGCATTAAATAACCTACGAAGGTTGATATGCAATTCAATAAAGGATCCCAATTTGTTTTATAAACTGATGAGTTTTTATTAACAATGATGCCTACATTTATTCTGAAATGGAATAATGATAAGGAGTCGTTTTTGAAAAAAATTACGTGGTGCCTTCAATAAGTTTCCAGACTTTTTTGTACAGGCATTTAAAATTGTTGTAGACTCTTGAAAATTCACTGTTATTGCAATACATCTTATGAGATGACTGACCAATTTTATGATTTCAGTTTCTAATGAACAGCTACAGAAGCAATTGGAATACACCCTACTAAAGCCTGATTGTCACAGCTGATGAATTTCAAAAATGCTATCTGGACGTAAGGAAGAACGATATGCAATAAAATTCTGTTTTAACTTGGAAAAATGCCACATAAACGTATGGAAAACTTCGGAGTGCTTTTCGACCATCTTATATGAATCGAGCATCAGTTTTTGAGTGGCATAAGAGATTCAAGGAAGGCAGGGAGTCTGTGAGGGATGATGAGTGGTGTGGGAGGAGTAAGGAAGTCAATACACCAGACTTGATTGGCCAAAGGGTTAGAGTTAGGGTTAGGGTTACTATGTTGAGGTTTTTAGGAATTTCAGGAAGAGATTCCGTCGGAAGAGGTCAGCACTCTTCAAATCGGGTCAGTGACATTCCCACTAGGACAATGCACCAGTCCACAACTTCATCCTTGTCACAGACTATTTGACCAAGATGGGCGTCAAGACAGTTTCTCACCTTCCATAAAGTCGAGACCTTGCTCCCTGTGACTTTTGCTTATTCCCTAAGCTCAGAGGCTGTCGTTATTAGACAATTGAGAAGATGAAAGAGCTGTGACGAAAGTCATTGACACGCTCACACAAGATGACTTCCATGGAGTCTTCTCGAAGATGTTGGAACGGTACAACAAGTGCATTGCAGCCAGTGGAGATTACTTCGAAGGGGACTAGAGTTTCATGTGTGTACTATCAATAAAAGTGAACATACAAAAAAAGTCTGGAAACTTATTTAATGATAATCGTATTTGGACATGCTTTCCAACATTCATGAAAATCTCTTTAAAGAAACGATTGGAAACCTTAAAAACTAATTAAAATGAATCTGTTTTCTTGATAGATAATTAATACTAGAATTATGATATCCGAAAGACACTGAATAAGATGAAACTGAAAATAATTATTTGACATCCGAAAGAATATTCTCTTTTTAACATGTTGTATGCTTTAAAACGAGAAATATAAAAGAAAAACAAAAAAAACAGTTAAATTATATTTTCCTTTTCATGATGATATCTTCTGATTTTTATGACATTCACAATAAACATCCCTTTTCATTTCAAAGTAATCTTAATTTAATTTATAGATGTTAAAACCTCTATCCACAATTCGTAAATGATGTCCTTGCTAGTCATTAGCTACTGGCATTGAGATGATAAATTTTTATTTTAAAATTTCTTACGTAACTCCTATAGATCCAAAATAAACAGAGATAACTATTTTAGGTATTTAAAAAATCTTGAGTAGATTATTTATTTGTTCCGAACGTTTATTGAGTGGTCATAACGTGTGAAGGTTAGATATAAAGAAAAATAAACTCCTGAAAGACACACAACCGTCTTTATGTATTTCAAGTAAGATAAATAAAACATTAAATGAGTTGATAACTTTTGAAATAGCAAGAGAAGAACGCTTCAGGGTCTTTAAAAGATCAAGGGAAAAAGACTTTGTAAACAGCAACAGGAAAAGGATTACTGAAGAAATATCAAGAAAACGTATTCTTTCGATATATATAACAGTTTTAATGTCTCTTTTAGAATTGAAGCCGATCTTTTCTTTTTCCAGGTCGTGTGACCTTTTGTACATTTTCTAAAGATGGAAGCTTATCAAAAGTCAGAGAATTTGCCAGGATAAGAGAAGCAGATTAAGAACATAAAGAGAATTGATTTTTATTACTTGCTAAACATCTATCAGTGATTACTTCTTTTTATCGACACACCGTCAACGTCTTTTAAATTATGTCGATACGAGTTTCTATCCCATCTCTTAAGTGAAATTCAACTCATCGACTTATCTTTCTTTTTACAAAGGAAAAGCTCAAAACCTAATTATGGTCTGTTTTTCTTGTCTTTTTTTATTTGATTAGCACAAATTTCTGTTTTCTTTCAGTTTCCTGTCAGTAAAGATGGGACTTATATTTTTGCCAATAAAGAAGTGATTTACATTTATTAAAATCATTCGTGGACACAATATCATTGTTGCTGTGATAATTGGCTTCCGTTATTTTAAGCAGAATCCAAGCTACATTTGATTGCAGTCTTCTGGCGAAGAAGATCGTTGATTTCTAATGTTAATTCATATCACAATACTCCTCCTCCCTCGTGCCATGATACTAGATAAAATTAAACGCCTTGTATTCTCCGGCGTAAATGATGGTTGTGATTTTCTATCAATCCTTCTATACCATTAATCATATCCTATTTACCCAACCCCTCCGCTCGGGTAGGATATGACACAAGGTCAGTTTTTAAGCGGAGTTTAACAGGTTTGAATTCAGAGTTTTCCTTCTCCTAGACTAGTTGCCTCACCAAGGCTGTAGGACCTAGTCTGCCCTACTATTTACCCATAGCTGGAGGGAGAATAATTGGATTCATACCTTTCCCAAGGGTATTAGTGCTATGTGAAACGTTATGTCTCTTCCAGGATTTGAACTCGTGTCGCCGTGTCCATTTCCACGACGATAACCATTACACTACGGGCACCTTCCTAGCATATTTATCAACCCCTCTGCTCGGGCAGGATGTGACACAAGGTCAATTTTTAAGCAGAGTTTAACAGGTTTGAATTCAGAGTTTTCCTTCTCCTAGACTAGTTGCCTCACCAAGGCTGAAGAACCTAGTCTGCCCTACTATTTACCCATGGCTGGAGGGAGAATAATTGGATTCGTACCTTTCCCAAGGGTATTAGTGCTATGTGAAAATACAATCAGTTTCGTCCAGGATTTGAACTCGTGTCGCCGTGGTCATTTCCTACGACGATAACCATCACACCACGGGCACCTTAATACTCTTGTGAGTTTGAGTTTCTGATATTGTTCCAAATTTGCAACCTTGAGCTAAAAGTGTGTTTACTAAAAATCTAAAAAAAAATCCCTATCATTAGAAACCAATGGTAAGTTACTGTAACAGTGAGAAAAAAAACTGATCATATTGAATACACATATACTTTATAGATATATTCTACCTGGACATAGTTGATTTGGTTTGGTTTGGTTTTATGGCATGGCAACCATTATGGGTTATTTCATGTCAAATCCTCTTTGTACATATATATCAAATATATTTGATTTGTAAACTCATTTTGTTGATAATGTCTTTAAATGAGACTAAGCTCATAATTCTGTGCACAGTGTTACGCCGCCATGTACCCAGTGGGCTTGCTGGCTGCCAAGCCCACCTGTTAAAGCCGGGCACAGACGTTGACTGTGGTTTGCCGAACACTATTTAATGTCACAGATATCACCAACTCACAAGCGGAATCACATTTTAAAGCGACTAGGCAAGTTCTAGGTGAAGTATTAAAAGTCAGCACAGCTAACTGGTAGCTTTCCCCCTCTTTCGACAAACACAATTTTTCCACAAGAAAATAAGGACTCTGAGCTGCTGTGTTTGAGTTAACTGGATTAATAACAATGTACATTTATTGCATAAAAGAAAGAAACAAAAACAAAACAATTCAGGCAAAAGTCAGGAGCGAGAAAGTCTCTCTGTATCCCAGAGGAGCCTCCACTAAAATATCCGTATCCTGGACTAAGTCCCTCATGAAATATCTGTTAATGGCGGAAGGTGAGAAGGTAGTTCGACAACGGTAGACAAGGTCCGCTTTCCGACAGACTGTAAGATTTTATGGCAGAACTTGTTCCAAATCTCAAGTTTATCATTTAAGTATGAATGCAACAGGATAAAGTTGAATACATTTAAATTGTATGGTCCCTTACTTGAGTTTTGTGGAGATTATTCTCTTCTCGTGGACAAGTCTTTTCTTTGGGTATTCGCTTAACGAGGCTTACCATACCCTGGAGTGCCAAGTTCATTCAGAGGATGAGCTTCTTCTATTCTCTGCGTTCTCTGCGCGGCATTGTTTTGGAATTTGGGTTTCTTTCATATCCCCATATTATGTTCTTGTTTTTTCATCGAGGAAAGGCAAGTCCTTGTGCGTCTTCATCTTTTGATGACCATATGGCAACTAACTTATTTTCCGTGGCTTGAGAATTCGCCACGTGTTGATTTTTTGGCGGGCTCTTCCTCAGTACCAAATATAGTCGAAGCTTTGCTTCTCCGCTGACGCACACATGGTTAATAGAGAGTGAGGTCCTTCCATGCCTATCTCACCTTGTAATAATAGAGAGGGTGGGAGAGAGAGAGAGAGCATCTCTCCCTGCCACTATCCTGTAATTCTTGCTTACTACTATCGTCCGCTGACGGTCAAATGTATTAGGGTGTTTTATTTCCTCGTCACAACAGTAAAATAGTTCAAAGTATTGCTATGCACCAGAAACAATTCAATTATACACCAGTCATTTGTTTACACACAGTTAAATGTAAAAACAGTTCCATTTGAAATTATATAATTTAGCATGACATTTTTTGCATACAGTTAAAATGTGAAACAATTCTATTTGACCTATAGATAGGACCCTCTCAGGAGCTACCGCTCCGGACTAGAGAAGACCTGGGAGAAATTGTATTGAAGGGGTACTCCGCATTCCCCAAAGACCCTGCATAACTGGAACCTTGCCATCAATTATTTAATGTCATATCCAAGACACTCGTTAGCGAGGTGCAGATTCTTACCTCTCTCCAGAGATACAGTCAGTGTATTCTACATCCCGAGCCAACTGGGCTAATAGACAGAGTTACATTCGTAAAATTATTTGGTGTGACTAACTTTAACTTTAAGTATGACCAATGAATGAATATAAAATAATTTCTGTAGTAATTATTAATTTTCTATCATTTGGAGAATGTAACCTGAGATTAAATGAAGTTAAAATTTACAAAAGTAACTAAATCACTCAAAGGAGCAATAATTTTGTTGGCAACCATGATAATTAAACAGAATATTTAAATCATATATAAAACAGATTCTGTGTTATTGTATGTATGTATGTATGTTTAACTTTGTCTTTACCTGTCACAAAAAGAATAACTATAACATAAATATGGAAATATTTTAATTAAAAATCGACTTTTTTCACCAGCTTCATTGTTTCCTCTAACATTGAAAACGACTTTATTATTAGTTTTCGAAGACGGGTTATTAACGACGTTCGTAGTTTGTCTACGTAGGCCGATAAAATCCACTGTTGGCTCCTTTCACAGAAGCAGATGTCACAAACTAAGATATAAGACAATGTAAGAAACAAAGAAAGAAAAAGAGATTTATTAGAGAAGGAAAATAAATAGATAAAAGTATAACAGAAAAATAATGTAAAATGGAAAGCATACACACTCGCACACACTCTCTTTCTCGCTCACACACACACACACACACACACCGACCTGACCAATAAAGTGAAACGCAGTTTCTTCCAGGCAGCGGTTGTATCAATACTGCTGTATGGATGCACTACTTGGACGCTAACTAAACGGCTTGAGAAGAAGCTAGACGGCAATTACACAAGAATGTTGCGAGCAATATTGAACAAATCCTGGCGGCAACACCCCACAAAGCACCAACTATACGGCTACCTGCCTCCCATCACGAAAACTATCCAAGTTAGACGAACCATACACTGCTGGAGAAGCAGGGACAAGCTCATAAGTGATGTACTCCTATGGACCCCCACATATGGTCGAGCAAAAGCAGGACGACCAGCTCGAAAATACATACAGCAGCTATGCGAGGATACGGGATTTAGCCCAGAAGACCTGCCGGAGGCGATGAACGATAGGGAGAAGTGGCGAGAGAGGACCAGGGATATCCGTGCTAGTCGCACGACATGATATATATATATATATATATATATATATATATGTATGTGTGTGTGTGTGTGTGTGTATGTGTGTTTGAAGGGTGGCACCAGTCTAATTACAAAACAAGACAACTCTCCTTGTAGATGTTAACTTCAAAATTAAAGATAGCGACGAAAGCTCTTGCACCAAGGCTCCGCTGACTTATTTTTCGTGGCAAAAATCCAAGAGGATTAACTGTTTATCAGGATGTGTTGTAATTTAGTGGTTAAAGATGGCTATCATCTGTCAAGATGTGTCAATTATATATATATATATATACATATATATTCTTTAAATTTATTTGGGAAAACATTTCCAAAACTCCTGGAACAAGAACTAGCAATATACGTATACGTTCTTTGTACAATGGTACTATTTACAACCCCTCCGCTCGGGCAGGATATGACACAAGGTCAAATTTTAAGCGGAGTTTAACAGGTGTGAATTCAAGAGTTTTCCTTCTCCTAGACTAGTTGCCTCACCAAGGCTGAAGAACCTAGTCCGTCCTACTATTTATCCATTCTTTGTACAATGGTTAGCGTCGAAGGAAATGGAAATACTGATACGAATTCAAACCTGTATGAGGCTGTTCGCATTTGACATAGCACTTATACATTTGGGAAAAGTATGAATTCAATTATTCTCCCTCTAGTTATGTGAATTAGTAGGGCAGATCTTCGTATGGCAACCGATCTAAGAGAATGACAACTCAAAATTAAAATCTGTTAAACCCCGGTTAAAAAAATTAACCTTTTGTCGCATTTTGCACATGTCTAGGGGTATCTATCTATCTCTCTCTCTATCTATCTATTAATGCATATATATATATATATATATATAGAGAGAGAGAGAGAGAGAGAGAGAGAGAGAGAGAATGAGAAGAGAGGAAGAGAAGATAAATAATTGGAGATAGCTGTTAATAAAGATCCAATTCCGTGGTGTAATGGTTATCGTCGTAGGACTTGACACGGCGACACGAGTTCAAATTCTGGACTGATTGCATTTCACATAGCACTAATACCCTTGGCTATGGGTAAATAGTAGGCAGACTAGGTTCTTCAGCCTTGGTGAGGCAACTAGTGTAGGAGAAGGAAAACTCTGAATTCAAACCTGTTAAGCTCCGCTCAAAAAATTGACCTCGTGTCATATCCTGCCCGAGCGGAGGGGTTGGGTAAATATGATAAAGATCCAATTCATTGAATGATTTCTATGTTCAAGACATTTAGAATTAACAAGCATACATGTTATTGTGTTACTTTTTCATTGTTATACTGTCAGAGATTCATGGTTCTATAACTTAATTTTCGAAAGCTTTATCAGTTGTTCTAATTTTCTTGATAAAAACACACGAAATTACTTTTCCTTGCAACTTGCTTATTCGATATATATATATATATATAGAGAGAGAGAGAGAGGGAGAGTGTGAGATAGAAGAGAGAGAGAGAGAGAGAGATAAAGCAATGGAGGTGGAATAGTTGTAGTTATCAGTTGACAGTCTTAATGTTAGCTCGATTCATTTATAAACGATTTATGCATACAAAGTTTTATTTTCATTCAAATGAAGTCCAACGAGATATTTATCAAAATACCACATTCTCATTATAGATTACCCTACTTAAATTCCCTAGCTATGATTATTCCTGAAAAGTTTACAAATTTGTACAATTCTAAATGGAAAAAGGAGTGGGAAATTGTTCTAGTAACTAAGTCCCTCCCATTCCCTTTTCTCTTTATCTTGTACTATCGTAAAATTTCATGACAAAATTTATCCTCACAAGTACTAAGGATGATTTGCTTTGGTTTATATACCACACACACACACACACATATATATATATATATATATATATATATATATATATATATATATATATATATATATATATTTCATTAAGAAAAACACAAACCGGTCACATTAGGATTATAAATTTATTTCCATCCTGTTATGTGTTTTTGAAAAATCAAAAACACAAAAAAAAAATTAACAGGTCTTCTTCAGATCTTATGGATTAAATAAATCAAATAACATATATATATATATATATATATATATATATATATATATATATATATATATATATATACTTAGATTATTCTAACATAGAGCGACAACTGTAAAGCCTTTTTTAGTATTCGAGCTCGTTTATCTCTTTATAATGAAATTGCTCCACATCATTAACCGGAAAGCGCCTTTAATCAGTCTGACCGAGTCGAAGAAAATTGCCTTTCTTAATTTCTCTTCAACATGATGAGAACAGAAAAGTCTAAACTTATACGATAATATGAGAGGCCTCGTGCCTGACTTTGAAAGCGGAGAAATTGACTGACTGTTAAAAAGTAATCCATTCGGGATTTCAAGAAATGATTATCGTTAGGGGCAACAGATTTAAAATCTATTCACCAAGAATCATTTTTTTACATTACTTATGTAAGCTTGTCAAGAATAAATAGTTAAGGATTTCGAAGAAGAATGTTTCAAAGTGAAGAATGGGGATTTTGAATCCCTTACAACGATGTTACATTCCTGTATGCTAGTTATTATGCAACACCGACTACCTGTCACCAAGTTGAATTGTCAGTTTTAGAATCAAAATTGACGCCAAGAAGAGCCACCATTGATTCGATGCATTAGTGTGTCCAGTGAAATAAAAGTGTGCGACATGTGAAGAAGAAAAAAGGAAAATATTTACATTTGTTGTTATGAAAATAGTTATTTACTGAGTTTAAATTAGTTTTGGAACTAAGGCATAAGTATAACTAGTGAAAATCAACATTGCTTGTAATAACTTGAAGGCCAAGCTCGGTAACTAATCCCATGTGAAAGACAACTTTGTTATGATGTAAATAATTCAGAAGATATAAGATATATTTCAAAAAAGAATATATATACGAAGTGTGACTCAAAACTAAATGGATTGGAATCCTAGACAATTTACTTCAATTCCAAACAACAAAATGAATAGTTTCTCCTTCAAATTAATCCTCCTCAAGTTTAAATCACTTTCCCATTCTTCCCGGCCGTATTTCGATGCTCTTCAGAAATTTTCTGGAAAGACCCTCAGCTTCGTTGTTTTGGACATCATAACGACCTCCACTTCTTTAAAACAGGTCTACTCGACGAACCTCTTCAGTTTGAGGAAAAGAAAAACGTCACACAACAAGATCATGTGAATAGGAAGGTTGTTCCAGTATGGCTATGTTCCTTTCGGCCAGGAATTGCCAGATGCTCAGCACAGCTCTTTTCTGTAACTTTTCAGACATGTTCAAATCTTCGGCGATAATCTTCCAAACACTGTTCTTTTTCATGATGAGTTGACAGCGATCATTTGAACAGTTAACCGACGCTCATAACGCACCACCTGCCTTCCCTGTTCAACATTGACCTCAGTCTTGCATGTTGAAGGCTTCCCGCTCCTGGAGTCATCTTTCACCTCCTCGAAACCTTCTTTGAACATCTTTTACCACTCAAAAACACGTGCGCAAAACTTGGTGTTATCTTCATACACTTTCTGAAGCATTTCAAGTGCCTGTGACGGAATTTTCCCCAATCAGATCAAAAATGTCAGGTTTATTCGTTTTCCCGAGCTCATTGGCTGAATGACATGAAAAAGAGGTGTAAACAAAAGCATGTGAAAAATACATAGGCTGCAGAAAGTTAAGATTACTGCCAACATATAATGTTACATGATCACACAATCTGTTCATCCATCTTTCGTTCATAGATCACCCAGCACCCTCAGTTCGCTTACTTTACAGATAGGCCTCTTATAATAGTTGAAATAAGATACAAGTTAAAAAGATGACCTCAGACAGTAAGAATAACTCCAAAACTAAAGAGGCTAGGTATTTTCGGGAAAATATGAATCATATAAATCTTGTTTTTCTTTCAATAAATCGAAGGCCTACTAATGATACCTGACTGAAATATTTGGTTATCTGTGAAGCGCAAGTGAAATTTTTTGTTGTATGGTGGTAAGAAAAAGATACACAGTGAAATAAAATTAATTGTTTATTAACTCAAGTGTTACAGTCCGACTAGTATTATAAGTCTCGCGCTGTTGGTGTTACGTCCGAAGTTGGTCTTACTACCGAACGACGTCCTTTCAGAGCTATCTCTCTGCTTCTGTCTCTGTCCTCTGAAACACAGCGTGTTTTATATCTTTGCGATACCTGAAGTCACGTGGTACGAACCACTATACAACATTTTTCAAAGTAGAATTTTTATCAAATTTTCAGCACTTAGTCTTAGAGATGGAAAACTAAATATTGGGTTCAATTGTGTGATTGAATGAACATTTAAAGAAAACATCCTCCATTCTCTTAAGAGCTTAAATTAACTACCGATCAATTAGATTCTATTAAGTTTCTTTATTTACTTTGATCATGTACTCAACCGCTTCAGCTCTTTCAAAATCTTAATATGAGTTGTTGAAACAGACTGTATTTTGTTCATAAAAATAACAAAATTACCTTACAATTGTTTATTTTTCACCAGACAAGTAACTACTTTATGATTTCCATTGCATGAAATAAACCAGTTCCAATCAGAATTTTCTGGTAAAATTGTTTGTGTGTGTGTGTGTGTGTGTGTGTGTGTGTGTGTGTGTGTGTGTGTGTGTGTGTGTGTGTGTGTTTGCACGCGTTTGTGTGTATAATAAGTATGTGACAAAAAGAGGTCGAGAGAGATATTTGATATGTAACCTTGAATTTGTTTGTTTGCCAGCATGTAATGAACAAATTATTAGTAAACAATTATTTTGAAGCTATTTCGTTATTTTCGGGGTTTTTTTCTTATTTCAAATTATTTTTCCAATTAATCGATGACAAAATCGCGTTCTTAGTTGCCAATTTTTCAACTCAACTACGAAATAAAGAAGGAAAGAAATTATAAAAGACAAAAATCACCAAGAACTCCCCCCCCAAAAAAACATCAGCATTGTTTTTTTATGATGAGCATTCAAATTGGCGGTTTTTAGTTAGAATTGAACACCAACTAAAGGCGCCAAAATTAAATTAATTAAAATTTCAAACTCACGCGCACACACACACACACACACACACACACACACACACACACACACACACACACACACACACCCAAATACACGTGCACACTTACACCCACGTAAAAACATATATACCTGGGCACTGATTTATTTATTTGATTACTTTTCTATTTATCTCGATAACATTACAGCCAAGGGCCAAAATGGCAAAGTGATTAGGTTGATAAAATTTATAAGAAAAATCAAATACTTAAAAAGGGAAACTCAAAATAATCGTACAAAAGAGCAAAAAAGAAGTTAAATGTGTTCATAATTACAGAAAATTAGTCTTATATTGCTGTATTTACATTTTTCTTTTAATTTTATATTTTAATCTTATTTTCCTAAACTATTTTTATACTTTCTAAAATATGTCTGGAACAAGCAGTGGCAGTAAAAGTCGATGAGCCTTTCTACTATCAGCGGAAACTTTTATTGAAATATAATTGAAAGTTCATCTTCTTGATTTATGTTTTCATATTTCTGTATGAGTCTGGATTTAGATATTCTGCTTTAAGAGATTGTATATTGACTGATGGGAAGTTTTCTGAATTGGGAAGTGTAGATTGAGCCATTTAAAACGTCCTTAATCATTAAGTCTGATGCATATATACAAGATTCTTTCAAAGTTTCTAAGCCTCAACCGGGTTTTGCATTTGTCGTATTACTCTCACGTTTGTATGCACTGAAATTAAGACAAATAAGAATTATCATTATATCTTTTTTAGTTTTATAAGAAAAATATTCATCTATGATTCCTCTATCTTGTGAGGCTTAAAGTTTTTGAACGGCCCTTGTACTTCACATATATATATATATATATATATATATATATATATATATATATATATATATATATATATATATATGATGAAAATAAGTATAAAAGTAGCTAAACTAACTCTGACAACGGATTCAGTGATACTTCGTTCTTTATTGTAAGTGTTGGTTTATTATTTTCATCTTGTTGTCATATTTACAAAAATCTACCATTTCTTTATATATATATATATATATATATATATATTACAACTCTCGTCAATTGGTAGAAATGTAGGAAGAAAGATTGTATTGACCCAGTATACTAAATTTATACTCTCCCTACTTGTTTCCATAAATAACAAAAAAAAAACTGTTGACATCTGTCACTGATGAGGACAAACCTTTGTTTTGAACCAGGAATTTTGTCAATTTATCATTTCTCCTTACTTTTCCAGGTAATCGGTCAATTAATAGATAGTTTTGAAAATTCGTGAATATAAAACGATTTTTCTCCGTTGAAAAGTGTGCATTGATTTTATTTACTGGTGCTCAGGATTAAGATAATGGTGAAATGTCGATAAATTTAATCTTGTCCATTGCAGAAACTGTTGAAAAGTTATCATTAAAAAATTATTCAATCTCGAATATGAAATCTTCAAAAGTAATCTGAAATCCAGGAATGCATTTAAAAAAAATTTCTATTCCATAAGTTAATCGTCTACTTTTTGTTTCCCACCTCACAGCTGGTGATACTTTTTTTCAAATCTGAAGGCCGGAACATTGATCAGTCTACACCAAATGAAGAGACTAATTTAAACCATATACCCTGAAGTCATCCTAACTAACCTGGCATTCATATATGGTCTTGGACATCGGCAAATGCCAAACACTGCCCATATCCCTCTGGAAAGCCTCTATTCAAGAATAGCAACTAATTTTCTGACCTAAACGTACTGAAACCTGATTCCAACAGATCGAAAATCGATTTCAAACAAGTCTTTGCCAAATTTCCTCTATGTAATCACTTAACAGCATCTCACGTCGACTTAAAGATTTCTTAAGTGCAAATTTCTGCTTTAGAAAAGTGTTCTCAAACTAAAAAAAAATGTCACGTAGTGTTAGACATGATTAACTCTAAGCTTACCATCAGCTTTATATGGTCATAAAATCGACAAATACTTTTAGGAATTGGAAAACGAGGATCAGACACTACATCTAGTTAATAGTCTTCGATATTTCCGGATGATGAACTGTGTACTGACAAGTTTCATGGAATTAACAAAACAAGAGAATAATTTATACAGATAGACATAGTTGTACATATTAAATGTATGTTACAAGGTTTTTATTTTTGCTGTTTCAATGTATAATCTTATCACTGACATTATTTTAAGTGCAGATGACGAGAATAAAAATTGAAATAATTGATCCTTCATCAAATATTGACATCCAAACAAAAGTTATTTTCGTCGTATTAATTATAAAGTAGCAATAATCTGATTATAAAATAATGTTTGCTATTCTTACATGAATACGTCTTAGGAAATTAAGTAGAAAAATAAAGTCACCTATAAGAGCGTTCTTCCTAATTAAGCCACAACTAAAAGCTGAAAAACCTAGCCTTAAACCATAGATCCGTACAAACGTAGCGCAGAGTTTTATGGTAAATCATGACAGCCCTTTTAAAATAAGATATTAGAACTTCAAAATAAATACCATGGTAAGTGTCGTAGGATTTTAAAATTCTATTATGATGAAGACCATTGCAACAATTCAAGACCCAGTATTAGTAAAATAAATAAATTTATACTATAAAGAAAGGCAAAAAAATCTTAGAATTTTGCAGGTATTCCATCACTTTTACAATTGATAATCCAAACCTTTTAAAGGAAATTAAAACTATGAGAATCAATTTAAAAAGCTTTTTGGAATAGCTTGATCATTATATAAGATTCAGGATACCATAAAACTACATTCAGAATCAAAATCTTGGGAATGGGATCAAATATTATAAAAATATACTTTTAAAGTTTTATTTAGCATTACATAACCTCTTTATAAGCGAAAGTATCTATAAAACTAGATTGAAAATCAAGACCTTGAAGACTTTATGAAAAACTATCAGAATCTACATCAGATCTCTTCATGACTCTACGTGAGCATTATAGAGTACTCACTGTACTATATTCAAAATTAAAATAAAAAATATAAGGATCTAATTAAAATTTGTGTGAAATTGCATAAACATTATTATTCAGGGCGTGATTAAATAATCTTCAGAATTAAACACGTAAACAATGCAATTAGGTTTTTTCGGTTTATTTAATGAACATGTACGTTAAATGATATCTTTTGGATTCTTTTACTCTGATTCAGTCTCCAAATATCAATAATTAGCCTTATACCACATAACATGCTTTTATTGGCTTCGTAAATTCTTCACATATGATCAGATGAATGAAGACTCACGAGTTCTAGAATTTTTAGTTGAAACTGTTAAAAAACATCATTTCTAGAATGTTGTCAATGTACATTTTTAAAGAGCAAAAAAAGTTCTCGTTTTCTACCATGTCTTGTACCGATCAGTTCAATTTTCTTTTCGTCGACTCTTGTTCGATAATATTCTCATGTTAAGTCACTTGGCATTTCTTGATACAATATTTAAGTTACTTATCGATTTGTTTGGCAGGTTGTTAGCATCTCTGCGTATTAAAAATAGTTGTCATAACTTCCGAAAACATCTTCGAATAGACACAAGGTGTTCTCACGGGGAAACAGCTCAAATGTTAATGTGGATTTTCGCATACTACATATAAATATCGATTACTTCGCTTCACAGTTTTCGAAACTGTTATGTATTTAATATCTGCAATCCTTCGTTAATACCCAGTGGTCATCTTGTCTCTTTTATGGGAGTGTCATCAAAGAGACATCTGTCAGCACTGATGACCCCTCTAGGCATGCAGACTAAAGACTTATTAGATATTGTCATATCAATTTCTCGTCACATTATCTAGATAATATATTCGGATAACTAGTCGGGTTTCTTGAAGTTTCCACCTGAATTCCGGTGATTACTGAGAACAGCTGTCTTTATATGAAACATTTCATATTCAATGTCTGCTGACTCTATCCCAACAAATTAATCATATTATTATTTTCCACCCTGTCTGAGATTTAACATCAGTTTCAATTGGTGAACTTCCACTTGATTCTGAGTGACAACAAGTCTCTTAAGATCTCCTCAGCCTAATCTGCTGGGGCTGTTGATCACACCGACTGCATCTCTACAGAGGAAGACCCCAACAACGAGTTTCTTGGATATGAAATTAAAAAATCTGATAGTGAGGCTTAAGTAAAGCTTTGAAGAATGTGGAGTACTCTTTCATTGCCACCACTTTCAGGTCAACTCTGGCCCGAAGTAGTAGCACGTGATAGGTGCTATCTATGGATCAAATAGAACTGTTTCACATTTAAACTGAGAAAACAAATGACTTATGAAAAATTGAATTATTTAAAACAGAACTGTTAGATCATTTAACTGAGTGTAAACAAATGACTGATGTTAAATTGAATCGTTATTAATACATAGCAATACTTGGAACCATTTAACTTTGACTTTTGCTATACTGAATTGTTAGACATAGAACTGTTTGGATATTTAACTGTTTGTATCTGCAAAATGTGTTTACAAATCATATATCTAATATATATGAAAAAAAAGGATTTGGCATTGAATAACCAATAATGTTTGATATGACATAGACCAAACCAACCCAATCAGATCTCCTTGACTCTTCTGAGTATTCTTGTCGAAATTAACAATGCTGTGGTTTGTATACCTGTTATTCGATGTTTTGATAAGTCTTTCTTTGCTGTTTTTAATGTATTCCTCGAGTCTTTTAATTGTTGCATCAATGAAATCATCAACTTCAACTTCCTTTTCTGGACACACAGAGTCTGTTATTGTTATCTCTTGGTTGTAAACCCTGTGTATAGTCATTGATTTTCTTTTCCTTTGGTTCCTTTATCGTAGTTCCTTCTTTATCGATTTTAAGAATGGTTCAAAGATTCTTACAAAGACGACTGTGCTGACGTTTATTTCTTTTGATGAATTTTCAACTGATTCCCTTAGCTTTACTTTACTTTTTCTTTCATATCAGTTTGTTCAATATTCACTGGTTCGTGTTATTCTCTTTCTCACCAAGTGTTCTGATGCTTTCTTGGTTTGTTAGTTCAATTCCTTCCGCTGTTTCTCTTTTTCTTTTTTCATTATCAGATTTGAGCATTTCCCCATCTCAAGTTTCATTCCTATACCTTTCTGTTAGCATTTCTTGTTCTTTTTCAAGTGTCAAAAATATTTTCATGTCCTCCATATGCATAAGTTGCTTTATATTCTCCTGTAAATTTATAAATTTGTATCCTCCTTTATATTTCCTAAATATATAGATCAATGGCATCATAGTAATAACAAATATATGTGTCAAGAATGAGTCAATCTTGAAATGTCTCTTTGGATTTTTAACTCAGCTAGGCTTTGTCCTCCTGCTGCTAATTCCAGTTTTCTTTGGCATTTGTGATGAAGTTTATGATTTGGTCGAATATCTCAAGCATTTTCAGACATTCTACTTATTTTGAACGTTTCAGGGAACATGTCATAGGTCTTTTTGCAATCTATTCATGTGATGGATACTTTTTTCCGCCTTGTTTTTACCTCCTTGATGATGTGATGATCTATATATAGAAAGTCATTTGTTCATCTTGTTCCTTTGCAGCATCCTTTTTGTTTTTTCTGGAAATAGTTCATAGCATTCAAGCGAGTTATATATTTTTTCTCTATCCTGAGTGGCTGGATTATCCAAATCATAGGTAAAATCATCATCAGTACGTAGTTGCTGGAGATGTTTCTTTTTAGAGATCAATCTGGACCAACCATTATGGTATTTTTGCTTCCCGTTGGCATTTATTCAGTTATTGATACCAAGTATTCTAGATAGACGAAAATTTTATAAACCATAGAAGGTCTAGGTGTACATTATGCATTTCCAATTCTTTTTTAATGTTAATCATCCATTTAGTCTTTCTGTTATATTCGTTCTGCTCTTTATATTCTGCTTAAAAACATTTTGTTTCCCTTGCATCCAGTTGTTCATGTATCTTTTTGAATTCTTTACAAATAATTTTCTTTTGATATTTTGGAAGGTCCTGTTTCACTTGTACTGCTTACTTCTGTTTGGGTATCTTGTTAGCCTCCCTTCGTCTGTTAATATTTTTGATTAAATTTCTTTCCACTTGATTTGTCAGTGACTATACAAGTGGAAGAAATTAACCCCAAAATAACTGCTATTATCTTTTTCTGTCTTTTCATTCCGTTGTATCGTTGAGTATTTTTCATCCTTGGTCCTTTAACTTGTTCTAGCAGTTTCTTTATTTGTCCTTCTACACTTATTTTCCATCTAGGCTGAGTATTTCTGTTAGGGTTCCTTAATGGGATACTGATTTTGTTAGCAGTTTTTGTCCTGCATAAATTGGTACGTTTATTTCAGTCATGTTGTCCGTTGGTATATTATATTGATAATTTATTTACTTTTTCAGTTTCAAACTAGAATTTATTCCAGTCTTGATTCTTTACGAATGGTAACTTTTAATTTCACTGTCTTTCTTTTATTTTGCGATGACATTGGTGCCGTGATGTTAGGTGCAATTAAGATTTGGTTTTAAGTATTTTGTGCTTCAGCTGTTTTGGGTAGCTCTTGTTTCTTATTTTTCATGCCTTATCAATATATTTTCATTTTATCTTGATCAGAAAACCAGCTTTTCTGTAAAATCATTCATGTTTAGTTTAAAGATATTTGGTTTCTGCTCAGTTCAAGCAGATTCTTCTCGAATTTTTATCGTCCTTGTGGACTGCAATTTATTGATTTGAATTTGTTGTAGTCTTTCTCATAGACTGGTTGGAATGCCATTCTTCTCTCATAGTTTATGCCTTTTCCAAGAGCATCAGTACGAAGTAAACAAAACAGCTTCATTTGGAATTTCTCTTGTCTTTTTGGGTTCACTTTCTGCATCGATATAACCATTACGAAAGTCAGACTCCTCGTTATCTATGATAAAAAAAGGTAATGCAATAATTAGCTACGTTGATATTAAATTTAATAGTATCCATATTATCAATACTAACCAGCATTTTCGTTGAAATGTTGTATATAGAATTAAAATTGTACGATGATAATAAATTATATTTGCCTTTCTTATTCTTAGTACCAAATTATGTAAATTGTGTTATGGAGTGGGCACTTAGCAAGAACAATATGCTAGTGTAAATAAAACAGTTTGTAGCATTTTGGTCAATTCTAAAATGTCACACGTATGTAATATGCCCAAAGCAGTTCAAGACATGGTAGGAACCCACTGTGGTTGGTAGTATAGTGGTAGATGGTATGCTGACATTACTTCACTCCATGTGTGATTTGAAATCCACTTAGGTGAACGTGCTACATAGTCGAATTCAAGAAACTAGTTCTTAGAAGCACGAACTTGGCCATAACACAATGGAAGAAACCAAAATATTTGTGGTACGAAAGATAAATGTGCAGTTTATTACAGTGTAAAAATGAGATGGTTCGAGAAGTTTCAATTGGGTCTCAAGAACATCAACATCAGACAAGGACAAGTAGGCCTAAATCCATGAATTCCAAAACCGTGAATCGAGGAAGATCCGGCATGTAGCACTCTGAGAATCGCAGGTGAGTTTAACAATTCACTGACTATTTTGGTTCGTCCTGACCTTGGCAGAATCAACCGGATCTGTCGGATTGTACTTGTGCAAAATATTGCCAAACTCTTGACTCATCCGAGTATTCTCAAGTGATCTCTAGGCGCAAAAATAAGTTTGTCACCACTACAAAACTGTAAATATGATTCCTAGGGTGAAGTGGGGTGGGAGTATTAGAATAGTGAAATCCTAAGTTTCGATTTTTATATCTTCTGAATAATTTATCAAAGTAATAACATTCAATGAAGTTCTTCGAATTTACTAAAAATAATGAAATATTTTTACTCGAAGGTTCATCCCGAGAATATAACAAATGTTGAATTGATATTTTTTCCTCAGCTGTCTTAATCCATTTACTTATCTAGTTGTTCTTAGATAATTATCAAATGTGTCACTTTCTAATGACGTGTCCTGATTCATTCAGTTCTCATTTCGTCTACATCGGATATTGCAAGTCAGTAGTATAGGAACAAGTTAAATTTTTCTATTGCATAGTCATTTTCAGGAACTCTATTTCTCATTTCAGTTTTTATAGCTTGGATTTATATAACTTATTTTCATTATTTTTGATTCATTATATCAGTATTAATTACTGATCGTCAAGATTAACATGAGTGTAACAGTATTTTTTGTTTGAGAGGAAAAGATAATCACACGAAGCTGGATTGCTGAAGTTCTCATTCAGCAAGCTCTAACGAAAATGGATTCATATCTTTGCCAACGGCATGAATGCGAATGAGAAGACAAGCAACTTTTGATGGGATTTCGTTTTGTGGTTTCCTTCTTCCCTAAGGATAAACGTTATGCAGCCTCATACCTCCAAATTATAATTTGGATTGTGCTATTTATACCATTATCGATTTCTATATTTCATTATTATTTTATATTTGTAACTATTTTATTTTGCCGTTATTTTATCAGTTAAATTTAAATGGTATAAATCATCATCATCATCCTTTTATGATCATCATCATCATCATCATTTATGATTGTCATTTTTTCAATCTACATCATTTCTTTGAATGATTTCTGGCTTACAATATTTGTTGGTTGGTTGGTTGGTTTCTTTGTTTAATGGCATATCAACCTTTGCAGGTTATTTAATGCCAAAGTTATTCTCCTAGAAGAACAGTAGTGGTACTATTTAACCAATATCTGGGAGGATTAAGGAGGTTCATACCTTTCCCAAGGGTATTTGCCCGAAGGTGAACGTAATAGCGCGACTGGAGTACGAACTCGCTTACTACGATTCTGTAGTCCATCGCATTAACCATTACACCAGGAGGATACCCCCTTACAATATTTGTATGATCCAATCAAACCTATCAGTAAACTTATCAATGAATCCCTGTCTTCAGCTTAAATAATGTCTTCTTTTGTCGTTTCCTTTGTTGAAACGAGTATCTTAATTGTGACTGACAATGGATTGCTTCTCTTGTTGTTTCGTTTTTGTTTTTTGTTCGTTGTTATGCATTTTCTGTTATGTTTCTCTATTTAATTTAAGGATTAGGTTGTCCTTTGTGCAACTCGAATTAGAATTTTTTTTTTTTTTTGTCTGCCATTTCCTGTAAGTATTTTAGAACCTTTCTGGAATGACTTTTCTAATGTTTCCATTGATGATATTTTAACTGTTTATTTGCTGTTTCTCCATTGTTTTTCACTATTTTTATTGATCTTTTATTATTATCATTAATTATTTGTTATGTCTCCTAGGACATCTCCACTTTTTATTATCTTTTCACATCAGCCTTTGGGAGTGTTGTCGTGGTGTAATGGTTAAAGCGATGGACTACGGAATCGTAGTAAGCGAGTTCGCACTCCAGTCGCGCTAATACGTTCACTTTCGGGCAAATACCCTTGGGAAAGGTATGAACCCCCTTATCCTCTCAGCTATGGGTTAAATAGTACCACTACTGTTCTTCTAGGAGAATAGCTTCAGCATTAGATAACCTACAAAAGTTGATATGCCATTAAACAAAGAAACCAAACCAAAGAAACATCAACCTTTGAAGAAAAAGAACCTTTGTACTGAACATATACACTTCTTATAGGATATCAATGTTCAGAACAAAGTCTGTTAAGTAATCAATCCAATAGTTTCCAAAATGCCTTTTTAAATTCTTTTTCTTACCACTTTTTTTTGAAACAATCAAAGTAATTCTATTTTTTCACAGTACTGTCGTTCTTAATTGATTAAGTAATTTGTTCCAAAAGCATATTTCTTTGTTATAAAAAAAAAAACAATTTGGTAAGTAGATTTATTTTTTGAAATCTGTCTTGACAGTAATTTTCCAGTTCGATGAGAAACAATGAAAAAAAAGGTTGCTATAATTTAAAAAATCCATTAAACATTTGAAAGTTTCAATTGGATCATTTCTTATTTTTCTTTTTAGTAATGTAGTCCACATTAATTTCACCAATCTTTTCCTGAAACTATAATCTTTTACACTCTTTAGAATCTTTATCACTCTTCGTTATAGGCCGATTAATCTCATCAAATCTCTTCGTATTCTTCTTTCTCTTTTGTTTCTAATCAGTCCTCTTTGTCTGTTTTTTTTCTTCTTTATACAGATCATGTTAACACCATCTTTCATTTGCACAAATTCAACATTATCAAACACTTCTAAGACCTCCTCTGCTACATTTTCAATAAAACGTTATAGCAGTTAAATAAACTTGGTTCCTGCTTTTAGGATTTTTTTTTTTCCGATTGTGAATTTTGCTCAACTTTAAATAATACCAAATCTTCTTATCGTTTTCACAATTTCTTGTAGAATAATAGTTTGTTTAGTTCAATTTTTCTTTGTTTTCTAATCAGTTTTGAAGCTGGTATCAGTCTTGTCAAGTATGAATACTTTTTGATTTAAATTTATGTGACGTGCAAACAGAAAGAGGAAAAGTTTAATTGGACCAATCATCTAACATCTTGAAAATTACGTCCTGGCTTTTAACTCAACACGCTCAAATATCTAGCTTTTCAAACCGATATAATTATTACTATTGTTATTATAATCATTATTATTATAAAAAAAAGTATAATGATAATAGTAATAATGATAATATTAAAAATAATGATCATCATGATAATTTCAAACGAGAAAAACCGAACATGGCGAAAAAAGGATAACCTTTAGAGAGAAACTGAATCTCTTCAGATAACAGCACAAAATAACGCCATTAAGACTATGTAAAAAAACGTAGACAAAAGGCATCAAAATAGTAGAAGGAGATTATGTAGTGATAGAAACAAAACGATCAATCACATAATAAGTGGTAAATTTGCGCAAAGAGAGTATAAGACTAGACTCGACTGGGAGGGAAAGGTGATCCACCGGAAATTGTGCAAGAAATTTAAACTCAACTATACGAACAAATTGTATATGCATAACCCAAAATCTGTCCAAGTAAATGAGACACATAAAATTCTCTGGGATTTTGAGATACAAAAGTATCATCTAATACCGGCAAAGAAGTTTTCTTGTTGTTCTGGGGGTATTTTAATCTTTTTTCATCAGTGTTTGTTTGATACTGACCGCCTCTAATATCCCCAAATACTTGTAATCCTCCATCCTTTTAACCGTTCTGACCCTTTTCTGATTTGGAAGTTGTAACCCTTCCGTTGCTTCTCTTTTTCCACTTTTCATTATCAGCATGGAATTTCAGATCGAAATTCCATATCTACGAGGATCATAAAATAAGTTTCCTGATTTTTTTTGTATGGGCACTTTTATTGATAGTACACACATGAAACTCTTGTCCCCTTCGAAGTAATCTCCTACGACTGCAATGCACTTGTTGTACCGTTCCAACAACTTTGGGAAGGCCCTATGGAAGTCCTCTTGTGTGAGCGTGTCAAAGACCTTCGTCACAGCCTCTTTCATCTCCTCAATTGTCTCATAACGACAGCCTCTGAGCTTAGGGAATAACCAAAAGTCACAGGGAGCAAGGGCTGAACTATTGGGAGGCCGAGGAACTGTCTTGATGCCCGTCTTGGTCAAATAATCTGTGACAACGATGGAATTATGGACTGGTGCATTGTCCTCTTGGAAATTCTACTGACCCGATTTGAAGAGTGTCTGGCCTCTTCTGACGCAATCTTTTCCTGAACTCCCTTAAAACCTCAACATAGTAACCCTAACCCTAACCCTTTGGCCAATCAACTCTGGTGTTTTGTCTTCCTTACTCCTCCCACACCTCTCATCATCCCTCACAGACTTCCTGCCTTCCTTGAATCTCTTATGCCACTCAAAAACTGATGCTCGATTTATGCAACATGGTCGAAAAGCAGTCTGAAGCATTCCATACGTTTCTGTGGCATTTTTTCCAAGTTTAAAACAGAATTTTATTACATATCGTTCTTCTGAATTGTCCTCACGTCCAGATTGCATTTTTGAAATTCACCAGCTGTGACAATCAGGGTGTAGGCTGTATTCCAATTGCTGCTGTAAGTGTTCATTTGAACGTGAAATCATAAAAATTAGTCAGTCATCTCATAAGATGTATAGCAATAACATAGTGAATTTTCAAGAGTCTACGACAATTTCAAATGCCTGAACAAAAAGTCTGGAAACTTATTGAATGCACTACGTATATCCGAATTGTTTTTTCTTATTTTGTATCTCAGTCTTCGGTTCTTATTTATTTTCGGTAAATACATTTATAGCACCCATGTACACTAGGTGATTACTCTTTTCTATAATTTTGTGAGTTTTTAGCCATCTGTGCCAGTATATAATTCTGTAGCAACATAGCAATAAAAAAATAAAGGTGTTAAAAATGAGTCTCTTTGGAAGATGCTGCTTTGGATGTTCATCTCTGCTACATTTGTCCCACGGTTGCTAATTCCAGTATCAAGTTTTCCATGGCTTTCATGATGAGGTTTATAACATTGTCAGGTATTTTGGACATTTTCATATATCATAGTTATTTTCGTCCTTTGAGACCTTTTCACAAGAGCGTTAGGTGATGGTTTTCCCTTAATAAATCTGTAGTCTGAAGGTCTCCACTTGCCCTCATATTTCCAAGTCTTCCTTTCCCTTTATAAATCTTTGGAAATTGTTTTAGGTGCGCCATTTACACTCGGTATCAGTGTCGCCTTTTGTTCCATAGCTTTTTCTTAGTTCTCTTGCAAAGTCTAGGTAATTATTTCTCTTTTGGCTTTCTTTTATTTTTCTCTGTGATCTGCCAGGACGTTAAAATATCACATTTGGCAGGTTCTCCTTTTTATTGTCTATCACTAGGTCTGG
Organism: Sepioteuthis lessoniana; assembly: GCA_963585895.1. Classification (NCBI taxonomy): domain Eukaryota; kingdom Metazoa; phylum Mollusca; class Cephalopoda; order Myopsida; family Loliginidae; genus Sepioteuthis; species Sepioteuthis lessoniana. Next base: position 76,456,581 of record OY757910.1, on the reverse strand, counting down.
TTCTCGGGTCGACTTTAATATATCAAGATCCAAGACAAGTTTGTGCATCTCATTCTTCAGGATAGGTTCTGGTTTCTGAATTTACCAATTGTTTGAAAGGTCAAATTAAACCTCTTGCGCAATTCGCAGTGGATCACCTTCCACAACATTTCACTCTTTCAAGTTTATTAGACTGGTTTTAATTGATGTTTTTACACTGATGTCAAAAAGTTTCCTCAAAGCCCTGAAACCTTTACGTATTCTTGCTAATTCTAAAGGTACTGTGGTCTGGATTGTCTGGATGGTCTCGATTCTTCCTCTGATCTCCAGTTCCAGCCATCTCTTTTCAACGGTCAATTCCACGGGTTTCAACTCACTTGGTATCACCGTTACTTTTATGTTCCACATTTTTTTCTGTTCTCTTGCAACATCCAGGTATTAAACTATCATTTTGCTTTCTTTCATTTTTACTCTCTGGTCTGGAGGGGAAAAATGCACAAGCTGACAAGGTCTTTTTTCTTGATAAATAATACTAGATAGGCCCTTATGGACAGAAATTGGTGATTCATTTGTTTGTTGAATTTTATGCGTCTCACTTTCTCAGACTCCTCATAGTTTGATCATATATCATTTATCAAAACGACCAAAATTTACTCTCTTTCGCAATTCTCAGTAGACCACCGTTCACATATAGTAATACTGACTCTTGACTTCCTTATTTGCCATTCTCTTACCATTTATTCAACTGTTCCACATTGTTTCTCCACATAACTAACAATTGCTTTTCTTCTACGTATTATTAAATTTAAATTTGATATAATTCGTTTTTATAACATTATTTTTGTAACAATGTCTATGTTCATCTTATGTACATTTTCCTTAGTTTTATGATTCAAATTGCCTTACAATATTTTTTCTTCACAGTTTTATTTTCTACTTGTTTCTGTTTGTCTTTTAGTTATTTCTCTTGATACTAATGCTAATAGTAACTGTCATCAGTGTTTCTTTACTCTTTCTTTTATATTCCACAAGTCCCTGATTTGGATTATTTTCTTGTCACAAAGAATATGTCAACGTTATGATTCTTGAAGTGCTATGCTAGGATTCTTATTATTTTGGATAAGGTCTAAGATATGCTGCTACATTGCTAGATAATAGACTGCTTCAAAATGTACAATATAGTTGTCAAAATAAAAAAGTTTATCGTGTAAACCATAAAAAACTGGAGAGTAGAATTAATAGCAGGAGGAAGAAAATATGCTGAGGGGAAAATCCAGAGAGTGTATTTTGGGCGAGACGCGCTATCACCATTACAATTTGTAACAGTGATAATGCCATTCAATCACATATAAAAGAAATACACAGACGGCTAAAGATTACTAAATTGCTAGAAAAGATCAATCAGCTAATAAAAGTGTTCATTGATATTCATATATAAGCATTTAAGTGTACATATATTTCTAAAAACCATTGCCTTACAACCGAAGTAAAATTTAGTCTTTAAAAACCGGGAAATTTATGATTAGTGAACCAGTTAGTTGTTATATTTTGACCTTCGACCCGGCCCAAAAATACTATTCCAAGGTGATACACCGGAAGGAAGTGACACATTCCAATGGCCAGTAATCGAAAGAGATCGCGTGGGCGGATTAAGGCTTATGAGGTGGGACAAGGTGAAGGTTTCATTGTGCCACTACAGTGATGCACGGGAAGAGAGTAACCTCTGAACTGCATGACAGTTATTTCCGCTTGATGACGATTAAACATTCGATTTCAAAGATCCAGTAGGCGATTGTGTGGGCGTTGAGTTATTATTTAACTCAGTTGAGTTTGGGGTGCCAAAGCAGTTGCCAGCAGAATTCCAGACAGCCAGCCAGAGACCAGATGTGGTAGGGAAGGCCACACCCGACCGAGGGGGCCCTCGGAAAAGCCCCGATGGAGTGGACCCCAAGACCTCTGGTTGAGCATCTAAGAGAACAAGAAAGACACAACGTGACGGTCATAACAGTGGGGTCAAAATATGAAGTTTATGTTCAGTCTCCAGCAGCCTCTCACATGCAAACCTTAAACAACCCTTTCGAACCCTTGCAATAAAGTGAGAGGTGAATATAATTGTAAAGAAGTCTTCTTGTGTCTTCCTTCCTGCTTCCTTTCTTCATGCCTCTTTCTGTGTGCGTCTGTCTTTACTATTATTGAGTCCTTATGATACGGCAAATGAGTATATAACATAGGGAACATGAGTAAAGAAAAAGAAGGGAAAGAGGTACTAAAATGCTATGACTGAAAATACTTTCTTTGTTATTACATCACAATTTAGATTGAAAAACACAGGAAATTTGATAAATGATAAGCCACTAAATGACTATGAGGAAAATGAAGTTCCAAGGAAATGGAGCATATAATGTTTGAGAAGTAAATATTCAAAAGACCCAGTGTAAGAAGATCAGAACTTTCTAAATTTATGTTCGTTGACATATAGAAATTTGTGAATATACATATTTCAAAAAATCATTGCCTCACCATCGAAGTAAATTTTAGTTTTCAAAAAACAGGAAATTTGGTAAACCAGTAAGCGAACATGGATTAAGAAAAGAATGGGGAAAAGGAAATAAAATGGTATGGAAGAAGGAATAAAGGATATGGCTGGAGTTTGGTAACAGCGGTTTGTCTCTGTGCTCCCTGTCTTCCGGGTCAAATGGCTAGAACTTCTTTGCGAAAGAAGTTAAAACAGTGAACTTACAAAGGCATAAATGAAGGAATTAACTGTTAAGTTACAAATGAGTTGAAGTAATTTCAGACGTTTAGATGGTGTGCAAGAGTGTAAAAATTAAAATCAGACGAACGCAAATTCAAGTAAAATCAAGCAGCTTAAATATGAAATTAGCTTTTAAATCTTAAAATAAAAAATGCGACGTTGGACTAAAACAACTTAAAACTTGATAATCTTAAAGGCAAGATAATTTTTTCCTGACTCGCTTAAGTATTCTCTTTCTCAAAATAGTATCCGCTCACTTATGTGACTAGAGCAAAGAGAATAATCAACCCCGGGTCTTGTATAGCCACAATATACTACCAATGAAAAATGACAAATCCAAATTCAATTCAACGTGGGACTGTAATAACAAATCGGAGTGTCATATTCGGCAGATGCTCCCTTGATAGCCACTATGAGTCTCTAAAGGTATCGTCCGAATGTTGGCTACTCTTATTTCGGTTACACAAAGACCAAAACTACAATGCATCTGAGAGATACTAAAGAAAAAATGGACCAGAGGAAACAACAAAAAAGTAAATCACTGTTATGCTAAAAGCAATTCTTCGCAAAGAGTGTAGAGAAACAGATGCAAGCGATTGCAGCAAAATCCACTAAATCTAATACAAGTCAAAGACTTACCGAGCAAGCAAGACTGATTTTGAAGAAAAGTTGGTTGTCTGATCTTGATATAAAATAATGTGGACTGATAACTCCTGAAGAATATACCCAAAGTGAGCCCTCTAAACGAATTCAAACACAAAATAGTGAAAACCAAGTCATCTCTGAACCCAGCGGCGAAACATCAATTTTAACAGAAGACTGGACAAATCTACAGTAAATAAAAAATCATGAGTGAACAGAAGCTAGTATTACTATCCCTAAGGAATAAAAACTGAGACAAAGTCAAGGTCGAGACCGAAAAAGTAAATAAATCATTGCAACTTAACCCAACGAAATACATCTCCGAATTGAACGAGTTGTTCTGTGTAGGAGCTAAAATAATCAGAGACAAAATTGGTGACCCTCTAAGGAATAAAAACAGAAATACAAAACCTGGATGAAAAAAAAAGATTGAAGAAGAAATGAAGAAACTGCGACGACAAGCGAAACTGCTACGGAACGTAAAATATACAGGAAGCCAACAAAAGAGAAACCCCCCAAAATAACAACAAGAGACAATCTGAAAACTCAACTGGAAGAAATAAATCAAAAGGTTTTGGCGAAAGATGAAGGACTCCAAATGTTCGAGGACAGAGTTAAACAGTACATACAAAAAATGACATTCCTAACTAATAAAAGAACATTCAACCAACGTTTTAGTGGTGAAGGCCCAAAGACAAATCAGTAACCGAGGATGAAAAGAACAAAACAAATTTACAGTAAGATATTGATTCACAAAGATAATAAGAGATATAATGAATGGATAATTACATGTAAAAGGTATCAGAAAAACTTGAGAAAGACTCAGAGGTAAATACATATCTGAACTAGCTAAGAGCAACACTCAATAAAATACTAAATTAGTAAACGTCTGGCCATGATGGTAAATATGGATTCCGGTTTTAAAAAATCCACGTCCATTACCAAAAGACTGTATCAGCAAATGAGTAAGTGCGTACAAGAAGTAAGTACACCTAAATGTATGACGAAAGCGAAAACTACCCTGATCCTAAAAAAGTCCCCCCCCAAAAGGAATTTTCCGAGTATCTATAGACCCATAACGTGTTTACATACGAAGGATGAGAAAAATCCTGACAACACAGAGAAGAAATATATTACTAGCTAATACGCAACGAACAATTCCCGAAGAACAAAAAAGAGAATGTAGAGAAGAGAAACAAATAATCTACTCTATATTGAACAGCACATTTTCAAAGAAGCAAAAATGAGGCAGGAAAATGTAAGCATCTTTCAGGAAAACATTCCCTCTTGTCACTACTATTCGTTAAAACAAAAATGCCATTCAACAACGCACCTAGGAAAAATAAGGGGTGCAAATTCATAAAAAAAAACAAGTTTAACTACCTGATGTATATTGATAATATAGAAGCATTTGCCAACAATGAAAAAGGACTTGAGACTCTGATACAAAATATAATAATATAGAGCCAGTATATAGGAATGGAATTTAGCATCTAAAAGTATACCATGCTTATCAGGAAAAGAAGAAAAAGAGAAACAGCAAAAGAAATGGAACTACCAAACCGGAAAAGAACGCTTTGAGAGGGAAAAGACTTATAAGTTCTTCGGAATACTGGAATCTGACAATATTAAACAAGCGGAAATGAAGGAAACAATAAGAAACACGAACCTCAGAAAGTTTCTCGAAACAAAGGTCTGCAACAGAAATCTCATCGAAGAGATGAGCACCAGAGCAGTTCCCCTTGTAAAGTATTGGAAACCCTTCTTAACACAGACAAAAGAAGAGGTCAGACACCTGGACCTGAGGACGAAAAGTTGATGACCAAGAACAAGGCACATCCGAGAGATGTCATAGATATTGTATGTGTCGAGAAAAGAAAGAGGAAGAGGAACCACCAGCATTGATAATTGCATATATCTATCAATATAAGGTCTTGAACAATACATTAATAAGAACAAAGAAAAATTTATTACAACAGCCCATAACAGCAGTGACAAAATAAGTACAGACAGGAAAATAATAAAAACTAGGAAACAGAAATGGGCAGAAAAAAAAAGCTTTTGATATTTTTAGCCAAAAACTTGCGAGATTGCGCCCATGAAAATATGGATATAGCTACAAAAGGAAAATCTCAATAAAGAAACTTAATCTCTTCTCATAAAAAAAGTAAAGTTAGCGACCGTAGTCGAGGGTGATCCAAAGGCTCTCTTTTCGATAGGTACTACACCAATGTGTAGGGGAGGGCGCTACTCCTTTCCCTGGATTGCTCCACTTTACCCTTGATCCGTACCTTAAAATGCTGAGTTTTAAGCAAGGAGGCATCAAGTACCATTTTTTGAGTCTTTGGCATGACTCGACCTGGGATTGAACCCTTGGCGAACACTCAAACCATCATGCCAATATCCGGTATCCGGTATCTTCTAATAACCACACAAAACAACATCATGAGGACGAGTTTATTGACTTAACGAGTAGATTGTTCTCCTATGGTCTAGGAGACCGAGGTTTACTCCCTGATCGAGTAATACCAAAGACTCAAAAAATGGTACTTGATCCTTGCTTAAAAGTGAGCATTATAAGGTAAGGATCAAGGGTAAAGAGGGGCAATCCAGGAAATGGAGTAGCACCCTCCCATACTCCTCGTTTTAGTAGCTTTTGAAAAGGTAGCCTTCGGGTCACCCTCGACTACGGTCGCTAACTTTACTTTTCTGAGGTTGAAACGAAAATTGATAATACGCAACAGAATAGTAAGTATAGATTATGCAGAAAAAGAAATGAAACCATTAATCAAATAGTTATTGGATGCAGCTAACAAGCAGAAAAGAACTAGAAAAGTTGGCATGATTGGGTGGGAAAGGTGATCGACAAGGAATCATGCATGAGTTTGAATTTTGACCATACTACTAAATGGTATATGAACAAACCAGGATCCGTCCAAGAATTTGAGACTCATGTATTTTTCTGGTATTTTGAGATACAAACGGATCACCTATATCCGGCAAGAAGTTCAGACCTTGAGCTAGAAAAAGAATTACTTGCCATCTAGTGGATTTTGCCGTCCCAGAGTGAAAATAAAAACTACACGAAAAGAGGAATGAATACTTGGACCTTGCCAGGAAACTAAAAAAGCTGTGTAACATGGACGGTGGTGATGATACCAGTTGTAGTTGGTGCACTTGGAACGGTCCCTAGAGACTTGGAAAGGGGCCAGAAGGAATTTAAAATCTGAGGGAGCATCGAGTTTTTTCAAACTACTCCATTGTTGAAATCGGCCAGAATACTGAGAAGAGTCCTGGAAACCTAAGGAGACTTTAGTAAACGTAGGTGTGAAAAACTCACAAGGAGTAAAAATGATAATAACAACCTCATAATAATGATAATGATATATAACTGAAGATAGACAAGAGAATACTAAATAAATGATAAAATTTTAATATACTCTCAGAATAGCTTTTCATATTGATGACTACGTTATTTTTCTCTGTTTATCTATGAAAAACTATTTTGCTTATTCCTCATTTTCTGCCGTTCAAACATTCGCATTCTTTTTCGGCTTATCACCATTATTTTTATTAATAATTAAGTTATTTCGATCCTTCCTCTTCAACGTTTTGTCATCTTATCCATTAGCCAACTAACGTCATCGTGATATTCAAATTTATTTTTCTTAATCTTCACGTGCTTTTTAAATTCTTTTTTTTTTCAGCTTCTTAGCTGAACAAAATCAATTTTTGAGCGCCATTGGCATACCACGAGAAAATCGGCAGAAAACAGGCGAGTCTTACAACTCAATTACAATTAAAACATTGGAGAAGGCAAATCTTTAAAAAAAAGAAAAGATATGTATTAGAGAAGGAATTAATTAAAAACGGCCAGTTACGTAAACAGAGAGAGAGAGAGAGAGGCAGACAGACAGATAAAGAGAGACAGAGACAGAGAAAGAGAGACAGAATGATAAAGAAAGACAAAGACAAAGACAGAGACACAGAGACAGAGTGGGCAAAGTATAATTAATAAAAAAAACTTTTATACGCAGGTGTTATACGAAAGCATAAAAATAATTCTTGAAGATGGGGCGCATAACTAAGGGGCTAATCTGCCGTAGTAATAGTGTGATAACGTAGTAGGCCTGTATGAACACCAGTCTTGTTATAACGTTCACTTTTAGAGTAATGCCTTTGGAAAAGATAGAAACCCTCTAATCACCACCATCAACTAGTAACACAGCCGTTCTTCAATGGGCATAGTTTTCTTCACGATTAAAAAATTGATTTAATTCATTTTCTTTTCTTTTTATGTTTCGGCAATTCTATGAAAAGGTATTTTTTCTATAAAAATGTGCGCCCGACATCAATATATAAATATATATATATATATATATATATATATATATATATATATATTGATGTAAGACACCGGTGTTTATTGTATCCCTTGTAAGAATTGTAAATTAAGATATATTGGTGAAAGATCTCGAAACCTTCACGCTCGCTTGAAAGAACACAAAAGAGACGTAAGAATTTCAACACACTTCCCAAGCTAATCACAACTTCGACTTCAATTCTGCAAAGATGCTCATTTACATTCACAATAAAAGACTAAGACGAATTTTCAAAGCCGCTGTTATTGTTGCATATTGACCTCCGACCCGGTCAAGCTGTCAAAATAGGAAATGTACCTGTGTAAATAACAGGTACATCCGGTCGAGGAATATCTGGATATAACCTTGACCGTGGACGGGTTGAATTGAGTGCGAAATTATGACGCACGCATGAAGAAGAGTGGACATCAAATTATTATATTACTCGGTGCACAGGAAGTTCAATCAGTTGGAGATAAGATGCGGTAAAGAAAACCAGCACCCAGCAGAGGGGGCTTTCAGATCCAAGATTGAGCAGTTGGAGTTCAAAGTCTCAGATGAGTTGGAGAGAAGATGTTGGAATAAGAAGCATGTCCCGACGGAGGCTGGGTTCCCAGGCCCCCGGTTGAGCAGCCCAGGAGAACGGGAAAGAAACGCTGTTATGGCCATAAGAGTGGGGGTCAATATGATGCAGTTCTGTTAAACCTCCAACTCAACTCTCACACAGTAAGACCATTAGTAACCCTTTCGAACCCTTTCAAATAAAGTGAGAGGTATATTTTTCTAAAGAAGTGTGTCCTCTCGTCTTTATTGTGTCGTCGTTATGATTCTGCATGCATCTGCAGACAGATGTGTATGTATTATGTGGCTATACAACACTATTTCACTCAGTAATACCCTAGGTACTCGTCCGGGCTTTTATAATATTTCTCCTTACTGGAGCAAATCCATTTTAAATAGCTACAATATATTCCATTTTTAGTTAATATATTCCACATATATCATAGTTTTATACTTTTTCTTTTTCTCCTTGCATTTCTTTTTCTTCCTCCTTTTGATTCGAAATCTTATGTTATATTCCGAGTGACAATCTCGAAATGGACATGTAAATTTATACACAACATTAGTTTAAGTTTGAGTGGAGTTTGTGTTATATATATATATATATATGTATATAACAGAATGTGTTACATATACATATACAAACACACATACACATACACAAACACACACAAACGTATATATATATATATATATATATATACATGTTTAAGTAATTTTTGCAATGTTATAAAATCTTAAAAACTTTTTAAAAAAACAATGTTTACACATGCAAACAACTCATGGGAACGGTCCGAAAGCACTCGGGACAATTTCGGAAAATTCATCAACCAACTCTCATCTAAATCCAAAACACTTATCAGGAAACCTGAAAGGATACTAATAAAATCATATAGTCAAATGTGTCTTTATCATTTAATCAAACATGCTTAAATGAAGGACTACTGCCCTACTGCACACACACACACACACAATATATATATATATATATATATATATATATATAAATGGAGCAATCCTAGGAAAGGAGTAGCGTCCCCACTTCACCTTGGTGTAGCCGCTATTGAAAAAAAGCCTTTGAGCCACCCTCGACTATGGTCAACAAATTTATATGTATATATACATATGGGAGTATATATATATATATATCATCATCATCATCATGTCGCGCCGCCTGCGCGGATATCCCTGACCGTCTCTCGCCATTTCTCCCTATCATTCATCGCCTCCGGCAGGTCTTCAGGATTACAACCCGTGTCCTCACATAGCTGCTGTATGTAAGTTCGTGCTGGTCGTCCCACTCTTGCACATCCATGAGTGGGGGTCCACAGGAGTACATCGCTTATGAGCTCGTCCTTGCTTCTCCAGCAGTGTCCTGCGTGTCTGGTTCGTCGAACTTGTATAGTTTTTGTGATGGGGGGCAAGTGTCCGTATAGTTGGAGTCTCGTGGGGTGTTGTCGCCAGGACTTGTTTAATACTGCTCTCAACATTCTTGTGTAATTTCCGTCCAGCCTCCTCTCCAGCCGCTTCGTAAGCGTCCATGTGGTGCATCCATATAGCAGTATCGACACAACCGCTGCCTGGAAGAAGCTGCGTTTCATTTTATCTGTTAGGTCCGACTTCCATATGATCGAGAGCCTATCGATAGCTGTCCATGCCTTCGTCAGTCGTGTGTCGATGTCCTTCTCGGTTGATGAGACGCTGCTTCCTAGGTAGGTGAATTTGTCGACTAGTTTCAGAGAGGCTCCGTCTAGTGTGGCAATGTTGCCTGTTTGGTTGTAACACATATATTCGGTTTTGTTTGCATTGACATGTAGGCCAATGCCAGCTGCAGCTCGTTCCAGACTATGTAGTAGTGTCTCTGCTTGATTAGGCGTATTCGCTAGTAACGCCAAGTCATCAGCGTAGTCGGCGTCCGTGATTGTTTTTGCGGGGTACCTTTTGCTTCTTCTCTTAGTCAGCTCAAAGCCATTTTCTCTGATTTTGTCGATCGAAGTCCTAAGCACATAGTCTAGACAGATGATAAAGAGGTACGGGGCTAGAGTGTCTCCTTGTAGTACTCCTGCAACAATGTCGAAGTATTCCGTGTCTCCATCTGGTGAACGTACTTTTACTTTGGTGTTTCTGTAGAGAATCATTATCGCTGCTACGGTTTCTTTTGGTAGGCCGTAAGCTAGTAGGATTTGCTCCATCTTCCCTCTGTGTATGGAATCGAAGGCCTTGGTAAAGTCGACAAATAGTAATGTCGCCTGTAAGTTTTTTGCCCGAATGCCTTCCAGGATTCTACGGATGGTCAGTATTTGTGAGGTTGTGGATCTATTTCTCCGGAAGCCATTTTGGTTTTTCCTAAGGATGTTTTCCATTTTGGGTTCTATGCGGTTTCGTAGTAGGGCATTGTAGATTTTGGCTGCTATGGATGTAAGTGTTATCCCTCGGTAGTTCTTGGCTAGTCCGAGGTCGCCTTTTTTAGGGAATGGAAGGATGCATCCCTTCGTCCATCGTTCTATCCTATTTTGACTATAGACTGCGTTGCATTGGCGGAGCAGTATATCGTCGAATTGTCTCGTCTTCCACACTTCTGGGGGATCTCGTCTAGCCCCGCCGCTTTCCTATTTTTAATTCTTCTGAGAACCGTGTCGAGTTCTTCTTTGGTGAAAGGACCTAGTTTTACGTCTAATTGCTTACTAATAATTCTGGTGATCGGTTCATCCGTTATTTCCGGTGGGTTTCCTAGTAGATTTTTGAAATGCTGTTCCCACAGTTTTATTCTTTCTTGTTGGCTTGCAGCTTTCAATTTTGCTTTGGCTGTGCTCTTCCTTCCACTTACTTCGTTTATTGTTTGCCAGGCTATCCTGGATTGCCTATCTTCCACCGAGTCTCTAATCTTATCTATCTGATTTTGTACGTATTCTGCCTGTTCTTTTAGGTATATTCCTGTTAATTGATGTTGCGCCTTTTCTAGTTCTCGTGCATTTGTATTTGTTGGGTTCTGTTGATAGTTTTTGGAGGCAGTCTTCACAAGTGCACGTTTTTCTCTAGCTGCTAGCGTTTCCCAAGGGACTCTATATTTAGTTCTAGGTTTTGTTGGAATACACTTTTCTGCCGCCTCCAGGTGTGCTTCTACAAAATTTTCATATTCGTCATTTGGGGTGCCTATTTCTACCTTCTCTTGTAGTGCTTCGAATCTGTTTCTTAATTCTAATGCATATTTATCTCTAATATCTCTGTTGTTGAGTAGGGCCCAGTCATAGTGCTTGGTCGTCGCTTTACGTGTGGCGTTTTTTCTTAGGCTTAGTCGTACTTTGGCCGTAACTATTCGATGATCGGAGGACACACCCTCGAAGGAGGAGTATGCCTCGCAATTCATCGCACTATTCTTCCATTTCCTGTTTATAAGGACGTAGTCTATCTGTGCTTTACTCTTATTCGCGTATGTGTAGGTCCATAATTTCCCCTCCCTTTTTTGAAAGTTTGTATTGAGGCAGGTTAATCTATTTTCTATCATGAAATCTATTAAATGCTGTCCATTCCTGTTAGACGCGTAGTGTAGGCTGTATTTGTTGTGTCTGTTTTTCCCGATTTGTGCATTCATATCTCCGCCAATGACTAGCAGGTTGTGTTTCGGAATGCTACGTACTAGGGAGGATAGATCTTCGTAGAAGGTGGCTATTTCGTTTTCTTCGCTAACATTGGTAGGGCTGTAGCAGGAGATAATTGTTGCTTTGGGGTTGCCATTAAACGTTGCGGCCATCATCCTAGGTTGTATTCTCTCAATGCTGTTCAGTGTTTTTAACGCTGTCGGTCCTAGAAGTATTCCCACCCCTCCTACCGATGCATTGACAGAGTTTTTCCATGCCGATACAGTCACCAGCATCCATCCATTTCCAGTTTCGTGATACTTGATATCTTCGGTGTGCGTGTATCGGTGCTCTTGTATGCAAATTATATCTATCTTATGTTCTACGGCTGATGCAGTTAGCTCTGATAGTTGACCTATTCTATTTAGGGTTCTTACGTTAAATGTCGCTATCTGTATTGTTTGTTTGCATTTTAGTAGTTTTTGTTTGTGTTTGAGCTCTGTAGCTGATTTTTCGAACACCGAGGCCAGGGCTCCAACCTCAGCAGGACGCGCCCCTTTTTTACCCGCGCGAAGAGCGATGCGGTTTATGGATCTGGTTTGAGTACTAGTCATGGTTATCTTTCGATGGCTGTTTTTGTTCTCATCTATAGAAGCCACTCTTATAGATGAGCAGCAGTAGTTCCCCGATCGAACTGGCAATCTTGAGCGTTAAGCCGCAAGACTCACACATACAGCATGCTGCTTCCCATGTGTACGCGGTAGTAATAATAAAAAAAAAAAAAAATAAATAAATAAAAAATAAAAAAAAATAAATAAAAAAAAATTCTCTTTTTTTTTTATCTTAAGTTTTAACTTAGTTAAAGTCCAGGACTGCTGGATGTTAAAAATTCAAAGAAATTTTGTGGTATATTTCATGGTTATCTAGTGGTGGACAGACAGAGAGAGAGAGAGAAAGAGAGACACAGACAGAGAGAGAGAGAGAAAGAGAGACACAGAGAGAGAGAGAGAGAGAAAGAAAGAGAGAGGAGGAGTCAACTCTTTTATGGCTTTCGTCTTTAGCACGTGTTAGACTACATTTGAGGTGTTTTGGATTTTTTTTTTTTTTTTTTCCTTTCTTTTCAGGGGGGGGCAATTTTGGGGGTTTTCTTTAGCAAATTTAGAAGTTCGCCTTCCAAAAGTAAAGTTTTCCTGAAATTTAAGTCGCATAAGTCTTCATTCTTCATTTAAACAACACATAATACAGCTGAGATTTAAGACATTACTATTTTAAATCAAATGTGCATTTTTAAATGAATAGTTTAGTAGAATAAATTTACTGACCTCTGTGAAAAAACTTCTGGAAACGGAATCACTTCCAAACGTATGCATACTATTTCAACAAATGAAGGATTAAATTATTACTAATTTTAGTATTTATATTAAAGGTTCCACTCCTATATCATGGTCAACTGGTGGTGGACAGAGAGAGAGAGAGAGAGACACACACACAGAGAGAGAGAGAAAGAAAGAGAGAGGAGGAGTCAACTCTTTTATGGCTTTCGTCTTTAGCACGTGTTAGACTACATTTGAGGTGTTTTGGATTTTTTTTTTTTTTTTTTCCTTTCTTTTCAGGGGGGGGGCAATTTTGGGGGTTTTCTTTAGCAAATTTAGAAGTTCGCCTTCCAAAAGTAAAGTTTTCCTGAAATTTAAGTCGCATAAGTCTTCATTCTTCATTTAAACAACACATAATACAGCTGAGATTTAAGACATTACTATTTTAAATCAAATGTGCATTTTTAAATGAATAGTTTAGTAGAATAAATTTACTGACCTCTGTGAAAAAACTTCTGGAAACGGAATCACTTCCAAACGTATGCATACTATTTCAACGAATGAAGGATTAAATTATTACTAATTTTAGTATTTATATTAAAGGTTCCACTCCTATATCATGGTCAACTGGTGGTGGACAGAGAGAGAGAGAGAGAGACACACACACAGAGAGAGAGAGAAAGAAAGAGAGAGGAGGAGTCAACTCTTTTATGGCTTTCGTCTTTAGCACGTGTTAGACTACATTTGAGGTGTTTTGGATTTTTTTTTTTTCCTTTCTTTTCAGGGGGGGGGGCAATTTTGGGGGTTTTCTTTAGCAAATTTAGAAGTTCGCCTTCCAAAAGTAAAGTTTTCCTGAAATTTAAGTCGCATAAGTCTTCATTCTTCATTTAAACAACACATAATACAGCTGAGATTTAAGACATTACTATTTTAAATCAAATGTGCATTTTTAAATGAATAGTTTAGTAGAATAAATTTACTGACCTCTGTGAAAAAACTTCTGGAAACGGAATCACTTGGATTAGATAAGAAAATATTTCAAGTGAAGTCCATACTTCTTTGTAGATATTATCCCAAAGTTAGGTCTGGCTCATTTCTGACTAAAACACATAACCAAGAGTGTTCATTATGGGAAAAACTGTTAACTTGTAGTTATTTAGTTATTTATTTATATATATATATATATGTATTTATGTTTGTAGACATAAAATTATTTGATACAATTTTTTTCATTAATCAGTGACTAATCACGATGAATATACCTGGATTTTTTCTTGGGGCGTGTCCGTGTGTTTGTGTGTGTTTACAACGTTCTGGCTGATCAATTCTTCAACCTGCCTTAGGTTATATTGCAGCTTGTAATGCTTACATGCAATCCAGTAGTATTTTTCTTTATTTTCCATTAAACAATTTGCACATTACTTACATGAAGTTATATCACAAATTACATAATTATCAAATTCCCAGCGAAGCTCATCCTTGATTTATAAAAAAGTTATTACACATGTGTGTGTGTGTGTGTGTGTGAACATTTTTCCTAATATTGTAGCTGGTTAGAATTATCGTCGGTTATATTACTAAATTTTTGAAAAAAAGCAGCTAAATAACTACAAGTTAATCAGTTTACGAATAAGAAATAATTAATTGAAAATGATTTGGCAATAATATCAACCAAGAAAGATTTAATTTAATATTCGAGGTTTATATTATGCTGAAATTTCAGGCTTCTATGTAATTATAATCCATTAATTATTAACCATTTGTGTTTTGTCAAAGGTAACTCGCTATACATTTTGAAAATAATAACTCCATGGTAATTAATTAGACCAAAGTATTCTAGATCAATAATATTATTAGAAATACACTTAAACATTAATTAAACTCTAATCCCATCTTGGAAAATACGACTTTGAAAAAAACCTGCAAATAGACCATATTTCTATTTGAAATAATGGAGTCATAATCAACATAGGAAGATTGACGTCCAATTTTCTGAAACACGAATTCATGTAACAGGATACACTTCCGTGGTTGTTTTTTTTTTTAAGGATAAGATACAAAATCCCTTAGAAGCAAGTACGAAAATTGATTTGGTTTTTAAAAAGATCGTAGTATTCTAATATACAACAATGACGTCAGGAAATTGAAATGAATATAATTGAAATTAATACTGAATGGATCAACACAAAAAGGAAAAAAGACACATTATTGAAGGAAATTAAAAGTATGATCAATATTAGAAGTTTTATTGTGTTTTTATTTGTCCAGGTTAAAAGCGCCGTAAGAGTAACGTGAAGCAGAATTATTTTAGACCTTATTTTTACAAAGTAGAGTAATACTGAACAAGAACTGGCGACAACACCCCACGAGACGTCAACTGTACGGCCACCTACCTCCCATCATGAAAACTATACAGGTGAGACGAGCCAGACACGCCGGACACTGCTGGAGAAGCAAAGACGAGCTCGTAAGTGACGTAATCCTATGGACCCCCACATATGGCCAAGCAAAAGCAGGACGACCAGCCCGAACTTACATACAGCAGCTATGTGAGGACACGGGATGTAACCCAGAAGACCTGCCGGAGGCGATGAACGATAGGGAAAAGTGGCGAGAGATGGTCAAGGATATCCGTGCTGGCGGCACGTCTTGATGATGATGATGATGATGATGTCTAATATGTTCGTCCTTGCATTATCATTACCGCGCTTTAAACCTAGATTATATAAAATGGAATAAGAGAGTCTACATCTATATATATTCCCCACACGCATAAAAAGGGTTGATTAAAATGTTCTAAGAGTATTTTTTCTCGTGGAATAAAACTTGAAAAACACACTTCTACTTCTTATAAAACTGAAAATATCTGAATGAATTTTTCTAGTTTAAGAAATGACAGTGAGCTGCCACAAACAAAATGGTAAGCTATAGTTTTAGTTTCTGGCTGAGGCTTAGAATATTTTGGAATATTCTCAGACACATAAAAGCACAGATGTGTGTGTGTGTGTGTGTGTGTGTGTGTGTGTGTGTGTGTGTGAATGCGAATTTCCAATGCCTTCTTTTTTTCATTCCCAACGTCTCACTAGTGACAGAAAAAAGAAATGAGAAATTGAGTACACTACATTTTTAATTATGGTATGATTTTTGCAATAGATGCTAGAAGCACTTTTTAAGGATTCCATTAACACACACACACACACACACATACACACGCACACACACACACACACACACATATATATATATATATATATATATATATATATATATAAAGGACAAGAAAGAGATTGTGACCTGAGTTCAAGTTCTGTAAAAGACTATTTGCATTTCACATACTTCTAATAACCTTAGAAGATGTATAAATCCAACTATTCCCCACCCCCAGCAATGAATAAATAGCAGGGTAGATTGACCTTAATAATGATATGGTGACCGGTTTTTGAGAAAGAAAATTTTGAATTCAAATCTTTAAAACTCCGCTTAAAAACTGCATAGGTGTTATTTCAACTTCTGTGATACCATCTATGAGTAAATGAGTTGGTATAGCAGTCCTGGCCACCATTATTTGTACCCTTTCATTTCTTGCAATAGCTTAAAAAGTAAATGATAAATTACCAAATATGAATGAATAAAGTTGAACATTTACCTGTGTGAAAATAAAACTATAAGTTGTCATAATGGAAATTGTGTGCAAACAGATTAGACCTGGCTCTTTAAAAACTGTCACTTACTCACAGTTTGCTAACAGATCACACACAGACACAGAAACACAGACACAGACACAGACACACACACAGACACACACACACACACACACACACACACATATATATATATATATATATATATATATATATATATATATATATATATATATATATATATATATATGAACAGGATTTGGTATTAAATCAATCACAAAGGTTGATATGTCATAAGACACTACACAGCAATCAACCAACCAACCAACCAAACAAACAAACAAACATTTTAATATGCTTATGGGTTAAGTGAAATATCTATTAAATCAGGATTCATTTATTAACTATTTTTTTGTTTTGTTTCATTTGTGTATATCTTAAAGACATTTAAGAGTTTTCAATGTATTTTAGTAAGTAACTGAGAAACATGAGGCTACGTATTCATCATATTCTTTGGTAGAATCCTATTATCATACAGCAAATATATTTTCTTATATAGTGAATACAATAATTTGTTGTCAGTTTTCTTTCAGCTTTTATGGTATTCTTTCACTAAGAACATTTTTAATTTCATGTCATCTTTAAGAAAATGCCCAGGATAATTAAAGATTTTTTTCTTTTTCATCGGTAAAGGGAATAGTTGGTCATACACTGTTGGTTATATATATATATATATATATATATATATATATATATATATAAATATTAGGTATTAAATATATATATATATATATATATATATATATATATATATATATATATATATATATATATATATATATATATATAATGATAATTTTTCATAAGAAAAATGCTGATAAAGTCTGTAACTGTTGCACGAGATAACAAGCAGAAAAAAACAACTATATCTTAATTATCAGGCTCATCGGAGTTTATGTAGGGAAATGGGAGCACAGTAGTTACCTACGGGATGAAGTAAAAATAATAATCCAGGAAAAAATTTTAAAAAGATAATGTGAAGTGGCAGCACATTTCTTGTTTGCAAAAAATGTAGTTATTTATGACAATGATGTATTTTACTATATAAGTATTTCAAGACCAAATGCAAATCACTACTCAAATTTATTCAATTTCAAATTTAAATCCTTGAACCTGACTGCCAAAAGTCCTACAATGCCTCGATGCTATGGGAAAGTACCGGAATAGAGGTACTTTTAGGTTCTAAATGTTAAGACTTTCTGTATTTGAGGTCAGTGGAAAGCTATTTCCTACACTTTTTCAATGAAACTATGAACTATTAATAACTGATATCACAATGGTCAACAATACATTTTACATCTATCAAAAACAAAGGGAGTTTTTATCGTTTCATCTCTTCTAAAATTATACATACGTGTATTTTAATCAAACGTATTACTTTGTAAAATTGTTGAAAATAAATCATTCAAGGCTAATAGAATTCTAAAAATAACCAGATGCTTCTTTAGGAAAGTCAAAGAATAGATGTTCTAAAACCATATTCTATCGATGGCTGAAAACAAAAGATTATTCGAAAAAAATATTCCGTAGTTAGGAAAATGATCTCCAATTTTAGAAAAAAACTTTTATCCCTAGAAAAATGAATTCAAAAAGTATTTTAATCATATGATCCCTAAGCATTAATACATTTCAACCATTGATTAACAAATTTATTCATGCCAGTACGATAAAAATCAAAATGTTTTGATGCCATTAATCTTTAAATGCAGTTTCTACTTCTTCCTACTAACGGAATATTTTTGGCGTAAAAAAGTTTCCAGATGAAAAAATAGTAGTCGTTGGGTGACAGAGCAGGAGAATGTAGTGGATATGGCATAGTCTCATATCCCAAGTCAATGAGCTTCTGTGGTTTCCTCCTCGGAACATTGTCATCTAGTAAAATTATGACTTAGCTTGAACTCATGCAAAAAAGTATGTGCGTCACTCCTTTTTTAATCTGAAAGCTTCATGTAACCCCCAAAATCAAATTCTGAAAGAAGTGATAAAAGACTAACAAAGGATGTGAATTCTATTCGTTTGGTTTGTTTTGGTTTGGTTTTATGGCATTTCAACCATTGTTGGTTATTTAAGCCAAATCCCGTTTTTACATATATATTAAGTATATGATTTCTAAACACATTTTATAGATACACACAGTTAAATTATCAAATAGTTTTATTTCAAACAATTCAATTTAGTATATGTCAATAAAGGATTCCATGCATCGCCATGTATCACCAACAGTTCAACTAAAAATCAGTCATTTTTTCACGCACAGTTACATGGTCAAACAGTTCTATTTCTTTCAATTTAATTGATCATAAATCATTTGTTTGCATAGAGTTTAAATGTCAAACAGTTCTATTCGACCCATAGATAGTACCCTGTCCTTATTTAACAACCCCTCCGCTCGGGCAGGATATGACAATGGTCAATTGTTTTAAGCGGAGTTTAACAGGTTTGAATTCAGAGTTTTCTTTCTCCTAGACTAGTTGCCTCATCAAGGCTGAAGAACTTAGTCTGCCATACTATTTAACCATTGCTGTAGAAAGAATAATTGGATTCATACCTTTCCCAAGGGTATTAGTGCTATGTGAAATGCAATCGGTCTCGTCCAGGATTTGAACTCGTGTCGTCCTGTTCATTTCCTACAACGATAACCATTACACCACGGGCACCTTCTATTACACCACGGGCACCCTATCAAATGCTACCACTCTGGGCCAGAGTGAACCTGGAGCGATGACAATAAAGGGGTACTCTGCATTTTTCACAGCTCCGGCATTACTGGAGCCTCACCATCAGATTATTTAGTGTCATATCCTGGACACGCGATGGCGGGAGTATTACTCCTTTGCAGTATGCAGTCGATGTATTCTATTGTCCCAGTCGACTGGACCAGTGAATCTTTTATAACTACTTTTAAAATAACAAGTTAGAACATAATTTAAATAGTTTATATTAAAACTGGACATCATTTTCCGAATAACTTAATATATGAGATCATTTTTTTCTGTTCTATGATGTTATTTGTAATAAACCCTAATTAGCATGAAATTGCCTTTCAGCTCTGCTTGAAAATATCAATGTATGATGCCAGTTTGCTTCAAGAGGAATTTAAACAAAACATGGAATTATTAACGCCTTCACTATCTTATGATTTAATATTATCAATTTATGGTTTTCGCTGGGTTTTTTTTAAAGGCCACATCATAAGCGAATGATTTGAATTAATTAATATTGACGAGGATCGAATTGGACAGTCATAAAGATACATGAATGCTTTAATTGTCATGCTGAAAGAGAAATATTGTGAATATGCATTATTGAAACTACAATAAGATACTATGAAATGAAGGCACGTATAAAGTAGTTATTAAACCAAATTATTTGTCACTCGCAAGAAATAATGATAATAAAATCATTTTGGAAAATGTGGTTTGATTATGATTATATAAGTAAGTAAAGTTAGCAACCGTAGTTGACAGTGACCCAAAGGTTACCTTTTCAATAGCTACAACACCAAGGTGTTGGAGAGGGCCCAACTCCTTTTCCTAGATTGCTCCAATTAACCCTTGATTCGTACCTGTTAATGTTGAGTGTTAAGCAAGGAGGTATCAAGTACCATTTTTTGAGTCTTTGGTATGACTCGACCGGGGATTAGAACCCTGGGATTGAACCCTGGTCCATTAGGCCATTGTCGAACAATCTACCTTCCTGGCCAATGTGAATATATATTATTCGCGAGAAATTGTTTGAGTATCTTTTAATTTTGCTTTCATTTGAGATTCCTTCTTTCCAGAGCAAAATTTTACTTTAGATAAATTTCCTTTCACGCAAAATCGAGAAGGTTTTTTTTCCGATATCTGACAATCAAACCACAATATTTGTACTCGCTGGTTTGAATTGGAAGAAGAGGTTACAATAAAGAATCCAAGACATCTTAAATAACAAACGTTTCATATACTTTTGTATAGCTGTCTAGCTACATTCTTATTGAGAGAAGTCCCAGTGGTGTAGCTGTTATTTTGTTGGGCTGTGAGTTTGGAACTCCATTCGTGCCATGGCGCTCTCTTCCGAACTAATTCTCTTGAGAAAAGTATGAACCCACTTATTCCCACTCCCAAGATAGGGGCTGAATTGTACCACTTCTATTCTTATACAAGGATGGTTTTAGCATTTAATTAGCAATTAAGGTTGGTGCGTCTTAAAAAACAAAAACAAATCAACTCTTATTTTCAATGGATTCATCTGTTACATGGATTATATCTTTTTTTTTTCATTTAGGCTTTTTCAGAGGTATAAAGAGAAAGTGTCGGTTTTTTATGGCATATCAAACATTGTTGGTTATTAAATGACGAATTCGATAAATACATATATATTAGATATATATGATTTGTAAACATAAGTCAAAAAAGTTAAATCGTTTCAAGTATTACTATATATCACTAACAATTCAATTATAAATCAGTCATCTTTTTACACACAGGTAAATGATCCAACAGTTCTATTTCAAACAATTCAATTCAGCATAAGTCATTTGTTTGCACTAAGATTAAATGCCAAACAATTCTATTTGAGCCAAAGATTGGACCCTATCAGATGCTACAACTCCAGGTGAGAGAACCTAGGAGCGACGGCAACGAAGAAGTTCTCCGTATTCACAAAAGCCTCACTGTCAGATTGTTTAGTGTCATATCCTGGACACTCGTTGTGGGGGTTACCGTCAGCTGAGATGAAGTCGGTGTATTCTACAGCCCCAGCCGATTGGGCTATAAGCATACGGAGTCTCTACATCGAAGCTTTTAATCTAGTATAACCGCAGATGGACGTAGAAGCTAACGTGTTAGACCGCGACATCTTACGGTCGTCAACTTATCTTGACTTATATAGTCTCTACATCGAAGACTTTAATCTATTATAACTGCAGAGGGAAGTAGTGGCTAATATATTAAATCGCGACATCTTAGTAACCGAGTTCGATCTCCAGTCACGCTATAACGTTCACTTTCGGATAAATACCATTGGAAAAATATGAATCTGCTTATCTCCAAGCTATGGGTTAAGTTTCACAACAATCTAATTTTCTTCTACAAGGGAATATTTGGCATTAAATAACCCACGAACGTTGATATACCTTTATAGAAAAAAGCCAAATCAAAACTGTTGGGTGGCATTACAAAATGTTGAAACTGTATTGCATTAACTTTGAATTCTAATTAAATGTGTATTTCTTTTATGAAAGTTTCTTACCATTATGTTATATGACATTTAGCTGAAAGGTTTATGGGCTAATCAAGACACTCTCATCATCGTGATTAAATATAGTTATTTTTCTTCATAGTCTCTCTAGTAATCACCAACCATCTTCCAGCAGCGTTGCAGTACTTTCCTTTTCCTGAGAGTTGGTGTTTTGTCCATTCCATGCACTGTCTCAGACATGTAGAGGAAAATACGATTAAGTATAGAGTCTCTAAGTCGAAGCCTTTAATCTATCATAACTGCTGAGTGAGTAGTGGCTAATGTGTTAGATAGCGACATCTTAGAAACCGAGTTCGATCTCCAGTCACGCTATTACCATCACTTTCGGACTAATATCCTTGGAAAAAAGCAGTAGCTGTACGCCCACCGACCACCCATCATGAGGTCTATCAAAATTAGACGAACCAGACATGTGGGACACTGCTGGAGAAGTCATGACGGGCTCATAAGTGATGTACTCCTGTGGACCCCTTCAGATGGACGAGCAAATGCAGGACGACCAGCTCAAACCTGCATACAGCAGCTCTGTGCTGATACGAGATGTAGCCCTGAAGACCTGCCGGAAGCAATGGACGATAGATAGGGGTGGCGAGAGAGGGTCAGGGATATTCGCGCTGATGGCGTGACATGATGATGATGATGTTAGATGGCGTTCAGCTGAAAAGTTTATTGGATGACCAAGATACTCTCATGGAACGTGATCAAATGTGATCTATTTTTCTTCATAGTCTCGCTAGTGAACAACAACCATATTTTATCGCTGTTCCAGTACTAGGATTCCATTGGTCAAAAACAGTCATCAACCACATATATGACTTCCTCCTATTAACTTTTCAGCCCAACCACGTATACAACAGTAAAGAACATTTAAATCCTTTTCATGTATTTTTTGACAAAAATAATCTTATACAGATATATGCTTTTTGAATGATATTTTCTCAAAAATTATCAAGAAAAAAAAACTAAACAAGCTGATGTGTTCATCAAGGTTAATTTTATGGGAATTAAATCATTTCAAAATTAGCACCATCTCATCAAGAAAGATATTAGTCAATATGATACCTGTTTTCATAATGTTATCAAACTTACAGAAACAAATATATGCCTTGTACATCATTGATAGATATATGAGGTTCATTTGATGAATAAAGTGATTTTGATCAAAAAATTTGGAAATAACAAGTTCTGTTCACAGTTGAACTTTTTCAATGAAATCAATGGTGATGGGTCCTTTTAATGCACTGAAGACTGTCAATAGTACCTTATTTATGGACAGCTCCATCCGGAACATTTTTTACCAGAGAGTCAGTATTTTATCCACTCCATTGACTGCCTATGGAATGGAGAGGAAAACTGACGTTTCACCCATTTTTAAAGATCTTTTGTCTAAAACATGCCTTTATCTCCACATCACGCATTCTTCTGAAAATTTCAAACACTTCATTCATTTCACGCAACTAGCTTTTTGTGACAAAACTTTTTTCAAGCCTGGAGGGGAGTTTTATTTTTCCCAATTTTTAATAGCCTCAAAACAAATATTTTTGCGAGATTGAAATATTTTTTGCTATAAAACAATTTCAAACAATATTTGCATTTACAAAAGAGTTTCTTAAAACTTTTCTTTAAAAAGTTCCCCTTTTTCATTGAATAACCCTCGTGCGTATAATATGTCGTTCTTAAGTAATAAAATCGCCTTATTTACTGAATGACCCAAGTATGTATAATAGGCTCCTCGTCAGTCCAAAAAATTAATTAATTTATTGAATAGACCTCGTATATGTGTATAAGTAAAGTAACGTTGGCGGCCGTAGTCGAGGGCGACCCGAAGGTTTTAGTATGACTCGACCTGGAATTGAACCCAGGTTTCCCGGACCATTGGCGAACACTCTACCCACTAGGCCAATGAGCCGGTAGTTATAGATCGTATATATAATATATATCGTATATAAATATACATCGTATATATGATACGTCCCAAATTAGTAAAAAAAAAAATTCTCTTATTTGTTGAATGAACCTCGTATGTATAATAGTCAAAAAAATCCCCTTATTTATTTAATAACCTTCCAATATGTAATAGGCTCCTCATTAGTTAAAAAAAAAATTCTTATTTACTGAACGATCCTCTCAGTTTATCGGCCTAAAAATGTGCCTTACTTAACGTTTAACGTTTAATACTCTTACTTCAATGTCCACTCCGTTTGATGTCTACTGCTTATCCACAAATAGCCATTTTGCCTTGAATGCTTCATTCACATCAAGTTTCGATTGATACAATCGATACGCGCTCACAACGTTCTTGGCATCGAAATTTTGGGTGTTGCAGCTACAAAATCTGACATCTTCTGTTCACAGCATCTGCTCATTACCATTACGTGTGTGAAGAACGACGATCTACTTTGGGAAGAAGGTTTATACATATTGCATGAAGATATTTTGCTATTTTTACACATCCACGTACTCATTTACAGAAAAGCTTTTATAGGTATGTAGATATGCTAAGATGTGTCTCTCAGTGATTCTATAAAACATTCGACTGTATATATTACACTCTGACCCACACACACACACACACACACACACACACACACACACACACACACACACACACACACACACACACACACACACACACAAACTTGTATGAATGGACCTATGTGGCTGTGAATGTGGGTTGATCTTGCAACTTTCATGATCCATTAAAGACGACGATAGCAATAGTTTGAATATTTCCATTATAGATACAATTTTTCACCTTTTTCCTGTAGTTTTGACTCTGAGTGAAAAGTTGAAATATCCATTTCGTTTAATTTAGGTCTCAATTTCCGATTTCTCAAATATTCTTTAAACTCAAGTTATGTCTATATTTCCTTTGCACTAAAACCCCCACCAAAAAGGCCAACACATGAAAAATAGAAAATCTTTAAAAACAAGAAATTTTATAGATAAACTTTAAGCAGATGAGAGGGATTCGAAAATAAGATAAAACTGTAATATTACTGTAATAATGTAATAATGAGTGTGATAGACAAGAAATATTCATTTCTCTTTCTCTCTCTCTCTCTCTCTCTCTCTCTCTCTCTCTCTTCATAAATATATGAGAGTATGCGTGTGTATTATTCTCATACAAATATGACTAAATAAGTGGTGTCCGTTAAGAAAAATAAGATTTTAATTAAACAGTATTACTTAAATGCTTATTATTCAAAATCAAAATCCCCCTTTTTTAGTATAAGCGTATTAAATCTCGTAATGAAAGTCAGAAGCATTCTACAAGAAACATACGTTATGAACTTTCTATGGATTCTCCTTTTGCTAGAACCAAATTAAGTTGTATGTCTTATTTTATTACTCTATTTAAAAATTCAATTACAGTTTAAAAATATTAGAATACATAAGATTTCTGCGAATCCTGAGAAAAGCAGTTAAATAAAAATTTAAAAAATCAACAAGAAAGTGTTTATTAAAGTGTCTGTCGATTTATGGGGGGAAATTTTTTCTCAAATATTTTGAAATATTTTATCTTGTTTTGCTTTTGTTTAGTTCATCAAAAAATCAAATATTTTTTAAAATGTTTGAGTATTAAACCGCTGTATCTAATAGTAAATTTTATTGCTTTAAGGTTATTTTTTGCTGGTTTCTTGTTTCTTTTTTATATTTCTAATTTCTTGTGTAGTTGTGCGAAATAATAACTTTTAAAATAAGATCACACTACTCGTATAGGTCCTAAATTTTGTATTTTTATATTAATAACGTCCGATACCATCAAACTCTGTTAAGTTTACCGTTTCTAAGTGAATTTGGCACATGTGAGATTTCACACTTTTAATCTATATATATATATATATATATATATATATATATATATATATATAAACATGCATATATATATATATATATATATGTATATATATATATATTTCTTTGACTATTTCAGAATATATATATATATATATATATATGTGTGTGTGTGTGTGTGTGTGTGTGTGTGTGTGTGTGTGTGTGTGTGTGTGTGTGTGTGTGTGTGTGTGTGTGTCTACCCTTTATACTAACTTCGATGAATTTATTGACATCATTATATCGATTTAAGCGTCGAAATTATTTTGTTTTATCAT
Organism: Sepioteuthis lessoniana; assembly: GCA_963585895.1. Classification (NCBI taxonomy): domain Eukaryota; kingdom Metazoa; phylum Mollusca; class Cephalopoda; order Myopsida; family Loliginidae; genus Sepioteuthis; species Sepioteuthis lessoniana. Next base: position 76,430,335 of record OY757910.1, on the reverse strand, counting down.
TTTATATATTCTCTCTGCGAAAGTAAATTAAAATACGTTTTCACTTCTTTCGATATAAACGCATTTCCTGTAGCTATAAAGATATATTAATACAATTCTAATTTGCAAGCTTTCTTTGTCAGATATATTTCTATTATTTACTTTAACATCTCTATGAAATGTACCTTCTGAAAAAATGGTTTCTATTGGTTTTCAGATTAAAAATCATACGGCTCACACTGATGATTTTGGACTTATGATAATATAACCTTATCGAATAGCTCTAATTAAAACTTGCATTTCTTGCTTTATTCCATGTAACGGACCGATACCATCCAAAGGTGCCACCCCACATTATCACGATTATAATCTATCCATCATTATAAACTGTTACTCTTCATGCAGTGTGGGCGTTATTTTCCGCCCGTCTTTCTTCTATGTCACCTAAGAATCATAGAAAATCGTTACTTTGTCTTTATACTGAAAACTCTATCTCAGAGAGTATTAATATATCATTCAATTTCTGAATTTTGATTCCAAACTGCACTGTTCTTTATACAGTATTCCTCAGATCCGGCCATTATAGTATTTGGTGAATAGAGATCGTGCTCATCTAATTCTTTAACGAGACCAAATTACTTCGGACGTTTTTGTATGTTGATAATTCTTATTTTTAAGCCCCATTCTGATATTTCTTATATCAATTCATCATCATCATCATCATGTCGCGCCGCCTGCGCGGATATCCCTGACCGTCTCTCGCCATTTCTCCCTATCATTCATCGCCTCCGGCAGGTCTTCAGGGTTACATCCCGTGTCCTCACAAAGCTGCTGTATGTAAGTTCGTGCTGGTCGTCCCACTCTTGCACATCCATGTGTGGGGGTCCACAGGAGTACATCGCTTATGAGCTCGTCCTTGCTTCTCCAGCAGTGTCCTGCGTGTCTGGTTCGTCGAACTTGTATAGTTTTTGTGATAGGGGGCAAGTGTCCGTATAGTTGGAGTCTCTTGGGGTGTTGTCGCCAGGACTTGTTTAATACTGCTCTCAACATTCTTGTGTAATTTCCGTCCAGCCTCCTCTCCAGCCGCTTCGTAAGCGTCCATGTGGTGCATCCATATAGCAGTATCGACACAACCGCTGCCTGGAAGAAACTGCGTTTCATTTTATCAGTTAGGTCCGACTTCCATATGATCGAGAGCCTATCGATTGCTGTCCATGCCTTCGTCAGTCGTGTGTCGATGTCTTTCTCGGTTGATGAGACGCTGCTTCCTAGGTAGGTGAATTTATTAGTGACTGTCATTTGACGCTTGCTGTTGAACATGTCACCCTTCTTTCAGTTTGTTTTAGATCTGAGCTTATCCGAACCACCAAAAGTTATAATATCGGCGTTTGTGGCATTTTAAACATTTTGAAAACCAAACATTAGATGTAATTAACCAGGACAAACACCTATGCTTACATAGTCACACAATTTTCACATTGCTGTGTTTTCTAGCTCATTGCAGAGACGTAAATTATGTTAGAACTAGATAATGACTGATTTAAGCATATTATCAATCGATTGTGTGTCAGGACGCTCAAAGGGCTTCTGGTACTATGTAACGCAAAGTACCTATTAATGTCGTCGATGACTAAACAAGTATCCCCACCGATTTTGTCTGGTGAGAAGAGTAGCTGGATACCCTGCAGGATGATAAACAGGACAACTCAATGGGAGGAGGGAGCTTTTTGTTTAACGACCATCTAGCACATTATTTTGAGAGTGTTGGACCCTTAATTCTTTGTCATATTATCTAACTTGGAGAAATACTACTCTACTAGAAAGCATGCGGTTGATATGATTATAGGTTATCTTTCTTCGGCTTATCACTAGATAATAATCGTGAAGACGTAGAGAGTGGTATTCATGTCAGACCCTAAAATACCATGATATAAAATATTTCCTTACAATCAATTCATTTACTAACTTTTCTCTCGAAATATTACATGGTGATTTTAGTGGGGTGACTTATGCAGACTAGACCAATTGGAAGCATGCAGTTAAATATAAATACATGGTCCTTAGCCGAACATCATTTTTGTGGACTGTCCGTGGTGGAAACACGATTGTTTGAGCAGCTCTATTTAGATGAGCACTGTATAAAAAAACGGATGAATACTGATGATAGCGATGTGACATTATGAAGTAAGGTAGTGACATCTCAAAGATTGTTTAGTTGCCGTCAATCAAAACGTAAAAATCTATCTAAACTAGACGTGTTCATCACGTGAGAGAACAGTAATGTTTATGTGAAAATGTTATTCAAAGAATATGTATCAGTATGGTAAGATTATTTTGATGAAAAAGGTATGAATGTGTCTAGATATTATATAAGAGGGTGGACTAAGAAGCTAATAGGATGACGTCATATATGTGGTTGATGACTGTTTTTAACCTATGGAAACCAAGTACTAGAACACCGATAAAAGATAGCTGCAGTTCAGTGGCGAGACTATGAAGAAAAATCGACCATATTTGATCACGTTTCATACGAGTATCTTGGTCAACCTATGAACTTTTCAGCTAAACGCCATCAAACAAAATGGTCCGAAACATTCATTAAAGAAATTCACATTTAATGCAAAGTTAATGCAATGTTTCGAAATTTTGTTAAGCCACTCAACAGTTTTGGTTAGGCTTCTTTCTTTAAAGGCATATAAACGTTTGTGGGTTATTTAATGCCAAATCTCCCCTTCTAGATTAACTGTAGTGGTGCAACTTAACCCATAGCTTGGGGGATAAGCAGGTTCATATCTTTCCTAATGGTATTAGTCCGAAAGTGAAGGTAATAGTGTGACTGGAGATCGAACTCGGTTCCTACGATCTCACTATCTAACACATTAGCCACTACTTCCTTCTGCAGTTATAATATATCAAATGTTTCGGTTTAGAGACTATATACTTACTCTTATTTTTCTCTACATGCCTGAGATAGTAAATGGAATGGACAAAACACTGACTCTCAGGTAAAGAAAAAGTTCTGGGTGGAGCAGTCATTAAAGAATGTCTTGTTGACAGTCTTCAATGAATTTAAATGACCCATCACAATCGGACTCCTTGAAAAAGTTTCAATTTTAAACAATATTTCTTATATCCAAATCTTTCGGTCAAAATCACTTTATTTACTGAATAACCCTCATATATCTATCAATGATGTACGAGATATATATTAGTTTCAATAAGGTCGATAAAATTATAAAAACAGGTATCATATTTAAGGAAACATCGACTGGTATATCTCTAGATGAGTTTGTGCTTATGCTGTAAGTAAAGTTGGCGACCGTTATCGAGGGTGACCCAAAGGCCCCCTTATCAATAGCTACTACACTGAGGTGTAGGGGAGGGTGCTACTCCATTCCCTGGATGGGTTCACTTTACCTTTGATCCTTACCTTCTAATGCTGAGAGTTAAGTAAGACGGCATTAAGTACCATTTTTTACTCTTTGGTATGACTAGATCTGAGATTGAATCCATGTCTCCTGGACCATTGGTGAACACTCTACTCATTAGACCAATGGCCTGGTCAATGCTGTAATAATTTAATCATATATAATATAATTCTCATATAATCAACCTCTATGAACAATTCTGCTTGTTTAGTCGCATGATCTTCCCCCTTTTCTTGCCCATTACACTCGCGTAAATAATATTAGAATTATATTATGACTGGTTTTTACCATAATATCGATCAAAGCATATATTTCAAATGGTGTCATCACGTTATGATGACGATGATATTCTTTACTGTTGTATACGTCGGTGGGCTGAAGAGTTAATAGGATAATGTGATATATGTGTTTTTGACCAATGGAATCTAAATACTGCAACACTGATGGAAAATTGTTGGTGATTACTAGAGAGACTATGAAGAAAAATAACCATATTTGATCACGTTCTATGAGACTATCTTGGTCAGCCAATAAACTTTTGTGGGTGTACTTGTGGTGTAATGGCTAAAGCGAAGGACTGCAGAATCGTAGTAAGCGAGTTCGTACTCCAGTCGCAATATTACGTTCACTTTCGGGCAAATACCCTTGGGAAATATATGAACCCCTTTATCTTCCCAGCTATAGAATAAATAGCACCACTATTGTTCTTCTAGGAGAAATGCTTCGGAATTAAATAACCTACAAAGGTTGATATGCCATTAAACAAAGAAACCAAACCAATAAACTTTTCAAGTAAACGTCATATAACATAATGGTCCTAAATTTTCAAAAAAGAAATTCATAATTAATAAAAAGTTAATGCAATGTTTCTAAATTTTGTAACGTGACTCAACAGTTGTGGTTTCTTCTTTCTTTAATGGGATATCAAATTTTGTGGGTTATTTAATGCCAAATCTCCTCTTGTAGAAGGACAGCAGTGGTAAAACTTAACCCATAGCTTGTGGAATCAGCAGGTTGATATCTTTCTTAAGAGTATTATTCCGAAAGTGAAAGTAATAGCGTGACGGGAGATCGAACTCGGTTACTATGAAGTCACAATCTTGTACGTTAGCCACTAAGTCCCTCTGCAGTTATAATAGATTAAAGGCTTTGATTTAGAGACTGTATGCTTAATCGTATTGGAAACTTTCTTTTTGTTGCACCAAGAGTTGACTTCAAAATAGCAATATATAAGTACGCATGACAGATAATTAGATCGGCAAAGAAAGAAAGAAAGAAAGAAAGAAAGAAAGAAAGAAAGAAAAAGGAAGAAAGAAAGGAAGCAAAAATGAAAGAAATATAAAGAAACCAATCCATTTTGTATTCCTTTTGAGATATGATTAGGTAATGGCTTTATTGTTCCTGGCAGCAAAACAATCCTAAACTCGCTTCAATGAACAAGTTTTCTCAATTGGATTCTGCATTTTCTTCCCCTCCGCAAAGTCTTTATCCCATAATCCTCATCTCACAAGGACCTGCCAAAATTATTTTATGACATTTTAGCCGTTTGTAATTGAGGTAAAATACATTCTTATCATCCATCGGGTTGGCTACATTTAAAACTCATTCGGACTGAATCTGAAAGATCAAACTGGTGTAGAATATTATCGATTAACGAAAATCACGAACAGAGCTGAGATTTTCTCTGCGGCTATATATGTTAACAATGTTCTAAATTCTATTGGAAAGACATATGCATCTTTTGATCTGTAAGGTGTCATTACTGACATGTCACAATAGTCGAAAGAGAAATTAAGTTTAGTCAGGAATCCTTAACCGCCATGGGTAACAATCTAATACGTATAGATTGGGCATAAAGGAAATTGAACACCACTCATAATTTTGTTGAAAGTTGGTTAAGTTTTGTCTGGCTTGGTTTTATGGCATATCAACCATTGTAGGTTATTTAATGCTGGATCCTTTTTATACATATATATTAAATATATAATTTCGGAACACATTTTGTTAATAACATTTTTAAACAAGCCAGAGCTCATTTTTCGCACACAGTAAAATGGTTTAACTTATTTCTATCTAATACGAACAATCTGTTTACTAATAATCATTTGTTTGCACACAGTTAACTGTTTTCAAGTATTGCCGTTTAAAACTAACAATTTAATCAAAAATCACTCTATTAAATGATTAAACAGTTCTACTTCAAGCAATTAAGTTTAGCATAAGTCACTTGTTTGCACTCAGTTTAAAGTCAAACAGTTCTATTTGACCCATAGATAAAACCCTATCAGATGCAACCATTCTGGACCAGTGTGGACCAGGGAACGATGGCAATAAAGGGTTCCTCTGCATCCCCCAAAGCCCCACTGGAACTTGACTATCAGATTGTTTAGTGTCATATCAGGACACTCCTTGAGGGGTCTTACCCCTCTGCAGAGGTGCAGTCCGTGTATTCTACAGCTCCAACCGACTGGGTCAGCCTCTTCGGGAAAATCTTGCCCCTCTGCAGAGATGCAGTTGGTGTATTCTACAACTCCAGCCGAGTAGATGATTCCAAGTCAGGAGATTACCAAAAGATATGATCAAAAAAATATGATGTGGAATTGTAAAGTTTCAATTTTTAATATTTTAGATAAATATGTTTAAATGTTAAAAAAAATCAAGAGAACATTTATTTTAACTAAAAATTCATTTTGTAATTTGCAATCTTATATTACATCAGCCATAATAGAAATTATATGAGAATATTTATATCTATCTATTCATCTATCCATCTCAATCTGTTCACATCTATGTAACTCTCCAGCACACACACACACACACACACACACACACACACACACACACACACACACACACACACACACACTCACACACACACACTCACACACACACACACACACATTATATATATATATATATATAAGAAATGAAAAAGAAATTCATGAAGAGAGTTATTGATGCTATTATAGCGCAGCAGGTGTACAACTAATGATTATTTGAATTATGGTTACTTAAGTTTCGTCTGTTTTTACCCAATCTTCAAACGGGGGTGTGATAAAAGTAATTTATCCTTCGTCAAGAGAGTGTGAGGTGCAGTCACGTGATAAGATCTTATCGTGCGAGATATTTCCGCGAAAGAATAACGTGATTAAGCGTTAGTTGACAAGACATTTAAACAAAAATTTATGACAGTCTTAAACAGAAGAAAATAAATTACGAGATTAAAACGGAGGAGATGATGAATGACAATAGATAAATTTGTTGATGTGTCTTCACTTAGATACTAATTCACTTCTTTTGTTTAGCACACACACATATATATATATATAAACCAGTCACTGGACTTTAGTCTGTTTACGTATTTTACATTTGTAATATCAATATAAAAATGTGATACGGTTAAATTTGGGTACTTGGTTTAATGTCGAACCAAACTTTTTGTGTTATTTAAGGCAAAATCTTGTTTATATATGCGCGCACACACACACACACACACACACACACACACATATATATATATATATATATATATATATATATATATATATATATTGTAGTCACACACTTCAAAAAAGTGCTCAGAATCGCCTGATCAGTGATGTTCTTGGGGTCCTTACAAGTTTCGGGTCTTCAAATATCATACTTGCTCTCCCAAGTCACCCTACCAAAACTACTGTTCCAGCCGGTGATCCTGCAGAAACGACTTACGTCACTTCCCTTCCAGTCGCGGCGAATTATAAAGGTAAACATACCACGAACTTGTCCTATATCTTGTATGAGTACACTCACTTGCACTGAGCCAGGTTTGGATCAAGATAACAGGTAATATCCTTCTGACAAGCAAGTCTTAACACAAAAAAAAGAAAAAGACTTTTTCCTCCCTAACTTCTGTATGACGATGACTTAAAATAAATAAATCAATCAATAAATAAAACCTAAATTAAGATAAATAAATAATATATATATATATATATATACGTATATATATATATATATATATATGTAATAGGAAAAATAGGAAAAAAAAAAAGAATTTAAAAAATAAATAAATAAAATAAATAAATTAATCAATTAATTAATTAATAAATAAAAATGATTTAAAATAAATAAATAAATAAAAAATAAATAAAAATAAAATAAATAAAAAATAAATAAATAAGCAAATAAATAAATGATGTATTAAAAAAACAAATAAATGAATAAATATACACATATACACACATGCATGTATATACACATACACACATATACATATATATATAAAATGAATAAATAAAATATTAATGAAATAAAATTAAGTTAAATAAATAAATACACACATATATATATAAAACAGAAAAAATTATATATATATAAATCAATAAAAGGAAATCTATTTAAAAAAAAAAAAAAAAAACTCGAGGAATTACTTTGACAGATCTCCGAAGTAGGACGCTGTCAGTCATAATAGGAGTAGATTAATCTTAGAGGGGACCTATTCTTGATACTGTATCCAATGAAATTTGCCCTTTTTCCCTTTTTTTCCCTTACATTCTTCTCTTTTCTTTTTTTCCTTTTCCACTTTTCCTTTTTTTTATTTTCTCGTTTTTTCTTTGTACAAATTTACATTCGATTATATACATATGTACAATAGGGAAAACTACACTACTTATACGCTGACTACGCCGATGACATAGCGATACTGGCAAATATACTCGACCAAGCCGAAACACTACTGCACAGTCTGGAACGAGCAGCCGCAGGCATAGGCCTCTATTTCAATGCACACAAAACGGAATATATGTGCTATAATCAAACGGGGGACATCTCCACTCTAGACGGAACCCCTCTTAAACTAGTAGACAAATTCACTTACCTAGGAAGCAGCGTCGCATCAACCGAAAAGCACATCGACAAGAGGTTAACGAAAGCATGGACAGCTATCAATAGGCTATCGATTATATGGAAATCAGACCTAACCGATAAAATGAAACGCAGTTTCTTCCAGGCAGCGGTCGCATTGATACTGCTATATGGATGCACTACATGGACTCTAACAAAACGGCTGGAGAAGAAGCTAGACGCCAATTACACAAGAATGCTGTGAGCAATCTTGAACAAGTCCTGGCGGCAACAACCCACAAGACACCAACTGTACGTCCACCTGCCTCCTATCACGAAAACCATTCAAGTTAGACGAACCTGACATGCAGGACACTGCTGGAGAAGCAGAGACGAACTCATAAGAGATGAACTGTTATGGACCCCCACACATGGCCGTGCAAAAGCAGGACGACCAGCACGAACGTACATTCAGCAACTATGTGAGGATACGGGATGTTGTCCTGAAGACCTACCTAGGGCGATGAACGATAGGGAAAAGTGGCGAGAGAGGGTCAGAGATATCCGTGCTACCAGCACGACATGATGATGATGATGACACTACTTATACAATTCCTCTTTTCCTAACCCTTCTATTTACTATCGCATACCTCCACACTCGTTAGTCTGTTGTACTCCATGGTTCTGCTCTTTTAATCCATAACCATCTCGATGCTTTTTCTGCAGATTCTGAAATCGTTCTAATGGCCTTTCTCTTTTTTTCTCCTATCATTCCTAAACGACTTGGAATTCTGCATACTGATCTTCCCGCAAAACCGCGGCAGCCAACTTCTATTGGATAACATGCTGCCCGCCATTTGTTAACTTTACATTGCTCTACAAGCTCCTGATATTTTTCGAGCTTTCTTTCGTAGGCCACGTCGATGTTTTCCTCCCACGGGACTGTCAGTTCTATCAACAGCACCTGCCTTGTTTCAGTTGACCAATCAAAAAATCCGGTCACAGTGTTGTTGTTGCAATCTGCTCTGGAACTTTCAGACGATTCCCGATGTCTACCCTCCACTGCCAGTCTTAAGCGGTAGATAGTAGGCAAGAGTTGATTTTACACGCCGAGGGGGAGCATTCACCGGCTTGGACGAAGTAAATCGGCTTCGCTTCCGGCTTGTAATTGTTCGCACGGATTGCAGCGTCCACTGTATCAGCAACCGTCCTCAGTACCTTGTCGTGTCTCCAACGGTACCTCCCATCGCCTAATGCTCTTAGACAGGCACTCATAATGTGCCTCTATGTGCGTTTTCCGACACACAGTGGAGACGATGGTATTCTGCTTTTCCCCCAAGTAAATAAATTCGCCGGACTTGGTAGTACATCATAAACTGATTGTACTAGAAATTTCAACCGGCTAGCATCGGCGTGCCAAATGTCTGACCAGCTTATTTTCCTTTTCACAAAATTTTCCTATCGACTCCATGCTTCTTGCTGACATAGCCCCACCATTTTGCTTCTTCTTTTTTCCTCAACGCTAGCGCGAACCTCTTCTTGAATTAGGTTCCGTCTCTGCTTCCCCTTGGCTTTATGAATTTGAGTACAGGGGAAGTAGCCCAGGCCAGGTCGACCTATCGCCACCATCCCCACGAGAGCCTTCAGCCTTAATCGCTCCTCGGAATTCCCCAGTTCTTTCTTTGTACATCATCTCCTTCCTGTGCGAACTTCAACGCCAGCTGTCGCAACTTTTGGGTCTTTCGGATCCCTATACCACATTACTTCTCTCGTTCGAGAGACCACAAATTCCTCCATCAAGCCTTTAAAGGGGATTTTGTAGTGCATTTGAGGAGCCATATAATGCGGCACTACTCAAGCTTCTAGGGAACCCAAGCCATCTTCGGGGGTAGTTGTTAACCTTCCTTTCCATGGCTTCCACGATTGTCATTGGGGAGTCATACACAAATAACGGCCACAGAATCGTGGGGAGTACTGCATGCTGATATACCCACGCTTTGGAACGGCCCAGAAGGCCGGACTTGTCCACTCTGGTCAGCCACAGCTCTCGGTCACCAACCGCGGCTCGGATAGCTTTGGTGTCTCTCAGTGTGGTATCGAAAATCTTTCCTAGGCTCTTTACGGGGCATTCCGACAATGTGGGTATCATTGTTCCTGCTATTGAAAAACGGAATTTGTTCGCCGTTCTTCCTTTCTTCATGACGAACGACCTCGATTTAGCAGGCTTGAACTTCATCCTCGCCGACGCTATCAGTTTTTTAAGGCTGCGTAGGATCCACCTGCTCCCCATAAATGATGTTGTAGTAACAGTCAGGTCATCCATGTATGCTCTTATCGGGGGTTGGCGCACTCCCGTCTTCATCATCGGACCTCGACACTCGATCTCAGCCGATTTCACAATCATATTTATGGCCAGGGTAAAGAGGATAGCTGACAGCGTGTAGCCAGGTATGATACCCCTCTCGAGTCTATACCAATCGGAAATTAATATCTTGGATGAGATTCTTACCTGAAAGTTGTCATAATAGCCCAGGATTAATTTGCTGATTTTGCAAGGTACATGATGTCCCTTTAAGGCTTCCTCTACCAATTTATGCGGGATGGAACCGTATGCGTTCGCGAGGTCCAACCACAAAACGGCGAGGTCACCTTTGCCTCCCTCAATATCTGGGTAACTACTCCAGTATGTTCGAGACATCCCGGAAAACCCGGAATCCCGCCCTTCTGTACAGAAATGTCAATATAATTATTCTTCAACAGATACTTGCTCAGACGTCGCGATAAAATGCTGAATAAGATTTTACTTTCAGTACTCAGCAAAAAATACTCCTAAATTGTTCTATCTCCTTGGAGTTCTCTTCTTTGGGGATCCACACTCTCTCTGCGAATTTCCACTGGTCGGCAACCCTTCCCCTTCGCCCTATCACCGTTATTATCTTCCAATGAAGCAGGAGGATACCAGGGCAGCGTTTGTAAACGCCGTATGGGACCCTGCTAGGGCCCGGATCAGAGGCTGAACGAGCTGCCTTCACTACTTCTCTCACTTCTTTCCAGCTAGGTTCTTCTAAGTCAAATTTAGTTGTTGGCTCGTGCGGCTTAATGACGGCTTCCAGATTGCCTAGTTCCTTGTCTCTTTCTGGATCACACAGATTATCCCTAAGATAGGTATTCAACTCTTTTGTCGGGCAATTTAGTTGGCCACTTCGCTTATCGCCGAATAGTTTCTCAGCGAAGCCGAAGGGATCTGCGAGGGACGATGTCTCTTCCTCGCTCTTTCTTTCCGACGCCTTCTATGCCACTCTGCTTTCCGTATTGTTCTTAGTTTTTCCCTCAATATCTCTCTGAGCTCGGTTAATGGCTGGCGTTCTCCCTCACTGGCCTGTTTGTACTTTTTCTTGAGTGCTCTTAATTTACGTCTCAGGTCTTGCACCTTCTTTGCCCTCCGGTTCTTACAGTAGGTTTTTTCTTGTTTACCTTCACGTAAGCCAAATCTTTCCTTGGCATAGCTGACAATAATTGCTGATAGTACGTTTAACCGCCTATCAGCGTTGCCTTTTGATGTTTGGATAATTTCGCTTCCGACTTCGTCGAACTGAATCCACTCATTATTGCATTTTGCAGCGTTTCGAGGAAATATACATAATGGAGTGCTGGTCCACCATGCTCCTGGTCGCCGTCTTTCCGGCTGTCCACTGTCTCTCCAGTTGTCACCGATGCTTTCTACGGCTGTCATCTGGTCTATTCCCAGCAGTCACTGCGTCAATCAGTATTAAAATTGTTGTCACACACTTAAAAAAAGAGCTCAGAATCGCTTCGTCAGTGATGTTCTTGGGGTCCTTACAAGTTTCGGGTCTTTCAACATCATACTTGCTCTCCCAAGTGACCCTACCGAAACTATTGTTCCAGCCGGCGATCCTGCCGTAAAAATACGCCCAGCATGCAAAATCACACAGTTCACACATCAAAAGAATTTTTTTAAAAAATGCTACTGCTAATGAGTTTTTAAAATGGTATTGGCCAATAAGAAACGACTTACGTCACTTCCCTTCCAGTCGCAGCAAATTATAAAGGTAAAAATACCACGAACTTGTCCTATATCTTGTATGATTAAGCTCACTTGCACTGAGCCAAGTTTGGAACAATATAACAGGTAATATCCTTCTGACAAGCAAGTCTTAACACACAAAAAAAAAAAAAAGAAAAAAACAACTTTTTCCTCTCTAACTTCTTTATGACGATGACTTAAAACAATAATAATAATAAATAAATAAAACCTAAATTAAGATAAACAAATAAAAAATACATATATGCGCGCGCGCACACACACACACACACACACACACACACACACATATATATATATATATATATATACATATATATATATATACATAATAGGAAAAATAGGAGAAAAAAGATAAATGAATAAAATAAAAATTTTAAAAAAATTAATAAATAAATAAAAAATAAATAAATAAAAATGATTAAAAAAATTATATAAATAAATAAATAAATAAAATATATATATATATATATATACATATATATATATATGATTTGTAAGCAAATAGTTCGTAAGTAATTTTATTTTTAAACGTGTGTTTTCTAACAGTTACACGTTTTTAAGTATAATTAACACTAATAATCCAATTTAATATTAATCATTCACTTGCATACAGTTAAATGGATTCAAATACAATTACTCAACACTAATATTTATCAAATATTTTCAAGTATTGCCATCAAATACTTATAATTCTAATGAATATTAATCATTCGATTGAACGCAGTTAAAGAATTTCAATTATTACTATTTAACACTAATAATTCTACTTAATATGAATCATTTGTTTGTACACTGCTTAAATGGTTTCAACTATTACTTTCCAGCATGGCCACCACCTTCTAAGACCTTTAAAGGGTTGTTGGGTGTTTGCTTGCCTGAAGAGCATTTTGAAGAATATGTTTGGGAAAATCATATAGTTGCTAGGGCTTGGCATGGCTAGCCGATTGATCGATCCGGTCTCTCCGATCGACCGTCTTATCCAGTCAGTGCCAAATTTAGATGTTGCGGATAGGTAACCTCTCTGACTTCCAGATCACGAACTGCTGAATCAGCAGGATCCTGTCCTCAAACATTACGTGTCACCACCCACAGCGAAAAAGTGGTTTAGTTGGCGTGGGTCTTACCCCTCTGCTGTCTGCACGAATGTGATAATAGTAAAATTTTGGAAGGGAACAATCTCTTGCAACACTTACATAACAACGCCCGCTGCGCAACTTGACATTGGAATATGAGAATATCAATGTTTGGTTTCATATTCTATGTCCGATTGTTAGCATACTTGCTCCACTCATGTGTAAATAAAATTTTATCATATATATATATATATATATATATATCAATAATTAAATGATGAGATATCATAACTAGTGATCGTTCGTTCAATATTTAGAATGTGACCTGAAAAGCCTGGAGTTAAGTGTGAAATTATCAACGTGACATTCTTATCCACATAAGGGGAAGAATGTGTCTTGAGGCGAAATGAATATAAATGTCTCTCGGTTATCAACCAATCATCATTTCGAATTCATCATTGCGACAGATAACACACACTACCGCAAAGAAAAATCATATTTCTAACTGGAAAATACACTACACACACACACACACACAAACAAATATATAATTCGAGGAGGAAATCCAAGGGGTAAGAGTATCCAAAGTTTAGTGCCCAATGTCAACAGGTACTGACGTATAATTAATCTGGGATTAAAAGTACATCAACACTCAATGGGCACATCTAAAAAACCCATCTTTTTATATAAGAAAAGGAAAAGATTCAGTTCCTTCGTGTCATTATAAATTTATTTCTGGTCGTGATGACCATCATCAGATGTAAGTAAAGCTAGCGACCTTAGTCGAAGGTGATCCGAAGGCTCCCTTTTCAATTGCTACCACACCGAGGTGCTGTGGTGGGCACTACTATATTCCCTCGATTGCTTAACTTTACCTCTGATCCTTACCTTTTAATGCTGAGTGTTTAGCAAGGCGAGATCAAGTACCATTTTTTAGTATTTTGCACGACACAACATGGGATTGAACTCTGGTCTCTCGGACCATAGGCGAACACTTTACTAATTAGTCTAATTAGGTTTGCTTATATTGCTTCAGGCGAGAATGCGATGACTAAAAAGTCAATTTTTTAATTTAGATAATTTTTTTATATTAAAATAATTTTTTGATATATTTTTATCGTATATTTTAATCAAGAAAACTAGTTTACAGTGGAGATATTATATCTATTATTTTTCTATCTATACAATGCTTATAAAATCCTATAAAAAACATTACCCCTAATTTGAATACTAATGAAAATCATAAAAAATAACTCCGGAAAAGTTAAATAGTGGTATGCTACTTATCTAAAATTATAGATAAAATCTGCATTCATACTTCCGGTGGAACTATTATGTTTTATCAATATTAGATAATATAATTCGTGTTACCCGGAAATAATAATTCACTGCTGATATTAAATAGCAAAAACTAATCCTAATTATAAAAATTATTGTAAAAATTCATGTTATTTATATTTGGAAGAAATTAACTCATCAAATGTTAAGTCAATTGTAATAAGCAAAGAATTAATATGTAGTAGGTATTTTATTAATGTAACAAATAATTCATAGTAAAAATAAATTAAACATTCACTGCCTAAATTTTTGTATACATAGAGAAAAAAAAGGTGTAATAAAAATTGTGTAGTACCGGGATAATTCCTACTTGCTATAAGGCTATATTAATCTTATTTTTCACTACGTATCATTATTTTTTATTTTATCATCTTATTAAAAACATATTTATACTTTATCTATTAAATTCAATTTTATTCTTTATTAGAAAAATCTATTTTAAATTATTTATTATTCAATCTATTTTCTAAAAATAATTGATTAATATGCTGACATATAGAATTAGAAATATGTAAATCCCATAATTAATGGTAGTCAAATGCATCTAATATTAATAATATATCAAGTTAAATTATACTAAGAATGTATTTCTATGTCTACATGCTGAAATCATTTCTGTTCTGGCATTAAGCAAATTTCCATTCAAATACTTTAATATACATATTTTCTCTTCGAGGCATGAATTACACTTACCATAAAAACTGTTTGTCATGGAGGATCGTTTAATTATTTTCCAATTCTTAATAGGTGTTAGTCCTTGTTTTATTAGATCCGAGTAATACCGAGATAAAGCAGTTTGATTTCTTAAATCCTAAATTAAAAAATCAAACTGCCCTATACGGTTATTATTGATATCTAATAGAACTAGCACTATCACCAATTATAAATTGGAAAATAATAGGTTTTTAAATTTTCTGTAATATTGATTTGGGTGTAACGGATTTTTATAGGATTATATAAACATTGTACTAATAAAAAAAATAATAGATATAATATATCCACCGTAAAATATTTTTTGATTAAATAATATGATAAAAATATATATTAAAAATTATTTTAATTAAAAAAAATATTCTAATGAAGTCTTTTTTAAAATCCCATTTTCACCTGAAACAATAAAAGAATACCCCCACCAAAAAATGTCGTGCAACTTTAGATGATAGTCATCTTGACCAAAAATAGATTCGTAATGACACCAAGGAAGTGAATTTTTATTTTTATTTTTATATAAAAAGATTATATATATATATATATATATATATATACAGTGTTATACAAAATCTCAACGTAAACATTCTTTTGACGGTGTTTTTCGACTTTTTCACTTTATCCAATGTCTTTCTTTCTCCGCCTGATGATTTTCGTCATAAGACGGCATGAAACCTGGGGTCACATGGTAATGACAGGTTAGCATCCATGCTATTAAATAAATATATATAAAGACTAATTGATATCTATCTATCTATATATATATATCTGGTACATCATCTTCAAGTCGTGCTGGGTGCATGGATTCCTTTGATTTTCTCTCACCATCGGTCTCTATCGTCTATCCCTTGTGACTGGCTTCTAGGTCTCATCTAGTGCCCTCACAGAGCTAATGTACGTTTGTATATCCATGAGAAGATGTCGCTTATGAGTTTGTTCTTACTTCTCCAGCATGTCTTGTTCGTCTTAGATAATTTGTGGAATGGGAGATAAGTGACTGAACAGCTGCTGTTTTGAGGGCTGCTGCTTCCAGAATTTGTTCAAAATAACACAAAACAATCTTGCAGAGTTCCTATATAACTTTTTACTCCAAGTGTTTCGTTCGAATCTTGGTGGTACATCCTACGAATAGTACTGACAGGGTGACATTTTGGAATAAAGTAAAGTTGGTGACCTTAGTCAAGGGTGAACCGAAAGCTCCCTTTTCAATAGCTACTACACCGAGGTGTAGGGGAGGGTGCTACTCCTTTCACTGGATTGCACCACTTTACCCTTGATCCTTTCCTTATAATGCTGAGAGTTAAGCAAGGCGGTATCAAGTACCATTTTTTTACTCTTTGGTATGACTAGATCTGAGATTGAACTCATGTCTCCTGGACCATTGGTGAACACTCTACTCATTAGGCAAATAGCCCAGTATACATTTTGGAATAAATACCGTTTTATTTTGAATGAGAGATCAGATTACCATAGCATCGACAACATGTCGATAGTGTTATATTGTCATCTACATGTACATGCAGCATCATAACGACACAATGATAAAGACGCACGCAATGATAAAGACGCAGGAAGACTTCTTTAACAAAATATTTACCTCTCACTTTATTGCAAGGGTTGGAAAAGGGTAACTCAAGGTTTGCGTGTGAGAGTGTGCTGGAAACCGAACATAACTGAAATATTTTAACCCCAAACTTATGGCCATCACGTTGTGTCTTTCTTGTTCTTCTGATGCTCAACCGGAGCCCTGGGGTCCACTCTGTTGGCTTTCTTTACTGCATCTTATCAGCATCTTCTCTGGACCCCAATTCATGAGGGCCCCAAGCCCCATCGGCCTGGTGTGGCTTTCCCTACCACAACTTTACTCCACTGGAACTCGAACTCATCTCGACTGGCCCTTAACTTAACTGAGTTATATAATCGTTCGACGCATACTCGATCTTTGAAATCGAATGTTTAATCGTCATCAAGCGGAAATAACTGTCATGCTGTTCATTCTCTTCCGGTGCATCACTCTGTAGTGGCACAGTGGGACCTCCACCTTGTCCCATATTATCAGCCTTAATCTGCCCACGCGACCTCTTTCGATTACTGGCCATTGGAATATGTCACTTCCTTCCGGTGCATCACCTTGGAATAGCATTTTTGGGCCGGGTCGAAGGCCAAAACATTACAATAGCAGTCCATGTCGATAGCGTGTATTGATATCACTTTCAGGAGATTAGATATTACTGTCGAGGTATGTAAAATGGTTTTCTAATTTCAAATGTCTGCCACTTGAATTAGAGATAAATTCTTCTTGTATAAAACGTATACGATAACGTAGAAGCCAATGTCTCTTGCTGCTTTCTCCAGGTTATGCGGCAGGGATTCGGCTTACGAGAAGAGGTAGAACATAATCATCATCTGCGTTGCATTTTTTTCTTTTTTTTTTTTTTGTAACTATTTTCTTTTATTAGATCTACTGACGTTCGTAGTACGCCTTTCAATCGGGTGAACAAAGGGCACGTTCAGCTGAGGTTTGATCTCAGGCTCCATTGATGAAAAAAAAATCAGCTACGGAGCATAAACCAATGTAAACAGAAAATAGACAAAATGATTTTTAACGTTAGAACATTAAATACAAAAAAAACCTAGCAGCTTAGGTTTACAGCGTCTGCAGCCGATTAGAATATAAATTACATATGTGTACAGGAGTAATATTCCGGTTCATTGGCCTAGTGAATATAGTGTTCAGCCATGGCCCACGAGACTAGGGTTCAGGTCAAAAAATGGTACTAGATGCCTTCTTGCTTAACACTCAGCATTACAAGGTGTAAGTAAAGTGGAACAACCCAGAGAAATAAGTACACCCCACGGTGTAGAATCTAATGAAAAGGGAACCTTCGGGTCAGCTTCCACTACGGTCGCCAACTTTAAAAAAATATATATATAAAGGTCGGTTAAAAAGTTCTAAGCCTCACGCAGAATGAGAAGTTCTGGCTGAACATTTTGTTATGGCAAAACACTACTACTGTCACTTCTTATAAAACAAAACAAAAAACTTATTCAGATTCCTTTTTGAATTTCTGTGCAGGTAAGGGCCATACAAATATCAAAGTGTTCTACAAATCTAATTTCTTGCAGAGGCTTATAGCTAGTGTGTGTGTGTGTGTGTGTGTGGAAAAATTTTATATAAATACGCACACAAAAATATATTCACATAGTAATATCTATGATATTTTAAAACATTTTGCACATTCATAGAATATTAAATGCTACCTGAATTACTCGTCTATGGAAGGGAAGTTTTCAAGACTTTGATCGCAGAGACTAACAGGTAAATGTAAAATAAAAAGATCGACTGACCTCTCTCTCTCTCTCTCTCTCTCTCTCTCTCTTTGTATACGTGTGTGTGTGCGCATGCGTGCGTGCGTGTATGTGTGTGTGTGTATGTGTGTTAAGCTCGGAAAATACCTTCTTTTTATTTCTATAAAAATCTCGACACTATAACTTGCACTTTAACAATACTTAATACTGCAAACTTTCAACGATGATATATATATTTACGTTGTCATTATCATTGTCTTTGCCTTTATCGACAGCGATTAATGTGACTCTTACTGTCCCTTTGCTTAACTGCAATTTACCTAACTGCTACTTAAATGTTATATCTAACAAAGTAAAAGAAAATGGATTATTGGTATATGAGGTTCGACTTCTATTGCCATATTACCAGCATAAACCTCTTTTATTATTGAAAACATAAAATTAAATAGATTATTTCTGAAGCATCCCGTTTCCGATGGCATAATAAAAATTCGTGTTTCACAATGACGAAAATGCATAGACAACGGCGGTGACTATGTGCCAAAAAAGTGTTTTTACCAGAAAATCTGTTCTATTCAACATAATTGTTTTCTCTATCGGGAATAATTTCGGTAAAAATTAATAGGTTTTCCTTTTGGATCATTCTCTCTCTCTCTCTCTCTCTCTCTCTTTCTCTCTCTCTCTCTCTCTCTCTCATATATATATATATATATATATATAATGGTTAGTCAATTAATAAGGGGGATTTTTTTTAAAAATTGATCCGTAAAAAATCTGGAAACTACTGACCTGCCCGTATATTTTAGAACATAACTTAGATATTTAAAGAAATATGGTGTTTCCAGCTCACAAGACTCTCTTTGTCTCATTTGTTGCTCTAAAGAAGACACAAATCCACTGTATGAATAGAAAGCAAATTAACCTTTCACTTTACAAAGAAACGTTCCGTAGATTACAAAACTGAAAATTCAAGTTTGAATTTTTTTTATGTTGACTACTTCGTGTACAAAGCAATTTCCAATTGGGAAAGAAAGTAATTGTTTGGATTTCGTAACCGTATTTCGAGGCTTACTAGATTCATATGGCCATCTGAATAGATAGATGATAAAGAATTAAGTCAAACATACTAGAGCAAGTGAAGGTATCCTATTATTGTCACCTTGAACAACACTAAACTAACATTCATAAATGTCTACATGTGCACTTTGCTCCCGCAGATTTTTAGTAAACTTATCTGACTGATCAGTCTTGTTGTAATGACTAATCTACATAGAGGTCACACTTATTACACTTTGTATCAAATAGTATTTAAGCATCCAAGAGTTCAATTAAACCATGCACCAGTGCCCTTTCTTTCTGAAGTGTTTAAATGTGGCTAGATTGTCGATGATGTTGCTCATACATTTGTTTCTAACTGGATATATATAACGTACATAAGTACATATCGAATCCTCATTGCAATGAAATAATTGATTTTATTTTCTTTACAATCTTTTTTGTTTTTACTGTTCATATATTTTTATGCAAGTTGTTTTTGTTTTAGAAAAAGTCTAAAAAAAGTTTTCTGTAATTATTTTCAGACTCATTAATAGATTTATGTCATTACTGAGAGCAATTATCGTTTATTAACGACTTTCTCATTGATCTTTACATTTTTCTTTACATTATTTTCAAAAAAATTGAAACTAAAATAATTGGGATGGATTGTTATACGCTTTCAAGCAAAAGATCATAAAAAAAAAGACATACACTGACCATATCCAACATTTAAACAGTCAATAATTTTACTGGGATTTTCAAACGTCCCAGTCGGCTGGGACTATAGAAAACGCCCACTGACTCTCTGAAAAGGAATAATACCCACCCAACGATTTTTGTTTCTTTGTTTAGTGGCATATCAACCTTTGTAGGTTATTTAATGCCAAAGCCATTCTCCTAAAAGAACAGTAGTGGTAGTATTCAATCCATAGCTGAGAGGATAAGGGGGTTCATACCTTCCCCAAGGGTATTTGCCCGAAAGTGAACGTAATAGTGCGACTGGAATTCGAACTCGCTTACTACGATTCTGCAGTCTATCGCTTTAACCATTACACTACGAGGACACCCCCACCCAACGAGTGTCCTGTATATGACACTAAACCATCGCATAGTGGAGCTTCGGTCTTAGAGCTTTGGTGAATGTGGAGTACCCCTTTATCCCTATTACACCCAGGTTCACTTTGAACCGTACAGGTAATATCTATATGGGCTCCATCTCTTGGTCAAATATAACTGTTTCTTCATTTACTCTACTTGAAATCGTCTAACCATGCGCAAACAAATGATTAATATTAAACTGAATTAGTATTGGATATCGTCCAGTCGGCTGGAGTTATAGAATACACCGACTGCTCCTCTGCAGAGGGGTAAGACCCCTCAGCGAGTGTCCTAGATATGACACTAAACATTCTGATTGTGAGGTTCCAGTAATGCTGGAGCTTTGGGTAATGTGGAACACCTGTTCATTGCCATCACTGTCAATTCCACTCTCGCCCGGATTGATCGCACCTGATAGTATCTATGGAGCAAATAGAATTAAACTGTGTACTTATTAGAAAGTTTGAAACTAAACTGCGTTCTCATGCTAAACTGAATTGTTTGAAATAGAACTGTTTTTGACATTGAAACTGTACTTACGCTAAACTGAATTGTTTGAATTTGAACTGTTTGACTAAACTGAATAGTTTAAGATGGAAATGTTTTTGTCAATTAAAATGTGTACTCATGCTAAACTGAATTGTTTGAAATAGAAATGTTTATTTGTATAAAAATGGTTTTGGCATTAAATAAGCTTCAAAGGTTGATATGTCATAAACCCAAAAATCTAACTAACCAATTAGTATTGGATAGAAATGTTTAAAACCAATCTATAAATAGAACTATTAGTGTTTGATTGCAGTACTTGAAACCATTTAACTGTGCAAGCTATAAATAGCAATACTTGAAAGCTTTTAACTCTGTGCAACCTTTTAAAGTATGGCTCTCTTCAAAATACTACATACAAAGTATTCTTATACAAATCCCATATATATGTATATATATATATATATTGGCCTAATGAGTAGAGTGTTCGCCAATGGTCCGGGAGACAGGGGTTCAAACCCAGTTAGAGTCATACTAAAGACTCAAAAAATGGTACTTGATGCCACTTTGCTTAAGACTCAGCATTATAAGGTAAGGATCAAGGGTAAAGTGGAGCAATCCAGGGAAAGAATTAGCAGTGTTGCAGCTATTGAAAAGGGAGCCTTTGGATCATCCTTGACTATGGATGCCAACTTTACTCAAACATATATATGTGTGTGTGTGTGTGTGTATGTAGTTAGGCAGCAGTCTTTCATTTAAGCATGCTTGATTAAACAATGAAGACACATGTTGTCTATATCATTCTATTAAGTTCATTTCAAGTTTCCTGATAGGTGTCTTCGTTTCAGGTTGGAATCGGTGGAAGAATTTACCAAAATTGTCCTATTATAGGCCATAATCAGGGGTTGCTTGCATGTGTAAAGACTATTTTAAAAGAGTTTTGAAAGTTTTAAGGGTTTTTATAATATAAAAAAATTACGTAAACACAGAGTTGGATAAAACTGAGATGCTGATGAATTTAAAAACAGAACGCTGTCAACGGAAATAGAATATTATCAAGACATATGGAATATTAAAGAAAATAATAGCATTTCAAAACTTTATCGCTATTTTCAAAATTAATTCTAATGATTTTAGTTTATTTTGGTTTTTATATATAGGGCTTCTAGGATCTATAGCCATAGCTTATTTATTTCGTGTGCTAGTATAGAGGAGTTTTCAACCAGAATTTCTCGAAATTTGGATTTTGGAATAGAGTGGGTTTTAAGATGTAAAGGTGGGGAGCTAGAATCATTAAGGTGCATTGTAAGTCGTCTAGAAAGAGTTGTAGTGGTATGAACAACGTACGTATTATTTTCTTTGGAGACACGGTCTCCCAAGGGACATTTGAACATATATACAACATTTGTTTTATCAAGATGTTCAGTCGAGATGGAAGTATTATTGGAAATAATTAGGTTGGAGTTTTTAAATGTGTAGTAAATGATAAGTCTTACTTTTTTGGTAGGATCGGGAGGGAGAGCAGTTTTTGGATAAGGCTTTTTAATATATGTTCATCTATCTTATAACTATTATGAAATAGAGTTTTGTAATATAGGACTATTGACTGTTTACGGTCTAGGATATTGTCTATATTATTTTGTTCAGTTTTATTAATGAAATGTTTGATTTCTGTATAAGCAATAAGTAAGTAAATTTGGCGATCGTAGTCGAGGATGACTCGAAAGCTCCATTTTTATTAGCTAATACCCCAAGGTGTATGGGGAGGGTGCAACTCCTTTTCCTGGATACCTCCAATTTACCCTTGATTCATACCTTATAACGCTGAATGTTAAGCAAGGAGGCATCAAGTACCATTTTTTGAGTCTTTGGTATGACTCGACCTGGGATTGAAACCCGGTGTACAAGATTATAGGTGAACACTCTACCCACTCATCAATTTGGCAATAACCAACAAGGGTTGATATGTCATAAAACTTAACAAAACAACCATAGCTATGCATATTGTCATCAGCGTAAGACATATATAATGACAGCAACGTACAACTGACCTAATTGGGAGAATTATTTGGAAGTCAGCTACTCTAAAAGTAATGGTAGATAAAGCCTACTGCCCCTGAATTGTTAAAGCATATGTATGAACCTTACTTCATGAGTTTGAGACAACGTATACATCTTGGGACAGCTATTACTCAGTAGTATTCAAAAGGTTGCCGTTTATCCAAGAAAAAGACCACCAGAATCATTTGCCTTTATTTTCCTCTCTCTCTCTCTCTCTCTCTCTCTCTCTCTCTCTCAATATGCATTGTTAACTAACTAATAATGGCAGTATTGTTAAGATAGTTTTATGATTAAGTATTTTTACAATTATAAATATTTTTGAAAATCTTCTTTAATCTATTTTCTGTCCCAGTCGGCAGGGGCTGGAGAATACACAGACTAAATTTCTGTTGAGGGCTTAATGCTGGAGCTTTGGGGAATGTGGAGCACCTCTTCATTGCCACTCTGGCCCGGAGTGGTAGTACCCTGAAAGGGTCTTATCAATGGGTCAAAAAGAGCTAAACTGCGTACTCATGATAAACTGAATTACTTGAAATAGAAGTGTTTTGATATTCAAACTGCGTAATTATGTTAAACTGAACTGCTTTAAATAAAACTGTTTTGATATGTAAACTGTGTAATTATGATAAAGTGAATTGTTTGAAATGGAATTGTATTTGTATGCAATTTGTATGCAATTGAAACTAAATTGAAACTATATTTTCGTTAAACTGATTTTTTTTAAATAAAACTGTTTTGACATTTAACTGTGAGTAAATAAAATATATCATTATACTAAAGTGAATTGATTGAATTAGGACTGTCTGACTAAACTGAATAGCTTGAAATAGAAATGTTTTGACAATTAATCTATGTGCTCATGGTGAACTGAATTGTTTGAAATAGAATTGATTATTTGTATAAATAATTAGGCATTAACTAACCTACAAAGGTGTTGAAATGATAACACGACTCGGAAATGAGTGATAAAAATATATTGAAAGAAAGCAGTACATACATAAACGGTAGCTGGGAGACACCTCTCCTCAGCTTAACACAATCATGGACATTACATCCGTTCTTGGTGACGGCTCGCCGAGACAGCGTAAAAGAGAGCTTAGCCGGTATGTGTCACATGAGGGTGAGTCCATCTATAGGGGAGACACCCCAACAAAAGGTTGATATACTATAAAACCCAAACAATCAAACAAAATTTAATCTATTTTTTAATTAATTATAATGTTATGTTTTTTTACTAAAACGAAGCAACGGTAGAAAAGATCTATCAGTCGTTTGCTTGACGATGAGATCCTTAGTAGTCCATTCAAAAAAAAAAAAAAAAAAAAAACTCCTCCTAGATGTGCGTTCGTATTTCATTTCAATCTTCTTTCTTTTCCGATTTTATGCAGATTAATTCAACTGCTTAAAGTCTCGATTGGATAAGGCAAAAGAAAAATCCTGTTTTGTTAAAATACTTCATCTTATAAATAACATTAGAATAGTGAATATACTTATTATTTTTAACGAGCCGGTTGGATTTGAGAAAAAAAGTTTGATCGTTAATACGTGAATCAGTTCCACTTGCTTTTGAATAAAGAGAAAAATACTCGTATTTCTTGATTTTCGTGCATTTTCCGTGAATTAGTTTGTTTGTTCGATTCTTACAAGATGCTCAAAAAATTTAGTTTGGCTAATTGAGTTGTTATGTTGGTCTCTTTTACATTCAATATTTCTAGTGATTTGTGATAATGATAAATATTACTGATCGAGTCACATTTTATGAATATTCAAATAATTGAACCTGGTATGTTCCTTCCCACCCAGCCTAATTTACCGCTGAGCTGATATTCGATTTTGGTTTCTTTTTTTTTCTAATGGTATATCAACCTTCGTGGGTTATTTCAGACAAAAACTATCCCTATAGAACAACAGAAGTGATATCATTAAACAAATATTAGGAGAATAAAAGAGTTTCCGGCTCATTGGTCTAGTGGGTAGAGTATTCGCCGAATGCCAGGGAGACCAGAGTTCAATCCCCGGTCGAGTCTTACCAAAGACTTAAAAAATGGTACGTGATACTTGCTTGCTTAACACGCAGCATTAAAAGGTACGTATCAAGGGTCAAGAGGAGCAATCCAGGGGAAGGAGTAGCACCCTCCCCTACACCTCCGTGTAGTAGCTGTTGAAAATAGAGCCTTCAGGTCACTCTAGACTACGGTCGTTAACTTTACTTACTTATTTGTCCGAAAGTAAACGTAATTGTGCTACTGGTATTCGAACACGCTTCCTGCGATGTCAGTGTCTTGCACGTTTGCCACTACGCTACGAAGACTCCCAATATTAATCAGTTAAAATAGCAAAGTAATAAAATAATAGAAAGTATCTGGGGTTTCTTGAGATTTTCAGGCTGGCTTTCTTCGAAAAGAGATACAGCCTTGCCTCTTTCCAGTTTTATACATTAACTGCGACGCATTTTTTCAATTAAAGTAATGTTGCATCTTTGTTCCCCACAGGATAGTCGTTGGTATCCATCAAACTGATAAGCTTTTATCCCCCACCACTTCCCATGACATCGCTTAATATTTATCTGAAATTGATAATAAAGTTCAAATAAATGCACGTGATAAAATATTTTGGTGTTCTCGTCGCAATTGATTTTGAGACAAATTGAAGTCTCACGAGAAGTGTTAATGTTTACAGTGCAGTTTCCTATCATCTTCCTTCAGGTCGGCTGATTTTAAAACTTCCTTGGCTATCAAGAGTATTTGTTGAGGATGGACTTTTAGCTCATTACTTGCTGGGTTTTCCATCTATCTTCCTTTCCCTCTCTCGTCCTTTCTTTTTCTGTTTGTCTATCTATCTATCTATCTATCTATCTATCTATTCATACTAGTACAATCATGTATATGTCTAAAATGTTTTTATATACATGCCACTGGCGTGTACACAGGCACACTCACAGATACATACACACACACAAATATATATATATATATATATATATATATATATATATATATATATATATATATATATATATATATATGTGAGAGTCCTTCAGTCGATAAAGCGAGTGTTGCCCAAGTAGTTGACAATAGAAAGCACTGTTCATAGTTGCACTTTTTTCAAGTAAAGCAATAGTCATGTGTCCTTTCATGTTCCAGGAAACAATTAGCATGGCCTTCTTTACTGACTGCTACTCTCAGAACATTTTTTTCTTGATTCAGTCCCGTCGCGGAAAACACATTTTTACCAAATTTGAAAACATATTTTCACAAGACATACATATCGCACATTCTTCTGTAGATTTTACATTGTTTTCATTTCTGAAACCAATTAGTAGATGACAGAAATCTGTCCGAGCGTGGAGCTCCCTGTTTGATTTTCCGCCATTTTCAATTGCTTTATACCAACTATTTTTGTTAGATTAAAATAATTTTAGCTATAAGATAATTATAAACAATATAAAATTTATATTTAAAAAATCTAAAAAAAAAAAAAAAAAAAAAAAAAAAGAAGTTTTTTTTTTTTTTTAAATAAAATCCATTTATTGAATGAACCTCGGATATCTTTGCACATACAAATATATGATGTAAATATATGATACAAGTATGCGATATAAATATGTTATATAAATATGTACACTAGTGACATAGAATAAAATTTAGATTGCGACATGCTTCTTTTCATTTCTTACCATAAATCCAACTATAAATAAATATGATCAACAGATACTCATTCGTCATATTCATAGGAAAAAAAGGATTTAATGAAGGCTTATGAAGAAATAAGTACACGCCAATAATTATGTAACGAACTACAGATTTGATCCTGAAACATACTGTGTCCTTTAAGCACTCCCAAAGAAGAAAAATAAGAATTCTGCTCTTAGCGTTTCCGTAAACAGTCATTTTCTTTATCCTTTAACTGTGGAGCTTTCTGAGAAAGTGTTGCTGCAGCTCACACTGTTAAAGGTGTTCGTATAATTTGAAATAAGGATCCATTGGCCATTGTTAGACCAAGACGATTTATAAGATAAACACATTTTCTCTCCCTCATTCTGCGACGAAATAAAGTGGTGTTATTTCCCAAATGAACAGTATGTTGTGTTTGTCCATGAAAACCACTACAACAGAATTTCATTAAACTTTGGACAAGCTTTGTGTATATAATATTTGGTTCGTGATGATTAAACGAAATATCTGTTGGTTTTGCATGACCAGGATATATGTTACTCACACACACACACACACACACACACACACACACACACACACACACACACACACACACACACACACATATATATATATATATAGACACACATATGCACAGATATATCTTGCCCAGTCGGCTTGAGCTATAGAATACACCGACTGCAGCTCTACAGCAGGGTAAGCTCCCCCCCCAATGAGTGTTCTGTTTATGTCACAAAAAATCTGATGGTGAGGTTCCAGTGATGCTGAGGCTTTGGGGAATGCGGAGCATCCCTTCATTACCATTGCCCCCAGGTCCACTCTGGCCTGGCGTAGTTGCGCCTGATAGGGCCTTATCTATGGGTTAAATAGCACTAACGGCATACTTATGCTAAACTGTTTGACTAAACCGAATTGTTTGAGATAGAAATGTTTTTGACAATTATACCTTACTTACATTCAAACTGCGTGCTTATTCTAAACTGAATTATTTGAAGTGGAATTGTTTTTTGACATTGAAATTGTACTTACACTAAACTGAATTGTTATATATAGAACTGTTTTGATATTTAACTGTGAGTAAACAAAATCTGTAGCTATACTAAACTGAATTAGCTGAATTAGAACTGCTCGACTAAACTGAATAGCTTGAAATAGAAATGTTTTTCACAATCAAGCTTTACTTACATTTAAACTGCGTATTTATCCTAAACTGAATTGTTTGAAATAGAACTGACTATTTGCATAAAAATGGATTTGGCGTTAAATAACCTGCAAAGGTTGATATGCCAAAAAACCACATCTAAGCAGAAAGCTTCATAAATTGATAAACTAGTGTTGTGAAAAGAGCAACTGGACCTCCAACAAAAT
Source organism: Sepioteuthis lessoniana (assembly GCA_963585895.1). Classification (NCBI taxonomy): domain Eukaryota; kingdom Metazoa; phylum Mollusca; class Cephalopoda; order Myopsida; family Loliginidae; genus Sepioteuthis; species Sepioteuthis lessoniana. The sequence continues at coordinate 76,401,885 of OY757910.1, read as the reverse complement.
TTACAAACAAATTATTTTTTTTATTGATAAAGAAATATATTTTCGTGAAAAATTGCCCTAGATAGAAAAAAATAGCCATAGTGAAAATTTTAAGATTAATCAGGATGATTTTAGAAAGAATAATAAGAAAAAGAATTCAAGAGAACAGTTTAGGGAACCATCGGATGAATCACTCTATATAATGTAATCTGTACATCGATATTTTATCATCAGTGAATATATTCTGAGCAAAGATTCTTTTTGTCAAGGGGTGTCCTTGTGGGGTAATGGTTAAAGCGATGGACTGCGGAATCGTTGTAATCGAGTTCGAATTCCAGTCGTGCTATTACGTTCACCTTTCGGGCAAATACCTTTGGGAAAGGTATGAACCCCTTTATCCTCCCAGCTATGGGCTATTTAAACCTTAGCTTGGAGAATAATGGGGTTCATACCACTACTGTTCTTCTGTGAGAATGGATTTGGCATTACATAAACTACAAAGGTTGATATGCCGTTAAACAAAGAAACAAAACCAAACCTCTTTTTGTCAAAGGCTGAAATGAGAAGATGGTAATAAGCGAAGATGCACAAGTAGCCATAACAAACAATGAAAATATATATTTTATTAGGTTTTTTGGGAGGAGAATGGCAAATCCATATCGATGCCAATGCAACCTGTGCCCAATCTTGATGATTGATGGAATGATCTTAACGGCATGTCAATCTGTCTAATGATATTGAATGTCAAGTAAAAATACACTTTCTGCTTCTCTCAATTACTGATCATTATCTGAAAACAACTCAACAATCACTTAGGATTTTGTAGTTAAACGATGCCAAAGATAAATTATGGTGTATGAATTAGTTTAGTTCCTAGAAGGTCAAGGATGGAGTCTTCATGGCGAAGTAGTTTTGTTTGGTTTGTTTTGGTTTTATGGCATATCAACCATTATAGGTTATTTAATGGCAAACCGATTTTTATACATATATACAGTTCTATTTCAAACAATTCATTTTAGCATCGGTACGCCGTGTAAATGTCAAAAAAGTTGTATTTCAAACAATTCAGTTTAGCATAAGTACATTGTTTAGTTCTATTTGACCCATAGATACGACCCTATCAGGTATTACCACTCCGGACCAAAGTGGACCTTGGAACGATGGCAATAAACAGGTTCTTAGCATTCCCTACAGCTACAGCAATACTGGAGCCTCATCATCAGATTGTTTAGTGTCATATTAGGACACTCGTTGGAGGAATCTAACTCTTTTGCAGAGATGCAGTCGGTGTATTCTGCATCCCCAGCCGAGTGGGCCGAGTGGCGAAGTGGGTAACATGCTGATCGTAGAAAGCGAGTTCGAACACTATTACGTTCACGCGTGATTACGTTCACTTTTGGACTAATACTCATATGAAAGTTATGAAATCCTGTATTGTTCTCCAGCTGTAGGTTAAAGAGCACTACTACAATTCTTATACAAGGATGGCTTTTGCATCAAATAACCCACAAAGGTTGATATTCCATTAAAATCAAAGAAACTAAACCAAACGAAAAGAACATGTCCACGGCAAGATATATTACTTGAAGTCTTGAAGTAATGGGCCATTTTATCTGCAAATATCTTGAGAGCATCTCTCTCTCCCTCTCTCTTTTCTCTCTCTCTCTCTCTCTCGTTCTCTCTCTCTCTCTTTTTCTCTCTTACAAAGATGGCACTAAGCAGCTCGTTACCCAAGTTGAAACTAAGCAAATGGTTTGGTTGATTTGCTTGATTAATTCCATATCAACTTTCGTGGCTTAGTGTACCTTTTGCTTTTGGTTTTCTAGGTAGTAATTTCTATTTTAAGTACCTTCACAACAAAAGTGCTGAATCCTTCATTGATAAATTTATTGATTTCACACAAATGGCCGAATGAATAGCGACTTGCGGGTCGGCATATATTTTGTGGCGTTTCCAAAGAATCATTCTATATCTCTCCAGGAAATATTTCCTCGTGAATTTCTATGCCTCACAAATACCCTGAATTTTTTTGTTATTACTCTCTCCTTAAATTGCTTGAAATGATACGGATTTATATGCTTTCTTTTTAGTTGTGATGCTTTGGATTTTATTAGTTCTTTCCTTAGAGCGTTTACTAAAGTGGATTTCTTCATCTCTAAAATGTTAGTTTTTTTTCGGCGTTTTATTAGTTGCTCTGGAGTTATCGTTCTTTCTTTCTTTTTTTCTTTTTTTCTTTCTTTCTTTCTTTCTTTCTGTGTCAAAGTGACCAAGGTACAGTGAATGCAATTCCAGCAAGGATATGTTATCTGCAATATCCCCTCAAGCTAGGTGCAGCCAAAGATAATTCTTTGTCGCGAATATTCCATCTGCGATATTTGCTTTAGGCCACCAAAGTTGGTACCTCCGTTCTATCGTACACACACACACACACACACACACACACACACACACATATATATATATATATATATATATATATATATATATATTAGTGTATGTGTGCGCGTGTGTGATTTTTGGCATGCGTCTGTATAACAGATCAAGCATTTCTGCAACTAGTTCTCGGCTCTGATGTTGGCAAGGTTATATAAATGATCGGCAGTTGTCGATACAGCGGGGTTCCCGTTCTTCGTGACATTGATGATATGCAAGGGAAGGGTAAAGTGCTATCAGAACTTACCATTAATGTCATCATATAAGTTTTTGCCACGAAGGCATAGTGGTTGGGATTCGAATTTGTTCATCTCCTATAGGGTTTACTCCTACCATGGTTAGAGACCTCAATCTACCTTACTCATAATATTTCATTCATATATTTTCGTGTATATTGGATTCATATACACACATTTATTTGGAATTGGCTTGTGTACGTATATCTTTGATTGGAATATAAGTAAAGAGTATAGAATATTCTCCATTTTTCTTTTTTCTTTCTTTTTTTTTTTCATGACCAGAAAATGCCTGGATTATGGTTTTATGTTTTCCATTTTTAGAAAAAACTACTTAAGTGTATTGTTTATCGTTTGACTAATCATTGTTTTTCTTTCAGTTTTGTCACTTTGCTGATTGTGCAAGCGAGAAGTAAACCAACAAAGAATTTAAAAGCAAATTTAGAAAGAATTTTTTTTCAAAAAATATCAGTTAAAAGGAAGGTGTTAAACATAACAAAGTTCATTTTTCAATGTCAACACAAAATGTGTTGGAAATATTTTTATCTGAAAGTTATTCAAAATATTCTTTTAGTTTTATGATGGCGTGTCAGTTTTGGTGTCTTTTTTCCTTATTGCCAATCGACTGAAAACGTTCTTACAGAATCGTTAATAATTCAAAGACATATAATATATATATCTTCTTTTATTTATATATCGTTTTTATTATATTGACTAAAGATAATAATTCTTCTCTAGTTAAACGACGCAGCAAAAATTCTGAATAATCAAATAGTTTTTTATGAATTCACATAATATTGATGAGGTCTGGTTTCTTTGTTTAAAGGCACATAGACATTCCCAGTGTATTTAATGCCAAATTCATCCTTGTAGAAGAACGACTGTAGAACAATGTAACCCATAGCTGGGGGTGGGGGATAAAGACAGGTTCATACCATTCCCAAAAATATCAATCCGAAAATGAAAGTAAATGCATAACTGGAGTTCGAACTCGCTTACTACGATATCGCAGTCTCATTGGGCGCCCCATTCATTCCGCCTTGTGCCACATCGAAACAAAGAGCTTTGTAAATTACTACTACGATGTCGCAGTCCAGAAGGTTAGCCACTACGTTACGATGAAAGGCCAAATCTATGTCAGACTTGCATCTACCTATCAATCGGACAGTTCATATTCGTCTCTCATTCTTTTCACTGATCTAACTTTCGGAAAACAAAGGAAAAAAAAACCCTTTTTGTTCTGAAAGGAAAACAAAGATCTAAGAAAGGTGTGTGAGAATCAGTTATTTCTTTCTGTGAGATCACTGATTAGTGAATTAGTGCCCAGAAGTTCATGTTTGCCCAGTTTAGTGAAGGCCGACCAAATTTGATATAAAAAAGACATAAAAATAACTATTTTAGGCTCTAACACTGATTACTGACTCTGCTTGGAAATACGCTATCTCAGATAACAAACAAGCCGGTTCCTCCAGCACATGCTACGTAGCATTCCAACATACACACACACACACACACGCACACACACATATATATATATATATATATCAAAAGTTTTTTTCGGAGCCTTCTCCTATATATACATACGCCCACACACACACACATATATATATACATTGTGCGTGTTTTTACGAGGAACACTCTGAAAGAAAAACCTTCGATCTATTTCCATGGCAATATACCGGGGTGATAATAACACTACTCTATAGAGCAAGTTTTCTGTAAAAAATCAATTTTTTCGGTATAATCACAGACGTTGTCCATGAATTTTTGCTTATGAGGAATGCAACCACACCCTGTTCTTTCAAGGTTCATTGCAAATGTTATGACACCCATTTCTTTTTGTTAGTCCCCACCGTCAGATGTGAATATTGATCATAGTGTAGTATAAGTTGGACGTTCCTAAGAATACCTATAACTTTTGCTTTGTTACAGTTATTATCTAAGAGGTAGTTTGAAAAAAAAAACATCCGGGTTTATCTTTCATCGCCTCTGGCAGGTCTTCAGGGTTACATCCCGTATCCTCACAGAGCTGCTGTATGTATGTTCGAGTGGGTCGTCCTACATTTGCTCGGCCATATGTGGGGGTCCATGGGAGTACATCGCTTGTGAGCTCGTCCCTGCATCTCCAGTAGTGTCCTGCATATCTGGTTGGTCTAACTTGGAAAGTTTTTGTGATGGGAGGTAGGTGGCCGTATAGTTGGTGCTCCAGGACTTGTTCAATATTGCTCGCAGCATTCTTGTATAATTGCCGTCTAGCTTTTTCTCCAGCCCTAGCGAATGAATTAACGGTGGCCATCTGCGTAATGCAAAGCTCTTCTAACGAATAGAGAACTCTGGTATCCGATAACACAAAATGTAACCAAGCGAAAGCAAAAACATATGTGTTATAATTCCTGAGCAGACGTATGTCGCTATAATCACTAAGCGGTTAGATGCCATGTCTAAGCTAAAGTTAGGCGGGTTTCGATCCCAGCTTGAAGTGTCCTGAGTGTCTAGCCACACTGAAGAGTTGCGATACAACGAAACAGTCTGTCTGTGGATGACAATATATATATATATATATATATATATATATATATATATATATATATATATATTGAAATGATAGATTGTGGGGAATCTGATATTATGATAGAAATATGTGGAAAGTTGGATAAATGAAACACTTAAAACAAATTTAGAGAGACGATATTTCATTCTTTTATTTCATTTTTAAGAACTTTCTCAAATTGAAACTGTTTTCTGAGTTTTTCTATTTATTAGCAAATGAGGAACATGATAAGATGACGGAGAAGATAAAGGTGAAGCAGGAAGAAGAGAATTTAGAGTCAAATGTATCAGGTCTCATTAAAGATTTTTGATTGTATGAAAGTGGAAATAATTTTAATAGCCAATGTCTGCCACATCACATTATAGTCAATGTCTTTCGACGAAACAAGATATGCCGAAACCCCTTTCCCCTACACCTTTTCCCCTATTCATTTCCTATCAGCTCACTAAAATTATTTCCGCTTTCATATTTTAAAAAACTTTAATGAAACCTGAGACATTTGACTCTAGACTCTCCTCTTCTTATCACTACCCCTTTATCCTCTCCAACGTCTTATCATGTTCCTCATTTGCTTATAAATAGAAAGACTTAGAAACCGTTTCATTTTGAGAAAGTTTTCAAAAAATGAAATAAAATAACGTAATATCGCGTCTTTAAATCAGTTTTAAGCATTTCATTTATCTAACTTTCTAATATATATATATATATATATATATATATATAATAAAAAATTCTCCATATATATATATTTATATATATATATATATATATAGAGAGAGAGAGAGAGAGAGAAATGGTTGATTTTCTTAAATCTGCCAAGGCTTTTAGAGGATCTTCTTTTTCCTTTTTTCATTTAGATATTCCAATATAGTCAAAGTCTTTGATGAAACTGGATATGCCTGAAACCTTTGCCCACACCACTCTAACATACCTATCTTTATCTCTCTCTTTCACTTCCCTTGCATTTCTCTTTCTCAGAACCTACAACTCCTCCTCATCTTCTCCATATTTCTCTCTTTCTCACTGAAATTATTCTCCCTCTGCATGTCAAATGATGAAAATTGATACGCTTGACGGTGCTCACCTTATTCATCTGCGCAGATGATCACAATAAAAACCTATAACCCCTACCATCACACTCTAGCCTATATCTTTTTCGCTCCCTTTCTTTCCTTTTCTGTCTCCTTTCTTTAGAGCTTTTCCTCCTTTTATATTTCCATATTTTTTATCATTATCTTATCTATTTCCTCAATTAAAGAACTCTTAGAAAAACTCGTTTTCATTCTGATGAAGTTCTGTTTCAATTATGAACGAAATTTTACTGAATCCGTTGTCAGTGTCAGTCTATCAACTTTTCCACTTATTTTTATCATATATATATATATATATATATATGTTTGTGTGTGTGTGTGTGTGTGTGTGTGTGTGTGTGTGTGTGTGTGTGTTTGTGTGTGTGCGTGTGTGTGTGTCTGTGTGTGAATGTATAAATTTATATTGAATATTTAGAAAACTATTTGGGTGACTTTGATCCAACTTGACATTACTACTGATCCGTCAATGATACGCTGGTTCTGTTCGGTGTATTTATCATTTTCACGAATAAAGAAGTAGTAGATTAGTCATGTCTCTCGCAGTGTTATATTTGGCAAAACCTGATAATAATCAGATCTTTTAACACCCACGACAGATTTGATTTGCTTTACTACAACTTCTAGTCTTCATGAAAGCTAAAATCATGTTGACGCGATTAAAGAAAACAAGATGTAGCAGGTGATGGTAATTCCGGAAGAAGACATTGAAGATTTTGAAAGGTGAAAAGAAGGTTGGAATAAGTGCTTGAGACAAAGATTAGTTTGTTTTTTTTTTTGTTTTTTTTTTTTTTTGGTTAAGATTAAATAGCCTGATTCTTTTCGGTAAAATACAGAGTAGAAAGAAATTGGTAGGCTTGTATTTATGAATACTTTGTATATATATATATATATATATACTCCCCTACCCCTGTAAGGTTGAGCTCTCTGGCGAAGAAGTAATCGTGTTGCCATTAGCGTTTATTGCAAGCCTCTTCATATATGAATTGAAGTCTCGGTAGCCTTTGAACGGATGTATGTAAACAATAGTAATTGAGATTCATAGCCGTTTAAAATTTACTTCGCAGTAAATGGTTCCTCGTGGCTGAATGGTTAAAAGCTTGACTGGGCGTTTGAGTCAACCGGGTTTCGATCCCAGCTACCGGAAGCTAATGTCTAGCCACACTGATGAGTTCCGATAGAACGAAACAGATCTGTCAGTGGATGACTATATATATATATATACATGTATATATATACATAGGTAAATATATTAGATTTTAATTATATTTGATTGCACGAAAGCTACCATGCAATTAAATTCATATCAAATATATAGAAAAGCTAATATATATATTTGCTTATTCTCATTATAGAATAGCTCTATCACAGATATTGAGCACTCTCCAAATTATTTGCATTTGCTTTACCACAAACCCACAATGTGAAATAGTGACTACAAACACAGTAATTATCATGATGTCGTGCCACCAGCACTGATATTCCTGGCCCTCTCTCGCCACTTCTCCCTATCATTCATCGCCTCTGGCAGGCTTTCAGGGCTACATCCCGTATCCTCACATAGCTGCTGGATGTATGATCGAGCTGGTCGTCCTGCTTTTGCTTGGCCATATGCGGGGGTCCATAGGAGTACATCACTTATGAGCTCGCCCTTGCTTCTCCAGTAGTGTCCTGCATTTCTGGTTCGTCTAACTTGGATAGTTTTCGTGATGGGAGGCAGGTGGCCGTATAGTTGATGCCTTATGGGGTGATGCCGCCAGGACTTATTCAATATTGCTCGCAAATTCTTGTGTAATTGCCGTCCAGCTTCTTCTCCAGCCGTTTAGTTAGCGTCCAAGTAGTGCATCCATATAGTTGTATCGACACGACTGCTGCCTTCGTTAGCTGTGTGTCGATGTCTTTTTCGGTTGATGAGACGCTGCTTCCTAGGTTGGTGAATTTGTCTACCAGTTTCCGAGAGGTTCCGTCGAGTGTGGAAATGTCACCTGTTTGATTATAGCATATATATTCAGTTTTGTGTGCATCGACATGGAGTTCAATGCTTGCGGCGGCTCGTTCGAAACTATGCAGTTGTGTTTCGGCTTGGTTGGGTGTATTCGCCAGTAACGCTATGTCATCGGCTTAGTCGGCGTCGGTAATTGTTTTTGCGGGGTACCTTCTGGTTCTTTTCTTTTTCAGCTTGAAGCCGTTTTCTCTGATTTTATCAATCGAAAATCTAAGCACGTAGTCTAGACAGATGATAAAGAGGTATGGGGCTAGCGTGTCCCCTTGTAGCACTCCTGCTACAATGTCGAAGTATTCTGTGTCTCCATATATATATGTGTGTGTGTGTGTGTGTGTGTGTGTGTATAAACACACTCACACACACATGCATATATTCATGTGTGTATGTGAGAGAGAGAAAGAGAGAGAGAGAGAGAAAGAAAGAAAGAAAAAAAGAAAGAGAGAGAGAGAGAGAAAATAAAATAAACATAGTTAAGTAAGTTACCCGTGCGTAGTCAATGATATCCCGAAGGTTCCCGTTTCATTAACTACTACACCCAGGTGTAGGAGGGTGCAACTCTGTCCCCTGGATTGCTCCACTTACTCTTGATCCATGCTTTGTAATGCCGAGTGTTAAGCAACGACCAACAAGTACCATTTTATAATTCTTTGGTATGACTCGACCAGAGATTGAACCTCGGTCTTCGGGACCATTGGTGAACACTCCATTACAGATATTATACAAAAGTGATTTGTCTTGTTTGCAAAGACTAATCACTTCAACTTCAACTCCTCATCAAACGACCCTGGGCTCTCTTAAGGACTTTGGACAGTTAATCCACCAGTCAAAAACATGGTCGCATTAGGAATCAATTGTCAAGTTTAAATTGCTTCAGCTGAGCAGCTTAATCTTAAAATCTGCCTTTTTTCTTTAATCTTCTTGAAATCGTATTAAACTAAAGTTGGAGACAGAATTCCTGTTCTTTTCGTGTACAATTTTGTTTCAAGTGAACGATATAAACAGCTCGAAATGATTTATTCAATAAGATATAATCTGCTGTTTAAATAAACAAAACATTGCACAGGTAGGACTTGATAAACACATGTTCAATCTTCCATTCATTCCGTCGAATAAATAGAGTATATATGATGTGAAAGCCATCCTTGTAGAAGAACAGTTGTGGTATTACTTAACCCACACCTGGGAGGATAATGAAGTCTGTACCTTTCCCAAGGGTATTTGTCTGAAAGTAGACGTAATAGCGTGACTGGAATTCGAACTCGCTTACTACGATTCAACAGGACATCACATTAACCATTACATCACGAGGACACCACAGGAAAATTTTGCTATCCAAGTATAATAGTTCTATTTGTCACAGTCAACTGGTTTCATGTATTACTATCTTATGCTCATAATTCAATTTAATATTAACCCTTTATTTGCACACGGTTAAATGGTTTCAAGTGTTGTAAAAAATCAAACTGTTCAATTTGGCTAATTAGGTGGGACCTAACAGGTTCTACATCTCCGGTTCAGTTGGACCTAAGAGTAATGGCAAGGAAGGAGTATTCCACATTCCCAACGTTCAAAGATTGGAGCCTCAGTATCAGATATAGACTAATGTCATATAGATGACATTCGTTCGGGATTCTCACCGCTCAACTGAAATGCAATTGGCATTTTCTTCAGTTCCTGCCGATTACGTCATCAAAGAAGTAATTGCACTGGTATTTTAACCCTTTGATTTCATAAAGCTATGAAATGGGAAAAATAATTAAGTGACATGTCACGCAAAGGGTCATCAATTTATGGCTTTGTATTTTGAATTCACATCCACATAGCATAATGCAGATGGTGATTTTGCTGATTGAAGCCATTTATATGAGGGATACGCAGTTATTAACTGGAGGAGAAAGTGCCATTTTGGCATCATCATCTGTGGATTATAGAAAAATATTAGATATATATTTGACGACAATATAATTATATTCGATATGTATACATTTTTCTTACGCGAATATCAATTACTTATTTTTATTTTATCTGGGTTACTATATTTTATCCTTGGGCGTGTCTGTTTAATTTACTGCACAATATAAAAATCGAACTATATATATATATATATGTGTGTGTGTGTGTGTATGTGCGTGTGTGTGTGTGTGTGTGTGTGTGTGTGTGTGTAAAATCTCACCTGATGGAGACTTTGTTGATCGCACAGCTGTTGCAAAATGTTTAATGATGATTACTGTGGAATTTAAAAAGATCGTTAGGTTGAACAAATTTTATCTCATAAGCAACATCGAACGTAGCTTTTTTGAAAGAGTCGAGATCAGAGTGACATTTTTTCACATTTCTGAATAATCAGATATAGCTATTTTGTGGGTATCATAGCATGTTGAATAATAAATATTCTATCTCGCGTTTTATTAGAGTTTTTTTTAAATTTTGTTTAATAGATTAATCTTATACTGATCTTCATCAAGTGGCAGAATTTTTCTTTCGGAGAGTAATTGAAAGTAGCCATGATTTGTGTTAAGCCATGATTGTGTTAAGCGTACTTTTCTAAAATTGCTCGACTAAATCCCCAGAAGCTATATGTAATATATCATAACATGGTTGCCTGGAGGGTTGTTTTTATGGTGTATTAACACGTATTGGTTATTTAATGCCAAATACGGTTTATACACACACAACACGTACATACACACACACGCACACACACACATACACACACACACACACACACATATATATATATATATATATATATATATATATATGTGTGTATCTATATATAGATATATATAATTTGTAAACAAACAGTTTGTAGATAATATTTTTTGTGCTAGGGTCGTAGAATAAACTGACTGCATCTTTGCAAAGGACGAAGACTCCACCAACGAGTGTCCTGGATATAACACATAGCAATCTGATGGTGAGGTCCCATTAATGCTGGAGCTTTATGAAATACGAAGTACCTCTTCATAGCCATCGCTCCCTGGTCCCTTTTGATCTGGAGTGGTTGCACCTGCTAGGTTCTTGTCTATGTGTCGAATAGGACTAAACTGCGTACTTATGCTAAACTGAATTGTTTGTAATAGAACTGTTTATATGTATAAAAATAGATTTGGTATTAAACAATCTATAATAGTAGATATACTATAAAACCAAACCAAACCAAACCAAACCAAACCAACTAATATTATTAAATAAGCAAGAGTTTGTTATTGGCTCACAGTTAAACGGCTTCATGTATTGCTATTTAACACTAGTAATTCTATTTGACATGAATGGTTTCAAGTCTTGTAAATGGTTAAACATTACATTTGATCTATAAACAGGTACTACCACTCCAGTCCAAGGTAGACAAATGACTAATAGTAGTAACGGAGTAAAGGTGTACACGACATTCCCCAAAGTTCCAGGACTGGAACATCACAACAGATACAATTAAGTGTCTCATCAGGACATTCGTTATGTGGAGGTCTTATTCCTCTGCAGAAATACAGTTGACGTATTCTAACCCTGCCCAGCTCTATCATGATAGAAGAACTGGAAATTAGAAAAGTTCTAGTATAAAAAATTACTTAATGCTGATATAGCAGAGCAGGTATAAAACTGATAAATAGTATAATTATAATCAGTGGTTCAACTTTCCGGTCGTCTGCTCAATCTTCAGGTGGAAGTATGGGAAAAAGGGCCCGTCATAAGTCAATATAGCATGCAAAATTTGAATGGTGATTGTTTAATTAACAATGTGATACAGGTATACCTCGGATTACGTCGTTTCGAGTTAAGTCCTTCACGATTTTACGTCGTTTTGTCAAAAAATGTATGGACAAATAAAAATTAAGTTTGAGTCATTTTATTGAACTTTTCGTCCGTCTGCCACTAATGTTTAAGTCGTAATAACCAGAGAAGCTTTTAAAGCACATGAAATTGATTTGTACAATGAATGTAAATAAACAAATTGAATGTAAGTATTGGTAAATTTAATACAAATTAGTTTATTTTCAACTATCACAGAATTATTTTAATAACTGTATTTGTTACTTAACCTTACAAAATAATTTTATTTTATAATATCTTAGACCAAATCACATTCACAAATAAAGAGTGTGCAATGTACTGTCAAGATCGCCAAATTGTAAACATCTACCTTTACCAGTATGTACATACATATATTAGCAAATCCAGATTACTTTCCTTTCCTTACTCTATTAAAAACTTACATTCATTTGTTCGTAAGCTTAAAATAGCTTCTTAGTGGTCATACATTATTTAAAATGCATTTATAAATAAAACGCAGAACTGGAAATGGTTATTTGTAGTTTGGTCTAGTTACAAGTAAATTCGGAGACTAGTAAATTTGACTTGAGTCTCATCTCGACTACAAGGGAAGAATATAATCCCAAGGATAATCACAAGTATCAAAAGATATACAACAGTGCCACTGAACTGAATGGGAAGAAATTGATAGTATAAAAATAATCCCAGCTTCACTAAAATAAGACACTCCAACATTAAAAAGTTATCTAAATGTGTGTGACAAATAAAGGCCGTAAAGGACAAACCTCCGATGTTAAAATAGGATATTGCAGAAAAGACCAACATGCAGAAAACAAATTGCTAAACAAAAGGAGCGAATTATCATCCAATTGTTGGCATGCCTTGATTCTTATAAAATCCCATAATATATTTTTGACTGTTAGAGAAAAACAATTAACACTTTTTTTTCTTTCGTTTGAATGCCACGTATATCAACACCTTATCAAGTTTTTTTTCATGTAAATGTCTCGCGATCCAATATCAGATCACTCGACTATACGTTATATAGACAGGCCACTTTTTCACAATCTTGTCTTAGAGATTGTGTAAAACACGTGAAACTTGACTATTATATACATATCTACATACACACACACACACATATATATATATACATATATGTGTGTGTGTGTGTGTGTGTGTGTAGAAGTGTGTGTCTTGCTTAAATATTTGGTTTCTCTCCGTTCTTTTGTTTTCGATCGATCGATCTGATTTATAATCGTAATCTGAAAATTAATATGACTGCCTTTTGCACGTACACAGATTGTGGGTCAGTGAAAGGTTTCATTCACCGCTGTGATAATTTTTCTTGGGATAAGATGTTTCTACTTTTGATTCCGGACGGACAAAGACGACAAAGAAAGTCTGTTTCGTGCCTACAAATCCGATAGGTCATGCCACGATATTTTCTATGGAAGCTTGACACTGTGAAATAACGTTTTCTTTGCCGTGAATTATGAGATGATCAGATTTTCTCATAAAACAATATGATTTTGCATCAACTCATCAACTTTCTCTCTCCCCCACAGAGACAAGCGCCTATATATATATATATATATATATATGATCTGTTATCATTATATATTTTGTGGATATATGTTTTATGGATATAAGGGTTTGTGCATTTAAGATAGGATAGCGTAGATATAGAATCAGTGGGACGAGGGGCATACGATATGTTTCCAGACTTTTTTCGTATGGGCATTTAAAATGGTTGTAGACTCTTGAAAATTCAGTATGTTATTGGTATACATCTTATGGGATGACTGTAAATTTTTATGATCTCAGGTTTAAATGAACAACTACAACAGGAATTGGAATATACCATACTAAAACCTGATTGTCACAGCTGGTGAATTTCAAAAATGCAATCTGACACTTTAGAAGAACGATATGCCATAGAATTGTGTTTTAAACTTGGAAAAAATGCCACAGAAACGTATGGAATGCTTTAGACTGCTTTTGGAGCATCTTGCATGAATCGAGCATCAGTTTTTGAGTGGCAAAAGAGATTCAAGGAAGGCAGGGAGTCTGTGAGGGATGACGAAAGGTATGGGAGGAGTAAGCAAGTCAATACACCAGAGTTGACTGGCCAAAGGGTTAGGGTTACTATGTTGAGGTTCTAAGGGAGTTCAGGAAGAGATTCCGTCGGAAGAGGCCAGCACTCTTCAAGTCGGGTCAGTGGCATTTCCTCCAGGACAATACACCAATCTACAACTCCATCCTTGTCACAGACTATTTGACCGAGATGGGCATCAAGACAGTTCCTCAGCCTCCCTATAGTCCAGACCTGGTTCCCTGTGACTTTTGGTAATTCCCAAAGCTCAGAGGTTGTCGTTATGAGACAATTGAGGAGATGAAAGAGGCTGTGACGAAGGTCATTGAACGTTCACCCAAGAGGGCTTCCATGGGGCGTTCCAGAAGTTATTGAAACGGTACAACAAGTGCATTGCAGCCGGAGGAGATTACTTCGAAGGAGACTCGAATTTTATGTGTGTACTATCAATAAAAGTGTCCATACGAAAAAAGTCTGGAAACTTATTGTATGTACCTCGTACTTAGTAATTTTCAGTTTCTAGCCTATGCGTTAGTCAGACATATATATATATATATATAAAGTTGGTGACCCTAGTAGAGGGCCACCCTAAAGCTCCCTTTACAATAGCAATTGCAACGAGTTGTAGGGTAGGACACTACTCCTTTCCCTCGATTGGTTCATTTTAACCTTGATTAGTACCTTATAATGCTGATTGTTAAGCAAGTTGGTATAACTCAACCTGGGATTGAGCCCCAGTCTGGAGAACGTGCTATCCACAAGGCTAATAGACAGGTATATATATATATATATATATATATATATATATATATATATATATATATATATGTCTCACGTACTTTCTTAATTTTGTGTGGGAGTTTAATCATCTGTAAAATGATAATGTCACTTTCCAGTTCTATTCTCGCTATGTCTATCACACTTTTTTTCATAACCTTAAATATCCTTTTTTTATAATACTAACAAATACAATTTAAATCTTAAGTGCCAGAATATCCAGTCGTTTCTATGGCATAAATTTGCAGGTGCTTTTAAAACTTCCTGGTGGAGACCATCATATTAAATTGCTACATTCTGTTTGAAAACAAAATTCGATAAAAGGAAATATTCTCCGAGATTTCCATACAATGTTATTTTCGGAAATAACTAATTTAAACAATTTAAATGCAGAAAATTAAATCCGTGAAAAATAAATACTTCGATTGCACTTTGTTTTCTTTTCATCTGATTCCACGGATGTTAAAATTGGTGAGATTCATTTATCAATAAATTATTTTTAAGTAAACAATGATAGCTTTTAAATCTTCCTTTTCGCCTCAGTAGCTGCAAATTTCACAAGTCATATAAACGTGAGTTTTCTTTCTGTATTTATACGAACTAATGAGCTTATATATTAATAATTTGGGGTGTGTTTTACGTTGTAGTCCTAAGGGCGTAGGGGTTCTTTCAGTTAGCATTTTTTAGTGTAAGGATTACATTCCATGCTTTTCAAAATAGCACCTCGAGTAGCCACTAGGTGGCGGCAACGTCAAAACAATTTCTGTTCGTTCCAGCCACGACAACAAGAAGCAAATCCTAGTGGGTGCGTCTGCTGACAGGGGGCATCTTTTACTTCAACAAAACTTTGTGGTACCTCGCACGACAGTGGGGACACCCATATGAAAAAAAATCCTGCCATGCCATGCACGCTTCCATGTCTTAATAAAAATCTTCATGCAACAACGTTTATTCTATAAAAGACTCTTCAATTATAAGATAGGAGTTTCTCTCCACAATGTACTCAAGGTATTTCATGTAATTCCTGTATAGTTTTCTATTAGGTTTGCTTGTGTAATAAATATGTTATTTCTTCCTAAACTGTTTCATGTTGTTTGGCACGAGGAAATTTTTAACCAAGTGTCCGATGTGGAGGTGCCCGTGGTGAAATGGTTTTCGTCGTTGGAAGTGAACATGGTGACAAGATTTCAAACCCTGGACGAGACTCTTTGCATTTCACATAGCTCTAATACTTTTGTGAAAGGCATGAATCCAATTATTCCCTCCTCCAGCTATGGCCAAATAGTAGAGTAGACGGGGCTCTTTAACTTCAGTATGGTAACCGGTCTAGGAGAAGGAAAGCTCCAAATCCAAACAGTTAAGCTCGGATTAAAAATTGACCTTGTGTCATATCCTGTTCAGGTGGAAGGGTTGATAAATACACACACACATGTATACATATGTGGGGGATGCATGTGGCAACGTGTCTAAGAGAAAGAAAACTCTGAATTCAAACTAGTTAAATTCTGCTCAAAAATTGACCTTGTGTCATATCTTGCACAGGTGGAGGGGTTAGTAAATAAATATATGTAAAAATAAATATATATATATATATATATGTGTGTGTGTGTGTGTGTGTGTGGCAACTGGTCTAGAAGAAGGAAAA
The DNA here is from genome assembly GCA_963585895.1 of Sepioteuthis lessoniana. Classification (NCBI taxonomy): domain Eukaryota; kingdom Metazoa; phylum Mollusca; class Cephalopoda; order Myopsida; family Loliginidae; genus Sepioteuthis; species Sepioteuthis lessoniana. Next base: position 76,385,305 of record OY757910.1, on the reverse strand, counting down.
CGCTGATTTCCATCCATTGAAACACCGCTTAAAAATTAACGTTGTGTCACATCCTGCTCGTGCGGAGGGGTTGGGTAAATAAAATACATGTGTCTTAATTATGTTCCTCATTCTCCAAATATTATGGCTCTGAATTTTGGTGCTCAGATTCGACAAAAATACAAAGCCTAATCCTCAAGTCATCGGTAGCAACGCCCACTTGCTCCTTTCCCACCAAGGGATCGCTGCTGTACGACCAGTCGCATCTGCTATCAATTGAAAATATGCTGTCTCACATTAAAAATATGCTGATGGAAAATGAAGAGAAACAAATTATAAACGGAAAGATATGGCGAGGGAATGTAGTTGTATAACCATATTTTTTTCAAATTAGAAAAAGTGAAATGCTGTCGAGAACAAATGGTCTTTCTTGGCGAAAAAAGAAGATTTTATAGTAGATTTTCCATTTCAATAAAAATGTCGGGAAAAATTATTCAAGGTAATTTGATGTTGCCAAAAATGGATATATTAAAAGGAGACAGAAGTAGATTTTAAGGAATTACAAATATGATTAGTGTGGGAAATATTTCTTCGATCAATTTCATTTTGGAAGAATTATCTATATAATTGAAGGGAAGAGATGGAATAATCAACTCATATGAGAGATTTAAAAAAAAAATTAGTCACAGTCTGACCCATCAGGATCAGAATTAGTTTATAGTATCTATCCACTTCTCTCTCTTTCTCTCTCTTTCTCTCTTTCTTTTTTCTTTCTCTCTCTCTCTCTCTCTCTCTCTCTCTCTATATATATATATATATATATATATATATATATATATATATCTTATACGGATAAAACAAACTAAATGAAAATAAAACGAATTGATCCTGGTCCCGGAAATTCCAGCTTTGTAACATTTGCCTTAATGTTGTCATAAGGATATAAATTCAGAATAAGCCGGCGCCTGCGTGAGAGCAATTATGGGAACTAGAGATATTTTGGGCTATGTGAATGTGGATGGGCTTTGTTAAGTTGACCATGTAACGCATTCTGTATAGTGGAAAACTTTAAAGACTGCCACTCAAAATTCCTTAACACTGAAAAGGAAATTTCTGTATGTCATTTAAGTTTAACCTCTTCGTATGTCCGAAAAGAACTGTATGCAAACAAGATTATCATTAAATGAGGACAAAACATTTTAAATTATTTTATATCATTGAAAATTAATGAATCCAAAGAATTGACTTTCTTTTGCTTTATTATCGGTTGTTAATTCGATTCTTCGTTTATTCTTCGTTCTGTCTACCCATTCGTTTCAACTCATTTATATCTGTTTGACCACATCTATCTATCTATCTATCAATCATTTTCAGTTGAAAAAACAAAACAATAAAACGGAAGAAATCTATTCGTATTTTTGTATTTTTGTACCTGCGTATTCCGTGAGAATTAATGTACATGTCTGCATACAGAGGTGAAATGTTTCGGTTTTTAGGTTGTTATTACTTTATCAAGAGTTCTCTGCGCCTCAGAAGCCTCTGAAATTCTAGCTTCAATTTTTCTTGGGACTTAAAAGATTTATATCCATTCATTGAGCAAAATGATCCAGCACAACTTTTAGATTTAGTAAATTTCCGGCAGAAGGTTTATTGTGGCTGATTGAATGACAATTCACAGAAGCTATAAACCCTGAACGCAGCCATTGCTTTTTTCTTTTTTTACATTGTTGTTCTTAAATTGAAATCAAGAGAATCTCAAACTAGTTAAAACGGAACACAATGTCATTTTTTTCTTACACCAACAAATCATTTGAATGCACATTTACCAATTCACTGACATTTTCTTTGGAATGTTTTTGTCGAACTTCAAAAGACTTTTTGGACCAAACCTTAAATTCATAAATAGGAATTCGTAAATAGGAATTCCAATATTACTCTTTGTCCCATTCACCAAGAAAAGATCAGGCATCGAATTTTCAGAGAGTAAAGCTAGGTTTAAGATACCTTAGAGAATATCACTTGGAATAAATACGTCTTATAGACCGGCAAATAAAGAAATTCTATTTAAAAGACGAAGAAAATAGGTGAGGTAATTTAATAGTAGTTATAAGAATTGGTTGATATTATAAATAGAATGACACTCGATAACTATGACCTTTTGCCTGACTTATATTATCCCTCGATTTATTTATTAGTGCATTCTTTTTATATAACAAAACAAATCCTTATTTTTTTAACAAAATCTATTTTCTTGTCAATGCACTTAATGCAGTAAAGAATTTCAATTACATATGTCGAAAAATATTCGGTGAAATTTTCAGATCAAAATTCTGTTAATGATCATATTCTCAACCCTCACGCAACGCACATACACATACAAAAAATATGAATATATTTATGTGTGCGTGTGCGTGGGCGGGTTGGCCAAGAATATGATCATTAGCAGAAATTTGATTTGAAAATTTCGCCAAATATTGTTCGACTTATGTGATTGAGTCTTTACTGTATCCACAGACTGAACTTTTCGTTGTATCACAAATCTTCTGCGTCGTTAGACACGTAAGATGTCTCAAGCTGGGATAGAAACACGACTGATTTAACGTCAGTCGGATATTTTACCCCAAAGTGTAAGCGAATGAATTTTACATTCATATTTATTTACATATACGCTCATTGGCAATCAGAGTGCTCAATTCATGAGAAGAGCTTTGCATTTACCCGTATGTGGTAGCCTGCAATTCCCCACTAAAGTGTTCAATCCAGGTGGGGAGCATATATATATATATATATATATTGTCATCCACACACAGTTTCGTAATATCACAAGGCTTCAGTGTGGTTAGACACACAAGATACTTCAAGCTGGGATCAAAAACTGGCTGACTTTACATTAGTTGGATATGTTACCCTAAAGCTATAGTCTCTCTCTGCGTAAGCGAAGTGGGTTGGAGTGTTCGTCAATGGCCCGGGCGACCTGGGTTCAATCCCGGGTTGAGTCATACCAAAGACTCAAAAATGGTACTTGATGCCTCCTTGCTTAACACTCAGCATTATAAGGTATGGATCAAGGGTAAAGTGTAGCAATCCAGGAAAATGAGTAGCTCCCTCCCTTACACCTTGGTGTTGAAGCTATCGAAAAGAGAGCCTTCGGGTCACCCTCGACTAAAAGGAGACAACTTTACTTACTTTACTTATTTACATATACGCTTTTCTACTGTCGGTTCAAACGCTAGACGAGGCTATTTGTATTTCCCATACCACAAATACTTTCGTGAAAAGTTTGATCCCAACTATTCGCCCTCCAGCAATGGGCAAATAGTTAGGCAGACTGATCTTTTTAATCTCGGTATGGTAACAAGTCCAAAGAAAGGAAAACTGTGAATTCAAATCTGTTAAACTACGTCTAAATTTTGGAGATGAGGCTTGATGCGCAATATTCAGTGTGGAATTTTTCGGACGTTTTTTTCATTTTTATTATTATGAGTTAAAACGCAACGTTTCTCCCTTCCTCGGGTGTTCCTCGTTTATCTGGGTATAGAAACGGTTCAATGATCAAGTAAGGCATTCAAGAAATATATTTCATGAACGCTTTATTTGATCAGCAGTCAAGTTTTAAAAATGATTCCCAGGTTGAATCATTTCAATGCCCGGATAGACCAGGGACTCCTGAGGAAGGCCAGAGGATACAATAGCTGAAATGCTGTTTCAGCGAACAAAAATAAAAATGATGACAACAATCGAAAAATCACATACAAAATACTATTAAACTCTACTTAAAAATTGACGTTGTGTCACATCCTTCTCGAGCGGAGAGGTTGGTACACACACACACACACACACACACACACACACACACACACACACACACACACACACACACACACACACAAACACATATATATATATATATCAACTTCTTGATAGGAAAAACAGCGTATATATATTCAAACGTCCCTTGGGATACTGTGTCTCCAATGAAAATAATACTTATGTTGGTCTAACTACTATAACTCTCTCAAGACTGTTTACTATGCGCCTTAATGATTCTAGCTCCATAGCCTTCCATCTTAAAACCCGCTCAATTCCAAAATCCAAATTTAGAAAAAAATTAGTCGAAAACCCCACTATAATAGCACACGAAATTAAAAAGCTACGACTACAAATCCTAGAAGCTCTACATAAAAAAAAGTAGAAAAACTAGAATCAATAGAATTAATTTTGAAAAAAGCGATAATGTTTTGAAATGACTTTAGTCTTTTCAGTCTTTTCTGAAATATACTATATTTACTGATAATATTCTATTTCCATTAATAGTGTTCTGTTTTTTAAATCTGTTCGATGTCATCAACGTCTCTGTTTTATCCAACTTTACGTTTACGTAATTTTGTAACGTTATTAAAAAACAAAAAAAAAAAAAACACTTTAAAAAATTATTTTCAAAAAACATTCTTTACTCATACAAGCAACCCCTGATGATAGCCTATGATAGGTATGAAAGCGTTCGGAACAATTTTAGTAAATTCATCCACCAATTCCAACCTGAAACCAAGACATTTATCAAGAAACTTGAAAGGATCTTAATAACATGATATCGACAAAGTGTGTCTTTATTATTTAATCAAACATGCTTAAATGAAAGACTGCTGCCCAACTCTACATATATACATGTATATGTATGTATGTATGTATGTATGCATATATACCAACACAGAATCAATATATGTAATTAATGGTAAATATCAATTATGAAGAAATGAGCGCAAATACTCTAAAGCCTATATATGTACGTTTTCATATATATGATTCATATTGGGTGAGCGATGACTCTCGATACCCAGAAAAATGTTTTTGGATTATGTCGAGTCATTGCGTTTATTATTTGATTTTCATTGATATTTACAGAGCATAGTTTAGCAAGGCGCTAAGTAAAATGGTGACTTTATTGAAAATATTCGCAGACGAATATACGTACATATATGTAAACATCTCGTTAAAAATCTGTCTGGAAAATTAGGTGAGTGTAGCACATCATGGAGTAAACCACTAACCTTCCATGGAATTGAAAAACAGTTATAAGATTTTCTCAACACTGCTCGCTCAAACAAAGACAACACATTTTGGAGACATGAGGAAAATTGGAGGCATTATGAGAATATTCAGGTATTGATTAAAAGTGCTTTTTTTTGTTTAAAATAGAATGTTTTACTTTTTCCAAAATGGGCTTTGCGTGTGTGTGTGTGTGTGTGTGTGTGTGTGTGTGTGTGTGTGTGTGTGTGTGTGTGTGTACGAGCATGCGCATGTGTGTGCATGTATAGAATAAAAAATAGATTTGAAAAAACCAAAACAGACATATTGCTTAGGGCAGTTTCACGCTTACACGATCATTAAGCAATATATATATATATATATATACAAAGCCAGAGAGTGAGAGAGTGAGAGAGAGAGAGAGAGAGTGAGAAATATACTCTGCTAATATGTTTGTCTATTTGGGTGGGTTTGGGTTCTAGATAAATGTATATAAATTTGTATCGGAAAATAAATTAATAAATAGATAAATAAATGCTTCTTCGCATCTCACAAATTTCTAAGTTATCTGGTAAATAACTTTTAATATGTAGCGATTTTTTAATGATGTCTGCTAATTTACATAAGTTTCAAAGTGCATGTTTTTATTTACTAAACTTTGTTTTGTTTTTTACAAGGCCAAAAGTAGGGGACACACAATGAGAAGTGATATCACTAAATGCATGTGGTCTCACTACGTATGAGACTCATAAAGAGAAGTGGTCTCACTAAGTATAGGATACACAATGAGAAGTGGTCTTACTAACTCTAAGTTACATTATGAGAAACTATCTCACTTAGTATGGAACACACAACAAGAGCTTCGTTTTTTGTACATTTTATCGCACGCGATAAAAAATAAAATTTAAATGAATGAGAGTGTTTTCTTCTCCGTTTTGATCATATTTTTAATAATCTCCCCCACTAATGTTTTTTCTTTGGATAATCGGTTGATTTGTTGACTGCTTTTATAATTATTGTCGGCTACCAGAGAGTTATCAATACTGAACTAGTCACTAATCGGAAACATTAGCCTTGTTACAAATCGAGCCACACACCTAAGATGTAAACTAAATTTAATAAGGCAGATGGATCTACGAAAAGAAACTAATTTCATCACGAAATCGATTCTTCAATTTTTTCTATTCATATTTTTTCTTGGTATATTTTTGTTGTTGTACATATTGCCTTTTTTCGCTGTATCTACTGTTACTGATTATATATTTTATTTTAAGAAATAGAAATCGACGGCTTAAATTCGCGCATCTGTTATGCATTTGTTCCAAAGGGACTTACACTTGTACACATACTTTGTGCATATAAGTGTCTATTATGTATATATAATTCACACACACAGACATTGATATATGCGTTTAAATTTTAATACATTAATAATTTTAATATTACTACTATTATATATATATATATATATATATATATATATATATATATATATATATATATGTGTGTGTGTGTGTGTATTGTCATCCACAGACAGACTGTTTCGTTGTACCACAACTCTTCAGTGTGGCTAGACACTTAGGACGCTTGAAGCTAGGATTGAAACCCGCCCAACTTTACGTTAGACTTAGTATCAGACTGCTCGGCCAACAAGCGTGCCACGTCAATCATAAAATTATAAATATATAATTATATATGTATTTGCCTGCCTAATGATCGCAGATAGTTAGATTTTTTTAACCTTTTAATTCGAATTTTAAGATTTTATCCAAGCATCGAGACTATTTTAAGCCTTGATTGCTGGGTTTATCTAACCGATCACCAGAATATATATATATATATATATATATATATATATATATATATATATATATATATATATATATATATATATATATATATGCACGTGTGTGTGTCTCTGTGTGTGGTTATCCATTTCTCTTCTTTTTGCAACATTTTCTATTTGTTGTTGCACCAGTTATACTCATTATCGAATTTCGCTTTTCACAGTTTTCATTACATGCTGTTCATAAACTGATTTTCTTTCCTCATAGCTGCGTGCTTATTTTAAAAGAAAGTTAAAGAGAAACACCAATTATCACGTGGAGCCCAGAATATGAAACTGAGTAAATATATTATCTGGAACTTTCATACTCCTCTCAAAGCATTAAAAAAATCTGTATCGATCTAGCAACAAAATGGACGATACCTTTAGGTGTTATATGACTGATGCAATTAGGTGAAATATGTTTATATTTATTTAGCTACTGACTTTGCACAAATTATGGATGAATATGCTTGTATATATATATATATATATATATATATATAGATAGATAGATAGATAGATAGATTCTTAGTAATATATATATGTAATTGTATGATAATTTGTTGGGGTTTTAGTGCTCCGTTTTCAACTAATTTTGATTGAAACGTTCACAAACTTGGCTTTCAACAGTTTAGATGTGTGCGTGTAAAATACGATCTGACATTTTGTCCCAAGAGATAAGAGAAGGAAGAAGTCGAAAGTGCGAAAGATAAATGGGGTTGGAAGGGGTAAAGGTGAGAACAAACAGTTGCGAGAAAAGTACGACAATAAATAAAGAAGGAAAAGGAAGTAAGGAAAGAGGGAACATAAATAAGAGAAGTTGGGAGAATTTTGGAGACTAAGAAATAAGCAAAGAAAGAAATAAAGAAAGAAAGAAAGAAAGGAAGAAAGAAAGAAAGAAAGAAAGAGCAATTATCATTGTAAGAAAAAGAAAGATAGAAGGTCATAGTGAGGATAAAGAGAGAAGGAACGAAAAAGCTACTGGGGGATAGAAATAAAAAGATATGTACGATGAGAAACAAAGAAACAAAGATAGAAAGAGAGCTGTATTGAGAAAGAAGGGAAAATAAGGAACGTTATGGGGAAAAAAATCAAAGTTATAAGAAGAAAGAAAATATAAGGAAGAAATACAATAATTGATAGAAACAAAGAAACAAAGGTTATAGTGATAAAAAGAAAGAGAGAATGAATGAAAAATATTTTGGAAGAAAGAACGAAGAATGTTATTGAATAAGTGAAGACATTATAAAATTGTTAAAAGTTTCAGAAATTTAGTGGAAAGGAAAAAGAAAGAGAACGACGAAAAGCAACAAATAAAGAAAAAAACTTAATGAAAGAGGGAAGAAACAATTATGGAAGCCAAGGAGAAGGAAAAATAAAATTTCAACAAAAAATGATTAAACGAAAAGAAAGGGGTAAAACAAAGACTGTTAAAAGAGACGAATAAAGATGTTTCAAGGGACTCAAATTAGGAAGTTTAGAAAAAATAAATAAAAAATAGTGAATTCAACGTCAAAAAAAATCCAGACACCTTTTAGTACCTCTATTCCCATTTAGTCTTATTTCATATTTTCCTTACATCTGTAGAAGTCAACCAATTAAATTCTCCAAAACTACTTATTGTCACACTTAGAACTGAACATAGATTAGCTTTTATTTTAAGCTCCAGCTTTTATGAGAGCTTCAAGAAGAATATATTCTGTTTTTTTTTTCATACATATGAAGATGAGGTATTCTTAATGTCTGTGTTACACCTTCAAACTTGATTCTACACCATTTATCACAACTCAACACCTCTTTTTAACAATTCTGTGATATGTTTACACACACAAGACATAGCTCAAGTAATTAAGGTTAGTTTTGTTTAATGGTATATCAACCCTTAAAGTTTATATATATATATATCTATATATATATATATGATGTGTAAACTAATTGTTTGTTTCTAACATTTTTAGACGAGCCAGAGTTAATTTGATTGCAAACAATTAGATAGTTTCAAGTATTGCTATCTTACACTAATAATTATCTTTGCACAAACTTAAATGGTTTCATGCATTACTGTCTGATACAAATAATTTAATTTAAAATTATCCACACATTTTAGTAGTTTCAAGTATAATATATGATTAAACAATTCTATTTGACCTATAGAGAAAACAATTACAGATATTATATCTCCGTGGAATAGTGCACCTTGGAATAATGGCAATGTAGGAGTACTTTATATTTCATAACGCTCCAGGATTGAAGTCTCAGCATAAGATGAATTAAAGTCATATGCAGGACAATCTTTGTTGGGATAGGTCTTAAATCTTTTGCAGAGATGCAGTCCTTTTATTCTACGGACTCAGCCGGCTGGAATGTTGATTAATTAAGCATTTCCACACAACCTCTTTCTTTATAGCAGCTTCTTTGTGCGCGTGTACCTGTGTGTGTGTGTAAGCACTCGTATACGTGAGCATGGGCGTGCATGTTCCCTGAAATTATGATTTGATCAGTTTTGGTCAGAATCTTCTTGTCAGTTTGCATATTCTGCATCTCGTACGTCTAATTCTAATGGCTGCTTTGTGTGACAATATACCCGACACAGTCGGTCCCCTCTATCTGAACTTCTTAAATCAGCTCATGGCCATTCGATAGTCTAGTGATCTCTCTCATCTCTGGCCAGGGCCATTTTACAAATATGCAGCAGATATAACATATATAACCGAGAGTGGAAAAAAGAACAAACAATAATGGATTTGAGTTAGGCCAAAGCATAAGAAGAGAGAAGTTTTTTGGTACTTTTCTGGCACTTCTGTGCATCTATGGCTGTTGAGAGCGTGTATCCGAGCGAAATTTCCAAACAGCTGCCAGGAACGCTGAGTCATCCTTTCGTGTTGGACGACCCGGCCTCTGGGTCCACGGGTCCCAACTCATCCTTCAGTAGCTACCTCTCTCTGACCGTTGCCTTTCCCTGACTGTCGCTAACTCCTCTTTGTTCACTGCTCTCACCCACACCCACAGAACAAATGCCCAACATCGTGCCACATTTGAAAGAATCATTGTCTTCATCTTTTATTTCCCGGTGTCATTTCCCTACAACACAGAAAGTAGAATCGATTACGACCTGAAAAAAAAAGCAACAAAAAAACAAAAAAGAAAACAAGAAACAGAATTAGTCATAAATGCCAACGTTCACATAAGAAAATGGCGGTCTGTAAAACTTTCTGACTTCAAAAACTAGGGTCATAGAAATCAATGCATATCGGTCGTCATCTGAAAGGTTCTCAAGCAGGGTCTTGCATTAAATCGTAAATTATGAATTGAATGATTTGCATCGGTATGAAAAAAAAAAAAACTATAGATTCGAAAGATTACTATTTAGAAAGGAATAATTCAAACTATTTTCGTTTTATGAATACTGATCTCTAATCAAATTATAGATTAACTGTATCTATTCTTTGAGAAGTAGTGTAGATAATTTTATAGATAGATTTTAACCATTAATTTCAACTCCGTATAATTGACTGTTTTAGGTGAATTGAATGCTTGGATTACATTGGCAAAATTAAAGTCAGGAGTATAACATCCCAGGTGGTAGAAGTTAGATTGTAGCTTTAAATCAGTTATTCCAGAATCGTTGATGAGAACGGTTGTCTATTTCCTTCCTTGGTCTAATTAATTCCCAACATGTAAGGTCAGTAAGATTTTTGAAAGAAGACTTCATGAAATTAATCAATAATGTGCAAGAAATATGTTATTTCATTATCTATAAAGAACATGAAACAGCATGGGATTACGACAAAAGATGGAAGAAAAAGAAGACAAATAACTGAAAGAATTAGAGAACAAAATATCTATGTCATACTATCAACTAATTCGCTTGTCATTTTATTAATATTGATACTGCTTTAGATAATACTCTCTGGTTTAATGTACTTCTTTTAATGAAAATGCCATTTTAAAAACAATAGCTTTTGATTGTTCCGAATATTCAACCAAACCATGAACTCTGTAAAGATTTTCCATGTAATGTCTTATGAGTAGTCATTGTTAGTTATTTTCTTTGTTTTTACTAGACACCTAATAATTATCTATTTATTCCCATTCTGATCAAGGAGTTAATTCAGGCATTTAACTATGATTAATATGGATATCAATGAAGAAGATTGCTTCTAAGTCAGAAAGCAAATGAATCTATGAATAGTTCTGCTTAGCAGGATGATTTCTTACGTTCCAAACATCGAAAATATATTTTTTTAATTGGCATGTTGTTATAATTAGTTTTTCTTGCAAAAAGAGCTTTTGGCTGTTTTGGACAATTTCTCTAATAGTTTGAGAGAATTTTTCTTTGACTGAGTTTACACAATCCAAATATAGGTTATGATGCAGCTTCTGGATGATAGCCCATGCATCGAGTTAACATTGTGTTGTCATAATATGTACATATTGCCTTCCCAAAAAATTATCGGTAATATGTTTTAATCTCTGAATCTACAAATAGACAGGGATTCGATCTAATGCTTTTCATTCGGTTGATTTACCGATATACAAAACATTGTTACAAGAGAAAGTTTATGTAAAATTCATTCAATTAGACCAACAAACAAGGTACAAGAGTCTCTCAAAAGTTAAAATACAAGTAATTTTATGTCTGCAATTAAGATTATTGTGCATTGTATCCCTTTGGATCAAATATCTTATGAACATCTTTGTAAGACATAATACTAGAGTAACATCTGAGTTTACAGGTTTTTCTTCTCGATCAGTGATAATTGACAATATTTTATTTCAACTTTACTCATAACAAAACAGCATATAATAACAGATATAATTATGTCGTGATATGTGAATATATGACTAAGTTATCTAAAAAGTCTCACAAAACCAGAGATTCATATAACAGCCCCCTAGACTTGCTTTTGAATTTCAATATCATATAAAACTGGAGATGACACAAGAACGGGTACTTCTTAAAGAACTGGTATAAGAACTTGATCTTTCTGGGCTCAATACAATAACAGCCCAGTCAGCTGAGGGCTTAGTATACACCGACTACATCTTTGCAGTGAGGTAAGACTCCCAATGAATATCCAGGATTGGATACTAAACTGATGATGAAACTCTTCCAGGATCTTTGGGAAATGTGGATTACCCTTTCCTTACCATTACTCCGAGTTCACCTTTGACCCGGATTCGTAGTACCAATTAAGGTCAAATCTATGGGTCACATAGAACTGTTTAAGATTACTATTTAGAAAGGAATAATTCAAACTATTTTCGTTTTATGAATACTGATCTCTAATCAAATTATAGATTAACTGTATCTATTCTTTGAGAAGTAGTACTGTACTTGAAACCATTTAACTGTGTGCAAACAAAAGCTCTGGCTCGTTTAAAAAGGTTACTGACAAATAATTAATTTACAAATCGTATATAAATTTCTGTGAGTGTGTGTATAGATAAAATGTGGCATTGAATTACTCAAAAGGATTAATATGCCATAAAACAAAACCAACCATCATTACAATAAATAGAATCCCTTTATGGGGAAAACTTAATTCTTTTTGGCGATCAAATACAAATCCAGAGTCATGTGTCCTGCTCTAATTCTAAACATAGTCTATGTACTAAAACGTTATTACGCAATTTTTTCAAGTAGAATTGGTTTCTATCTAAAGAGTCATCTATATTTTCTATCTTGTACTGACTCAAAATCAGAATTTCGTCGGAAACTATAGCTCTGCAGGGTTTCTTTTACACAGTACTGCGTGTTGCTTATAAGTGAAATGATCGCCTGCATGAAATCAGTCATTCAACCAGTAAACTATTCTACATGGGCAGCATCAGCCATGTTTGGAAATTGAACGGAAACTATTTACCTCAGAGCAACTGGCATTCAGTGATGCACTGGCAACTACCCAGAATGCATTACTTCTTACTAAGGATATGTTCACCAAGTTAATGAAGGCAGCCATCTTATTTGGAGAATGGCCATGTTGTTTGGAGAATTAACGTCGTTTCCTACTTTCTGAGACGTCTCTTTGAGCAAACTACAATAAAATACAAACTACAATAATAGACAAAACAAAAGAAAATTGTACAAGAATAATAGGCACCAGACACTAGAATAATAGGCAGAGATGCAAGAGACAATTAATGGAGCTTTCTTGTTTTTATCAAATATTTGGTGTCTTCCCCTCCTATCTTTGAATAAAAGTTAACTTGTAACAGCTGTGATAAAAGAAATATCACAGATGCACAAAAGAGAAATTCTGAACAGTTAGGAATATTTTGTATGATTATAGAATATCAAGATAATCTATAGAAAAGGTTTTTCATATCGAAAGTATTGATATAATAGTTCAAAATACAGTCCTCTTTTATACAAGATAATATACAGGAAAGTGTCTTCCATATCAAGCATATTGATACTGTGTGTCTCACAATCAATGCAACCCATTAATATGAAAATTATTCATTACTGACGCAAGCGTAATGGCGGTCATTTGGAATACATCCTGTAAAAAATGCATCCTTTGAGATAGAGACATCAAATCCACGTTTTTTAATTGTTATTATTTTAGCTTCCACGACATTCCATCTTTTTTTTAGTTTCTTGTATCATTAATAAATCATTATCATCTTACTGGGTTGGATATATTTTGAACAATTTTGTCTCCAAGTGTGTAGTGATGAAAAATATTTTCTTCTCTTGTTCAAGGCAATGTAATCAAGGATTATTTGTTGTTATTTTATACTATTTTCAAACCTGAAACAAAAAAGAACATAACATTATTAGTAGAGTTTTTAGCAGCCATATTGAGGTATATTGAGACAAACTATATAATAGTTCAAAATACAGTCCTGTTTTATAGAAGATATAAATGTTTAGTGAAATTATTCCAAATATTTTAACAATGCAATGTTTTTTTTTCTTTTATTGTGAAAATCTGATCTAGTCCGTGACTTTCGTCGGATGTACTCTCTGAGATTCTTTTTTATCGACTTTGTAAAGTAATAAAGAATATGGCATCAAAGAGGAATCAAAAATGTATCTCAACAGCAGTTCGACTTATGATATCGATTGACTAAAGTAATCGGCAAATAAACCAATATATGTCACCACCAAGGACTTACCCTCTAACGATATTCTCTGGTAATTATCTATATCTCACCCAAGAGAGGGTGGGTGATCTTTACTCCAGATACGATCCTCCATACCAGCTTTTTTACTTTTGGTTAGGGCTTCCTTATATTTCTTAAGTCTGATATAAAAGTGACAGCCAGTTTTCATCTTATATTCTTTCCACATATATATTTATAAATATATAGGGGATAGAATATTTCGTCATAATTTTCTCTAAGATAATATTCCTTAAAAATCTTCTCCTATAGACCAACTATCGTAAAGTGATTTCGAAGAATAGTTCTACACTTTTACGCAACTCTGATGTTGCAAAGTCTGCAAGAGCTTTTGATACAAATTTATTGTGGTTGGAGCAACTGAGTTTTCCTCGCTTGTCTTATATCCAAGAAACAAACAAAGAACGATGGATTTAAGAAGGGATTCGATTGATCGAAAGATAAGAATATTAATGTCTTCTTCCTAAATTTATTGGATATTGTAAAATTCGCCACTTTCTTGATATCTTTGTACTTAATTAAAAAATTTAATCAGTTTTAAAACTTAACGACATCGTTAGAAAGGCTTCCTTGAAGTAAGTAAAAGAAATTATTTTCAGCGTTTAAAAAGATGGTAAATATCCAATAATTACAGGTACTCTATCATAACTATTTGCATCACAATCAATATCGAATCTCAATCAAATATCAAATCAGAATATTTCTGGTGATAATTATACAATTTTCGACGGTTTTTCAAATAATTCAATAAAAAAAGTCAAACGAGTTTTCCTAGATGTTGGTAATTTAAAATTATTCGACATCACACACACACATATATATATATATATAGACAGGTAGATTGATTGATAGGTGTATGTGTATATATAATCATGTATATATATATATATATATACATACATCTATCAATCAATCTCTCTCTCTCTATATATATATATATATATATAAATGATTTCGTGCATATGTTAAAGTTTAGTCTCTTTGTTTAATGGCATATCAATCTTTGTAGGTTATTTAATGTCAAAGCCACTTTCCTACAAGAACAGTAATAAATTAACCCATAGCTGGGAGGATAAGGGGGTTCATACCTTTCCCAAGAGTATTTGCCCGAAAGTGAACGTAATAGCGCGACTGGAATACGAACTCGCTTACTACGATTCCGCAGTCCATCTTTTTAACCATTACACCACGAGGACACCCTCTGTATATTTTTAGAAACTTGCAGTGTTAGCACATGAGGAAAGGCGGTTTAAAGCCACCTTTTTATTGAAATACTTATTTGTTATCAACCTCTCCCATATATATATATATATATATGTATATATATAGGCTGATAACAAATAAATGTTTTGCAAATAGAGAGAAAGAGAAAGCGCCGTCTACTTAAATGTCAAAAAATTCAAAAAATCCAGGTTTCTTTTTCGACATAATTAAGCGTATTTACGAGACACTTAATTCGAATGTGATCATTAACTCAAACGTATATGGAGGGATTCCCAATAGTAGAGTTAATAACGTACTAGACAGTGACATCGAAGTAAACGAGTTCAAACTCCAGACACTATAATGTTTATTTTCAAACTGATACCCTAAGAAAAATTAGAGACATACTTCTCCCTCACAGATATGGGTTAGATAGTACCACTACTGCCCTAGTACAAGGATGTCTTTCACTCTAAATAATTGACGAAGACTGAAAAGCTATAAAGAAAAATGATCAATTTATACAGTGAAATTTTCAGATTAACAAGTCAATAATTTTTACCGTCTGATGATGTATGGTACCCGTTCATGGTCGACTCTTATTCTGATAATGTATGGTAACTGTTCTTTTGTGACACTTATAAGTTGGAACCCTAAATTTATTTTGGTGTTACTCCAGCGTTGGCAGATAGCTTCAGCCGGTACAAACTGAAAATTGAGATGTCTTAGACTAAAGTGCATAAAGGTTAGTGATGGAAATATGACAGATATCCCAAGACAAACATATTATTGGATCGATTTAGATAAACATAGTCCACTTAATATGGTTGAGAAAAGTTGATCAAAAGGAGTAGCCTACTACCACCAAGTTTTCGAGACGAATAACCATCAAGGAGAGTTTCAAGTAATTTCGGTATTGGAAATATTGAGCCAGTCTTTCTATGGACAAATGTGTGTTAGTCGGGTCTGCTTTGGTATTCTAAACTACTGGTTATATTGACGGTCTAACCTTTGACACATAAAACAGTAAGAAATTTTGAGTGCGATGGATTCTTATAAAAAGTTTAGAGAAGAGAAATGAGTGAAATAGAAGCTTCCTAAACGGCTTAACAATTACTGAGTCTCCTTAACTTTGTAAGCAGTCAGATTAGAAGAACCATTTAAGTTTTTTCTCCTTTTCACTCATGCTTAATTACTTGAATTGTTTATTTGCTAGTCTTAACAAGGCCTATTCAGCAACAACCCATATTCGGACATGCGCATGCGTATATGCTTAACCGGTCCGATTCTTGATTAATAAATACATCCAAATCAATAAATACGTAGATGTTCTTACATGTACTCACTGACGCGTACTCACCACCATCGGTCAAGCAAAGCTCGTTAAATGATGTTAAATATTTCCAAAGGGCTGTAAAATCCCGTATTTATTTTGATAGGAAGGCTGATATTACAGGAATAATAATAATACTACTAATAATAATAATAATAATAATAATAATAATAATTAAGAAACATCAAATGGAAAACACTTAAGATTGAAACAAATAAAATAAGTCACATACAACCTTACATACCGACGAATAATATAACCGAGTTAAATGAACTAATCTATGCCGGTGCAAAATTAGTTTGTGAGAAAATTGTGATCTCATCAAAAAGTACGAAGAAACAGTCAAAACCGAAACGGGAAATTCAACCGGAAACGAAAATAAAAAAAAAACTACGAAAACAATTCAGAGTGATAAGAGAAAGAGAGGCGCTGAAATAAACGAGAACAAAAAAGGACAGGCAACACAAGAAAAAGTAACAGTACAACTTAAGGAAATAAACCAGAAAGTGCTTGCGAAAGAAGGAAGATTAAAGAGATATCGACAAGGGGTAAAACAATACAGACAAAACAGGACCTTCCAAAACAACGAAAGAAAATTCAATCAAGATTTGGGACGGAGTGACACGAAAACATACCAACAACCGGATGCCGAAGAAACCGAACGATTTTGGAGGAAAATATGGTAACTAAAAAAACATAACGAAAATCCTGAATGGATAAACAATATTACAAGAGAACTAGAGGGACTTGAAGAAGGTCGCAAAACGGAAATACTCATCGACTTACTCAAAACGACACTGAAAAGAATACCAAACTGGAAAACGCCAGGCCATGATGGAATACATGGCTTCTGGTTCAAGAAATTCCCTTCATTTACGGCAGACCAGCACTAGCAATGAACAGATGCCTACAAGGCGCACAAGTACCTAACTGGATGACCAAAGGAAAGACTACATTAATCCAAAAGGACCCTAGCAATGGAACTGCTCCAAACAATTAAAGACCAATAACCTGCCAACCAATGATGTGGAAAATTCTAACTACACAAATAAGGGAAAAGATTTACAACTCGCTAAAAATCCGTGGATTGTTCCCTGACGAACAGAAAGGATGCCACAAAGGATCTAGAGGCACAGCAGAATTACTCTACATAGATCAATACATCCTAAATGAGAGCAAGGCAAGATGAAAAAATCTAGCTATGGCCCGGATTGACAACAAAAACCATGATATGGTTCCACGAAGCTGGATAATACACTGTCCCAAAATGTACAAAATATCACATAAAGTCATAAACGTCATCGAAAAGACCATGCAAACCTGGAGAGTGGAGCTGAAACAAAGATCCAAAGAGGGATTTTGCAAGGAGATGCACTATCACCCTTACTATTCATAAAACCATGATGCCATTTAACCACATACTCAGAAAATGCACAGCCGAATATAAACTTAGCAGATCGCGAAAGAAGATCAATTACCTAATGTACATGGATGACATTAAACTATTTGAAAAAAATGAAAAAGAACTGGAAACTCTCATACACGCCATTAGAATAAACAGTCAGGACATTGGAATGGAATTTGGCATAGAAAAATGTGCCATGCTCGTCATGAAAAGTGGCAAACGATATATGACTGACGGAATAGAACTACCAAATCACGACCAAATTAGAACGCTCGGAGAAAATGAAACCTACAAACACTTAGGAATCTTGGAGGCTGACACCATCAAACAAGTGGAAATGAAAGACAAGATTCAAAAAGAATATCTCTGGAGAACTAGAAAACTACTCGAGACAAAACTCTCCAGCAGAATCCTCATCAAAGGAATAAATACTTGGACTGTAACCCTAGTTAGATATTCAGGACCTTTTCGCAAGTCAACCAGAGATGAGCTTAAACAAATGGATCAAAGAATAAGAAAACTAATGACCATGCATAAGGCATTACACCCCAGAGACGACGTTGACAGACTATACGTATCTAGAAAAGAGGGAGGAAGAGGACTTGCAAGCATCGAAGACAGCGTTGACGAAGACTACATAAAAAAACACGAACGAGGACTGATTACCGCCATCAGAAACGATACGGACAACATGATAGACGATAGAATGACAACAACTAGGAAACAAAAATGGGATAAAAACAACTCTATGGCCGCTTTAAGTGACTAATAAACAATATCTCACACCAGAAAACCTTGACCTGGCTAAGAAAAGGAAACCTTAATAGAGAAATGGAATCTCTCCAAATAGCAGCACAGGACAACGCCATCAGGACCAATCATATCAAAGCAATAATAGATAAGACGCAACAAAACAGTAAATGTAGGCTATGCGGTGACACAATCACATAATAAGCAAATGCAGCAAATTAACACAGAAGGAGTATTAGGCGAGACACGACTGAGTCGGCCAGGTGATCCACTGGGAAATGTGCAAGAAATTTAAATTCGAACATACTAACAAATGGTATATGCACAACCCAACACCTGTCCTAGAAAATGACACACATAAACTCCAATGGGACTTTAACATAAAAACGGATCACCTAATCCCGACCAAAAGACTAGACCTTTTAATAATCAACCCCAAAAAAAAAAAAAAGATTTTGCAAAATTTTCGACTTTGCCGTCTCGGTGGACCACAGAATAAATCTGAAGGAATGTGAAAAGAGGGATAAGTACCTCGACCTTTCAAGAGAATTGAAAAAGCTGTGAAACATGAAAGTGACGATTGTGCCATTTGTGATTGGTACTTTTGGCAGAATAACTTAAGGATTATTTAAAGGCGTGGAGGACTTGGAATCGGCGGACGGGATGAGACTATCCAAATGACAGTATTGCTAAGAACGGCCAGAATCCTGAGCCGAGTCCTGGAGACTTGAGGAGACTTGCTGTCACTCAAACTCCTGTGAAAAACCATCAGTTTACACTGATATGAAAAACTCTAAAGGAGATAATAATAATAATAATAATAATAATAATAATAATAATAATAATAATAATAATAATAATAATAATAATAGAAAGACGTGACAAAAACAATAGAAAAGTTATGACAAAAAAGCAAAATTGAGTTATTTGATGATAGAGATGAAATTGATGGTGCAGTCTTACCCCTTCGCGGAAAGTATATGAAAATCATCATATGTCATAATAAACCCCCAGACAGGAAATAGGGCTTGACGGCCATTGGAGTGAACTGAGAGTGTTGATTACATAATGCCCAGAAGGGATGTCCTGAGAATTTTATGATTTTTAACAGTAGAGTTGAGGTCGACTGTTGAAGCGTGCGATTAAGTTTTCCAGATATGATCATATTAAATCAGTTTGGGTCTCTACCGGCAGAGATCCTAAACACCATAAGATCCACCGGGAAGGGTTAGAATAGTATGGTTAGCATAGGCTTTTATGATTTCTCTCTCTCTCCTTGTGTTTCCAAGGACTGAAGCCTGTATTTGTATTATTACTGTTGATATTGATGGCTATACAACAAGAGTATAAAACTAGACACGACTGGGTTGGCAAGGCAATCCACTGGGAATTGTGCAATAAATTGAATTTTGACCATACGGACAAATGGTATGTGCACAACCCTGAAGAATGAGACGCACACGCTCCTCAGGGATTTTTAGATACAAACGGATCACCAATTGTCAGCGAGACGACCAGATCTTATAATAATCAGCAAAAAAAGAGTGAACTTGCGGAATTGTGGACTTTGCTGTCCCGGTGGACCACAGAGTGAAAGAATGCGAAAAGAGGGATAAGTACCAGGGCCTAGCAAGGTAATTGAAAACAACCGTGGAATATGAAAGTAGCGATTATATCAATTGTAATTGGTGCTCTTGGTACAATC